>JAWNNP010001131.1:0-528237 GCA_035044805.1 Leucophenga maculata | reverse complement strand
GTTTTTTGCTGCAATATATTTTTATTTTGCAGGGATGCTGCAAGGCGGGCGGTAATGTTAGCGCCAAATTTGAATTTGTGGTGTGTAACGTTTTTACCACACCGCGCTAACTTGCTACTCGTCTTGTTCATCTACTCGGTAACTAACTCTGAGAGGAGAGAGGAGTTAGTTAGTTACTAATCTAATGCAAACGCGTACGCTACCACCTAGTGCTACAAATATTCGATTTGAATTTTGCGCCAAGTTTATTTTCACCCCGTTTTTTTTTATATACACTGATGTATTAAATAAAAGCGAGCGCGCTATAATTATTAATTTTAAATATACAAACGCGTGTTTTATTTATTTGTTTTTTCGTGCGAGTGCTTTTACAGGCACTGACGACCCACCCCCACCTGTCTGCGCCAGCGTCATCTAATTTTGGATTTTGTTTATTGGGTGTTCCAAGTGCCTAGGAGCGGCACAGCGAACAGTATTATTATCATCTAATTGTGACGAAAAGAAAGCAACACACACACTCCAAGAAATTCTAAACCAAACAATTGACTGGTTTCAAAAATGGGGCCTAGAAGTAAACCAGGGAAAAACTGTCCAAGTAATTTACACAAATAGAAGAACAAAAAGTTACCACATTAAAATAAAAAACAACAACATAAAAATTAAACCCCATGCAAAATACTTAGGAATAACAATAGACCACACATAAAAAACAAACGAAATGAAGTTAGACGCAAATTTAAACAATTGAACTGGCTACTTGGGACAAAATCCAAACTATCGCTTGACAACAAACTTAAAATCTATAAAGCAATAAGTATACCAATATGGAAGTATGTCATCGAGATATGGGGTACTGCAACCAAAACCAACTTACAACTTATACAAAGGACGCCGTCTATAATCTTAAGAATAATCTCTAATGCTGATTGGTATTTTACCAATACAGATATACATCGTGACCTTAGTGTACCTACAATTGAGGAAACGATGAGATGCTCTAGCACTAAGTACACAAACCGATTGCAAATTCATACAAACCAAGAAACGAGACAATGGTTTAATGTGGAAACACTGGCGTGAAAACGTGAGTGAGAGTGTGCAGGTGGGTGTGAGTGCTTGTGAGTGTGTCTGTGCATGAGTGTGTGTCTGAGTAAATGTTTGGTCTCGTGTTCTTATGCGTTGTGAGGTTAGTATATGATATTTCCGCGTGTGAGTGTAAGCAGTGCAGCGTGTGTTTTCGTAATTTAGTTAGCGACATTCACGGGGTATCTTGGAACGCGGGGTTAGTCGGGGCGTGGAGCGATTAGCCAGGAGCGGCCGATGCTCGTACGCGGCACTCGCGGGGTTATATCAGAACGTGAAGCGATTAGCCAGGAGCGGCCGATGCTCCCACGCGGCACTCGCGGGGTTGTATCGGAACGTGGAGCGATTAGCCAGGAGCGGCCGATGCTCGTACACGGCACTCGCGGGGTTATATCGGAACGTGGAGCGATTAGCCAGGAGCGGCCGATGCTCGTACTCGGCACTCGCGGGGTTATATCGGAACGTGGAGCGATTAGCCAAAATTTCTTACTTGTTTTTTATTATTTTATTCTTATTTAAGTTATTATGATAATTTAATAAAAAAAAAAAAATCCATTCGAATGAGGTGCCTAGCGCAAAGCAGCCGCTGAAATTTTATGCACTGGACTATGTAAACCTCATCGAATAGTTAGTACAGGTCGCGGTTCATACGTGACCTAAACTCGTCGCCGAATCTAATAAGACTGAAAATCCTGCGAAGGATCTACCTTTTGAAGACTTCCAACGCTGTTTCATCTGACATAATCACGGTCCACGCCTCTGCGCCATACAATAGGACCGGGAGTATCAGCGTCTTATAGATCTTTATTTTTGTCTCATTTGTTTGCTCAGCCCAAAGATGCATCTGCTTGAACCGTGATTCTCCGCCTGATCTCCAGGCTGACGTGGTTTTTTCTGGTTATCTCGGATCCAAGATAGACGAAGTTTTCTACAACACTGAAGTTGAAATTCTCCATTGTGACTGACCAAGATGGCGATGACGGAGTGCGAGAAAACACCAAGTACTTCGCCTTGTCCTCATTCACCGCTAGACCACTGAGCCGAGACTGTTTTCCAATCTCTGAGATCGCCTTGCTGACTCGCCGTTCCTGCGTACCGATGATATCGCGTCATCGGCGTAAGCGAGCAGCATCTCTTCTTTTGGAAGATCGAGCCGGACATACTCTGTATGTACGGGCATTGGCGTAGGATGTTTTTCATGAGAAAATTTAAAAAATTGCACGAAAGAGCATTACCCTGCCTGAAACCTCTCTTGGTATCAAAAGGGGTTGGAGGGGTTTTTCCCCACCCTACCAAAGCTGTGTGTGTGAGATAGCGTCGTCATGCAAAGACGAATCGGCGTGTCGAAAGCGGCTTTAAAGTCGACAAGTAGGTGGTGTGTGTCTTTGTTAAACTCACGGGTCTTTTCAAAGATTTGGCGTAGTGTGAATATTTGGTCACTGGTCGACCTTTGTGGTCTGAAGCTAGAGACAATCCGTATATGGCTTCAGCCTATTACACAATAAGCGCGACAGAATCCTTATTTATGATGAAAAGAAGACTTATTCAGCGGAAGTTGGCGCAAACAGCGGGGTCTCCTTTCTTAAAGATAGGACAGAGAACACTGAGATTCCAGTCATTGGGTATGCGTTCATCGGGCCATATCTTGCAAAACAGTTGGTGCATACTCCTAACCAACTCTTCGCCAACGGTCTTAAATAGTTGAGCTGGTAGCCCATCAGAGCCTGCCGCTTTGGTATTTTTCAGCTTTTTAGTAACCGAATCGACCTCGTTATAGTCCGGTGGCCATCACTAGCCGGTGTCATTTCTTTATCGGCGGAGTAGTGCGCTTCATCACCTCCAAGTAGGTTAGAAAAATGAATCCTCCATAATCTCAGTGATTACTGTTCATCCGTAACCAGATTTCCATTTTCATCCTAACAGAAAGTTAGTCCGTGTTTAAAACCTTTAGTCAGACGCTTGACCTTTTGATAGAATTTTCAAGCTTCATTTTTGTCAAGTAATATCTAAACACCCTTTAACTTTCGCCTTTCTTGCTCCTTTTTCATGAGTCTTAAAAGGTGTTTCTCCTATCTTCGTTTCTCTCAATATCGCTCTCTAACAGCTCGCGTTGCTCCCTACTGCAGAGTTCGCTGAAAGGAAGCGTTCTTATCTGCATAGCATTGCGATGACATCCTTGGCAGTCCCATCAATGGAGCGGGTGATACTTTTTCACTGCTCACATAATCTTGAGAAGACTGAGAGGTTTCAAGGAGCAGTCGGGAGAGTGTGTTCAAAGCTTTTCTAGTTTTCGTATGCGCTATGCTGAGACTAGTGCGTAACTTGGCTTCGACAAGATAGTGGTCCGAGTAAATTTTAGGACCAACGTTCGCACGTCCAACACGCTCGACTTGTGAGCGCCCTTAATCAAAACATGATCAATAGATCAATTTGGTTGCGAGTTATTTAATCTGGACTCAGCCATAAAGCCTTGTGGATGTTAAATCACAAATCAGGCTTATATTAAAACATTAAGCCTTGATGCGTCTCGCGGCTAGACGCTCGTCCACAGGCGTGAATATAGAGACTTACCACGAAACGACATCCAAATTCGTGCTTACTCCCACGGTTGCTCTAGTAGATGTCTCGTATGCTTTATTAGACCAATCCTGTCCTATCCATCGGATTTCTTGGATTGTAGTGATGTCAGTCTTGCATTCTTCGAGGACATGAACCAGCTGGATATTTGCACCATTCCAATTAAGAGAGCGGACATTCCAAGTGCATATCCGAAATTCATGGTCCTTATATCGTTTGCACGGATCGTCATCAAAGGGTTCCTTCCGAGGCTTCCTTTGTATTTTCATTCGATTTTTATTTTTACAGTGTCAGGTCCAAAGCCCAGCGCACCAACCCCTAATTAATGGGAGAGGGGGTTTCGCCTCTGGACAGGTGTTCAAAGGCTACCCAGGAGAAACGAACCCCAAGGGGCGTGTCCTAAGGGACGGACGTGCGAGCTGCTTAGACCGTTTGCAAAAGAATTATTGTTGGCCATTCCCAAGTGAATGGCAGTCAACAACTTTCCTCACAATGTGAACTTCTGCAAACGAATCCCAATCCTAATGTCAGGCCTTTGGCAGCAACGTTATATTGTGGTAATAAATTAAAAAAATATTAATTTAGTTCATTATTTGGTTAAGGACAATACTATATCAAATAAATCTGTGAAATCTTAACAAATCAAATCTTAAATTATGAACCACAATATTATTTAGGAAAAGATATTAACAACATTTAACAAACAAACATAATTGAATTTAGCTTTAATATTTCTTGTTTTAAAAAATTACCATCTGCACGATTATACGTAGCTTGAGTCCTAAGATACGTAGATTGATTCGAGGCCACTGATGTGGAACTTACCCTTTCTCCTGGTGTTTTCCTTGCCTCACATGTTTGTCCTGAAACAATTGATAGCGTAATTCCTAATCCAAACCTGATTGAATTTTCTGAAGGTGGCTGGGTATGATATGTTCTTCTTTTGCTTTTGCTACACATATTGTGAGTGTGGTGTAGCGTTTTGTTTCCTCGTGGCAGTAAATTAATTTTTAGCTGTTTTCTACCTTTTTTATAAAAGTTTAATTCAACAACTACATTTCGTTAAACAATTACACATTTTATATTCTAACATTTAATCATTCGATCGTTCATTGTCTTCAGCAAGCAAAGTTTAGATTTATCTGTAAGGTTGAAATTTTTTTGTTGCAATGTATAATTTTTCACTTTGTCGCAACAACTATTATTATTATTTATTCAGTTGATGTTTTGGTGCATAATTTTTATAATAGTTTTCACTTTTGCAGCTGCTATAATTGTCTTTGGTCTTTAACCGCATGGCAAGCCATATGCACTCGTGTTATTAAAATTGCACTTATCGCGAACCTTATCTTATCCGTTCCAAGACCGAATGACCTTTTTCTCCTCCGCTTTCTTTCAATTCACTCTCATTTCAATATTTGTACGTCGAGTAACGGCACGTTATTTTTGTATGAGGTGATTGATGACGTTGGAAATCGATTTAAGAAAATTATGTTACACTGAGAAAATTTAAAGTTAGTCGTATCATTTGATTAGTTGCGAAAATATGTTAATTGTTCAAAAAAAAGATTATTTTGTATTTGTCTTGCAAATTCGAAATAAACTGGAAAATGGTCAGATCTTCGTTAACTATATAACCAGGCAAAAATGTAATATTTCTTTCACGTAAGTCATAAGTTTTTTTTATGACGAAACGGCGTTTAAGAAGGGAATGGCAGTGTCTATGTTCTCCAACCTCTAAGCACAATCTAAAGATTGCTTCACGTGAGCTAAGCAAAGCTCTTCAGCTAGAGAAAAACTCACTCAGACACTGTACATCGAACGTCTTTCTCCAACAAGCTCTAAGTTTCCCCTATGGAAAGTGCGAGCAGTTGCACGTCGTTAAAACTGTCCAAGCTGCTGCAGCTAGGAAAGCAGTTGTTGATGCTGTCATTAACCTCAATTTATTGTGCGAAATTTGGTAAGTTGCAAAAAGGGTAAAACTTGTAAGTAGCATGAAGAGAAAGGTGCATAAAACTTGTAGCACACAAAAAATAAATAAATAAAAATAAAAAAAAGAGAGGAAGGATAATCGCCAAACTTCTTTCAATCTGTGTTCCTGACTGCCGTAAATTTTTCCACTGTTGTTAATTGTGTTCTGCTGCTGTCCAAATTATTGTGTAAAACAACAAACGACATAATTGGAGTAAAGTGAGCATAAAGCCAGCGAAAGTGGCTTCGTACTTAACAGCTTTGCGAATCTGAAAATTCAATTGTAACATTAGCGCTATAATGTGCCGACAGAAATTTCTCTTTTTAACACAACTCCACACAGTAGACATTTTTTAAAAAAGAAATTTTTGTCAACTTATAGGCAACTGGACGAAAGGAAATGAGTTGGCAGATAAGCAAGTGCAGGAACAAACATTTGTGTGGACCGATCTTAAGTCGATTTAATGCCGCATATTGTGTTTTTTCTGGTATTTGCTTTAGATTTTAATTGAAAAGTACATAAGAGCAGTCAACCTAGAGGTGATGCTTGGTAAAATGTCGTAAAATGATTATGAAAACTGATATGAATAACAATGTCTGCTCGCAGAATTTGAGGAACTGTTCTGCGAGTCCCGTTAGCTTGGGGAACCAGACGGGTCGCAGGTTGCGGATAGCGAACGGCCATACCACAGCTGAACCACCGTATGTTAACTTAGAACAGACTAAGCCTGTACTAAGACATACTGTAATTCAAGCTCGGTTGTGGTTAGCTCTCGAATAAGCGGTAGCAAACAGAGAGCCCCGGACAATAAGCGGAGTGTCTGCTGCGCAGCACGTGACAAGACGCTTGAGATGACGTCTTCGCTAAAAGCTGACATCTCACTATCTTTTCTATCCTCTGCTTCTTTACTTCTTCACACTCACTTCCCACATCTATAACCTTCCATTTATAAGTTCCTCCCCCCAAACTCAGAGTGTTATGCGCACCGTGCTCATTGGGTTAGTTTTGCAGCCGGGGGTAAACTAGACTGTATTCACACGGAGCCTCTCCGATACCTGGCCGCCTCGGAGAGTAACTAAGGCCTTTCCGTGACTACTACGTGGGAACTATATGGATACCAATAATATTAAAAAACTTATGCGGGACAATACCGCTACTCAACTCGCTGACAGGCTGGACATTACTGTCGGAGATGAGGACCTTCTAGGCAGGTCAACGCCTAAGAGAAATTTGAGAAAAGGCGACGAAACGCCCAAGCGTCCTGCTGAGCGGCAAAGACCAGCCAAAACTCAGGAAGAGGCTGCTACCACAAGCACAGGTCTTGTTAGCGGCCAAACCCTGAGGGCGGTCCAACCTGCTGCTCGGCATAAGGAACGCGAGGCTCAACCCCGACCTGGGCACGGAGAGCCCGGAGGCCCTGGAGACCCACTCAAAAAGGGACTGAGTGGTGCCGGGTACAAGTGGTATCTCAGATACCTACAAAAGGGCTTCAGACCGGAGGTGGCCAGAGAAAAAGCGCTGGAACACAGGGCTCAGCCTGTAGATGGTACCAGCGCACCTAAGAAGAGGGCACAAGTTACGCCCCCGAACATGACGGAGCCCAAAAGAACCAAGGGCAACCAAACGGCGTCTAAGAGCCGAAAGGATGGACCAAGCTATGCTGACCAGGCAAAAGGCATAAAAATTGCGGTTCTTCCACGAACTTATCCAGAGGTCATCCTATCCCGGGAAGACCTAGGTAAGGTGGAAGAAGCACTAATGGCTGCCATGATGCGAGGCTGGTCAGCACAGCTTGGATTCAATGGTATCCACTTTAGGTCGGGCTTGATACTGATCGATTGTGAGGATCAGGGCTCGGCCAACTGGCTTAAGGAAGTGGTGCCAAAATTGGAAGTGCTGAAGATACCTATGACGACGTGTACTGGGGATGAAATCCCCAGTATGCACATCGTCACAATGTATCTCCCACGAAGCGCTGAGCAGCAGCCCGACGAGCTGTACAAACTGCTCAAAATACAGAATGCAGAACTCAACGTCCATGCGTGGAAGACGTTGAGATGCAAAGAGTCGGGTACCGGCAAGCTGCTCACTATAGGCATAGATGAGCAGTCCATGAAGGCTGTCCAAAGTCGAGGTAGCAGAATAAACTACCGTTTTGGTAAGGTCGCTGTGCACGTGCACAAAAAGAAAGAAAAGGTTGAAGCAACCGACCCGACGGGCACGGTCGCAAGCGAGCTGTCGCCCATTGAGGTGCAGGCAGTTCGTGAAGCACCACCCGAGAGGGAGTCGGAGATCGACCTTCTCCCAGGCGAGCTGGACTCGCTGGAGGATACAAGGATAATATCCCTGTACGACGATACGCCGATGTCGGAAGAGGAGGCTGACTCCCTTCCAGACGAGGGCGATGGGTCTATGAGCCCCTTAATATAAAATGACAACAAACACTATTATAGCACAGGTCAATCTCCACCATGCGAAAGCAGCATCAGCTGTGATCGCTAGATTGACCGCCAGGCTGGACCTGGGCTTAGTGTTGATCCAGGAACCCTGGATCTATAAAGGAGGTATAAGAGGCCTAGGCACTCAACACACACAGGTAATTTGGGACGTCAGATCTGACAAACCAAGAACATGTATCTTACTGAGAAAGGATATTACATACACTTGCCTTTCAGAATTCTTAACGAAAGACTTGGTCGCTATCCAACTTAAACTGGATATCGGCGGAGGATTACGGGAGGTGGTGATCGCGACTGGGTACCTTCCAGGCGAACAGGCAGAACCTCCAACCAAAGAGATGGAGGGACTGGTGCAACACTGCCTATCGCAAAATCTACCGCTGTTAATTGGATGCGATGCCAATGCACACAACCTTGTGTGGGGAAGCACCGACACAAATAAAAGGGGTGAGTACTTACTAGAATTTCTGCTACAGAAAGAGCTCAATATATTGAATGTTGGAAATACTCCTACATTTGTCACTAGAGCAAGGCAGGAGGTGATTGACATCACCCTCTGCAATGCCCTTATGGCAAAGTTTGTATTTAACTGGAGGGTATCAGATGAGCCATCTATGTCAGACCATAGAATCATACTGCTAGAAATAGCGGGGGCCTCTAACTTCAGAAAAACCATCAGGAATCCCAGACGTACTAACTGGGAAATGTATGAAAGATGTCTCAAGAACAATTTGATAGGTATGAGCAATCATAAGAAAGCCAATTCCCCACTAAACTTAGAATTAATGGTTGATGGGTACAATGCGGCTATAATTGACTCATACCACCAAAATTGTATACAACAAGAAGTTAAGTCAGTAAAAGACACCTCCTGGTGGAACAAAGACTTAGAGAAACTTAGGAAGATAGTAAGGAGCTTATTTAACAAGTCTAAGCGCACTGGAGACTGGTCAGAGTACACGACCAGACTCACTGAATACAATAAAAACATACGGAAGGCAAAAAGAGACAGCTTCCGAAAATTTTGTAGTAACATTGCTGACACAACCCCTGCAACTAGAATATTTAGAGCTCTCTCTAAAACTAAGACAGTTCAGGGACTTTGTCTAAAGAAGCCAGACGGTACATTCACGAAAGATGAAGAGGAGAAAGCACGCTTTCTACTCGCAACTCACTTTCCAGAATGCATCCCCATACCGCAAGAAGATACATCAGATCACTTGCGGCAGGGCAACACCAGAAGAACGGACTGGAAAATAGCAAGTGCTATCTGCACAGAAGAAAGACTAAGATGGGCCATCGGCTCATTCAAACCCTTCAAATCACCTGGGGTCGATGAAATATTCCCAGCATTGCTACAGAGGGGACTAGACCTCCTAATTGGGCCAATGCTGAAAATGTTCAGAAGTAGCCTGGCACTCGGGTACATACCTATGTGTTGGAGGAAAGCAAAGGTAGTGTTCATCCCCAAGGCGGGCAAGAAAGACCCCTTCTCACCTAAGTCCTTCAGACCAATAAGTCTCACCTCATTTATGCTGAAGACCTTAGAAAAACTAGTGGATAACCACATCAGGACCACATACCTGATTAAAGAACCACTCCATAAGAATCAACATGCATACAGGTCTGGCAGATCTACTGAAACTGCCCTATACCAACTAGACACATTAATTAGTAATGCCATAAAGAACAAAGGAACAGCCATTTGTGCTTTTATGGACATCGAAGGTGCCTTTGACAACACATCACATACGGAAGTTGCAAAGGCACTAAACAAAAGGAGTATAGATCCTCAACTCATCAGATGGTTAGTACAGCTACTGGACTCAAGAACAGTCGAGGCTAGCCTACCTGACAAAAATATTATAGTAAAGACCACGAAAGGATGTCCACAGGGGGGCGTCCTATCACCTCTCCTGTGGTGTCTCATGGTAGATGAACTATTAAAACTTCTCACAGATAATGGTATCATATGCCAGGGCTATGCAGACGACATAGTTATTATCTGTACAGGAAAGCATGAAGACACACTATGTGATCAAATCAAGATGGGCATCAACATCACAAGATCTTGGTGCTCTAAGGTAGGACTGAGTATCAAACCATCTAAAACTACGATCGTTCCTTTCTCTAGGAAGTATAAGATGAAGCTACTCAAGCCAATAAGGGTAAAAAGCAGTAAGTTCGCCTGTGATTAAATCCAAACTGGTCTTGGAATGTGTAGGTAAATTAAACAACCTGGGAAGATTTAACAAGATCACTCTATACTGGGTACCCGGACATGCGGGCATACCAGGAAACGAGCAAGCAGCTGACTTGGCTAGAAGAGAGGCAGCGTCCCCCTTCATAGGCCCAGAACCCTTTGGCGGGCTCGGACCAGGAATAATGGGGATCCTGGTAAAAGAGGAAGAAAAGAAAGCAAGAGACTTTTTCTGGGATAAGTGTGAAGGATTAAAACAGAGCAAAAAGCTGTTAGGACCTTACAAGAACAGAAGATCGGAAATTTGCAACGGTCTTAAAAGAAATGACTTAAGAATGGTTTCAGGCTTCCTGACTGGACACTGTAAACTTAGGAGACACCTATTCAAAATCGGAGTCGAAAGTGATAGCACTTGTAGATTCTGTCTTGAGGACGACGAAACTCCGGAACATATTTTGGGAGACTGTCCAGCTCTGACCCAAACCAGACACATGTATCTTGGCAATTACCAAGTGACCGGAGGGGCGTTGCATTCACTCAATCCTAAAAACCTATTGGCCTTTTTCAGGGCAGTAGGGCTGGATGAGTTGCTGTAAGTCTACAACTGTTAGGGCACAATAGACCTGTAAAGGTCGCAGTGCGTACTACCCACTAATAATAATAATAATAATAATAATAATAATAATAATAATAATAATAATAATAATAATAATAATAATAATAATAATAATAATAATAATAATAATAATAATAATAATAATAATAATAATAATAATAATAATAATAATAATAATAATAATAATAATAATAATAATAATAATAATAATAATAATAATAATAACAATGCCCAAGCAAAAAAGAAATCTGCAGTCGAGTGTACTCGACTTCGAGATACTTTATACAATGGCCAAAAGTCTTTAATTGAACTAGATTAAGCTTATTTGGTTGACTAAGCCTAGTTATTATTCAGTCACAAAAAATTTCCTGGAGCCACAGACACGAAGTTGCAAATTAAAATCTGAGAAGCTATTATGCATAATAAGATTTTTGTAAAAACCATTAACCCAAATGTGGGAGCTTATCTTGTATGGCGACTATATCTAGTTAAAGCAAACGTCTAAAACTTTGAAAATAGGGTTGTCATTATTATTTTATTATTATTATTAGTGGGTAGTACGCACTGCGACCTTTACAGGTCTATTGTGCCCCAACAGTTGTTGACCTACAGCAACTCATCCAGCCCTACTGCCCTGAAAAAGGCCAATAGGTTTTTAGGATTGAGTGAATGCAACGCCCCTCCGGTCACTTGGTAATTGCCAAGATACATGTGTCTGGTTTGGGTCAGAGCTGGACAGTCTCCCAAAATATGTTCCGGAGTTTCGTCGTCCTCCAGACAGAATCTACAAGTGCTGTCACTTTCGACTCCGATTTTGCATAGGTGTCTCCTAAGTTTACAGTGTCCAGTCAGGAAGCCTGAAACCATTCTTAAGTCATTTCTTTTAAGACCGTTGCAAATTTCCGATCTTCTGTTGTTGTAAGGTCCTAACAGCTTTTTGCTCTGTTTTAATCCTTCACACTTATCCCAGAAAAAGTCTCTTGCTTTCTTTTCTTCCTCTTTTACCAGGATCCTCATTGTTCCTGGTCCGAGCCCGCAGAAGGGTTCTGGGCCTATGAAGGGGGACGCTGCCCCTCTTCTAGCCAAGTCATCTGCTTGCTCGTTTCCTGGTATGCCCGCATGTCCGGGTACCCAGTATAGAGTGATCTTGTTAAATCTTCCCAGGTTGTTTAATTTACCTACACATTCCAAGACCAGTTTGGATTTAATCACAGGCGAACTTACTGCTTTAATAGCCGCCTGGCTATCGGAAAAGATAGCGATGTTTTGGTTTTTGTACCTTCTGTTCAAATTGAATTGAGCGCATCTTTCAATTGCATATATTTCTGCCTGAAAGATGCTAGTGAACTTCCCTAGTGATTCGAAGTATTTAGTGCGAGGTCCAAAGACTCCTACGCCACTTCTTCGTCTGTTAGGGAACCATCTGTATACCAGCTAATTGCTCCTGGTTTGATTCTGTAGTTCAGCGTTATATTTCCCCATTCTTCTTTATTGCTGAGTCCTACTTTAAATCTCCTTGTGAAGTTGTTCATTATGCCTAGGTTGTCGCTAGGGTATTGCAGGAGTGGGTGGGCGTCTTCCATATTAACACTAGTTTGATTCCCAGTACAGGTGTTTCTTCCAGTGTTTATTCTTCCTACCCTGGCAATGGCTCTATTAGCCTGTCGTTGGATATGAAGATGCAGCGGCATCAGACCTAAAAGTACGTCTAGTGCCGCACTAGGACAGGTTCTCATTGCTCCTGTTATGGATATGCAAGCTAACCTCTGAACTTTGTTCAGTTGATTCCTAGCTGTTGCTAGTTTGGTTCTGTTCGCCCAGACAATGGCACCATATGTTATTATGGGTCTGACCATTGTGAGGTACATCCATTTCATTATTTTGGGTACGCCCAGTTCCTACCAGCAATGACCCTGCAGGTCATCATTGCCATTGTAGCTTTCCTCACTGCATGTTCTAAGTGAGTCTTCCATGTGGTACGCTTGTCAAATATTAGCCCCAGGTATTTCACCTCCTTGGAGAATTCTATCAGCGTGCCGTTTACCCTTATTGGCTTGAGTAGCTTCATCTTATACTTCCTAGAGAAAGGAACGATCGTAGTTTTAGATGGATTGATACTCAGTCCTACCTTAGAGCACCAAGATCTTGTGATGTTGATGCCCATCTTGATTTGATCACATAGTGTGTCTTCATGCTTTCCTGTACAGATAATAACTATGTCGTCTGCATAGCCCTGGCATATGATACCATTATCTGTGAGAAGTTTTAATAGTTCATCTACCATGAGACACCACAGGAGAGGTGATAGGACGCCCCCCTGTGGACATCCTTTCGTGGTCTTTACTATAATATTTTTGTCAGGTAGGCTAGCCTCGACTGTTCTTGAGTCCAGTAGCTGTACTAACCATCTGATGAGTTGAGGATCTATACTCCTTTTGTTTAGTGCCTTTGCAACTTCCGTATGTGATGTGTTGTCAAAGGCACCTTCGATGTCCATAAAAGCACAAATGGCTGTTCCTTTGTTCTTTATGGCATTACTAATTAGTGTTTAGTGTATAGGGCAGTTTCAGTAGATCTGCCAGACCTGTATGCATGTTGATTCTTATGGAGTGGTTCTTTAATCAGGTATGTGGTCCTGATGTGGTTATCCACTAGTTTTTCTAAGGTCTTCAGCATAAATGAGGTGAGACTTATTGGTCTGAAGGACTTAGGTGAGAAGGGGTCTTTCTTGCCCGCCTTGGGGATGAACACTACCTTTGCTTTCCTCCAACACATAGGTATGTACCCGAGTGCCAGGCTACTTCTGAACATTTTCAGCATTGGCCCAATTAGGAGGTCTAGTCCCCTCTGTAGCAATGCTGGGAATATTTCATCGACCCCAGGTGATTTGAAGGGTTTGAATGAGCCGATGGCCCATCTTAGCTTCTTCTGTGCATAGCACTTGCTATTTTCCAGTCCGTTCTTCTGGTGTTGCCCTGCCGCAAGTGATCTGATGTATCTTCTTGCGGTATGGGGATGCATTCTGGAAAGTGAGTTGCGAGTAGAAAGCGTGCTTTCTCCTCTTCATCTTTCGTGAATGTACCGTCTGGCTTCTTTAGACAAAGTCCCTGAACTGTCTTAGTTTTAGAGAGAGCTCTAAATATTCTAGTTGCAGGGGTTGTGTCAGCAATGTTACTACAAAATTTTCGGAAGCTGTCTCTTTTTGCCTTCCGTATGTTTTTATTGTATTCAGTGAGTCTGGTCGTGTACTCTGACCAGTCTCCAGTGCGCTTAGACTTGTTAAATAAGCTCCTTACTATCTTCCTAAGTTTCTCTAAGTCTTTGTTCCACCAGGAGGTGTCTTTTACTGACTTAACTTCTTGTTGTATACAATTTTGGTGGTATGAGTCAATTATAGCCGCATTGTACCCATCAACCATTAGTTCTAAGTTTAGTGGGGAATTGGCTTTCTTATGATTGCTCATACCTATCAGATTGTTCTTGAGACATCTTTCATACATTTCCCAGTTAGTACGTCTGGGATTCCTGATGGTTTTCCTGAAGTTAGAGGCCCCCGCTATTTCTAGCAGTATGATTCTATGGTCTGACATAGATGGCTCATCTGATACCCTCCAGTTAAATACAAACTTTGCCATAAGGGCATTGCAGAGGGTGATGTCAATCACCTCCTGCCTTGCTCTAGTGACAAATGTAGGAGTATTTCCAACATTCAATATATTGAGCTCTTTCTGTAGCAGAAATTCTAGTAAGTACTCACCCCTTTTATTTGTGTCGGTGCTTCCCCACACAAGGTTGTGTGCATTGGCATCGCATCCAATTAACAGCGGTAGATTTTGCGATAGGCAGTGTTGCACCAGTCCCTCCATCTCTTTGGTTGGAGGTTCTGCCTGTTCGCCTGGAAGGTACCCAGTCGCGATCACCACCTCCCGTAATCCTCCGCCGATATCCAGTTTAAGTTGGATGGCGACCAAGTCTTTCGTTAAGAATTCTGAAAGACAAGTGTATGTAATATCCTTTCTCAGTAAGATACATGTTCTTGGTTTGTCAGATCTGACGTCCCAAATTACCTGTGTGTGTTGAGTGCCTAGGCCTCTTATACCTCCTTTATAGATCCAGGGTTCCTGGATCAACACTAAGCCCAGGTCCAGCCTGGCGGTCAATCTAGCGATCACAGCTGATGCTGCTTTCGCATGGTGGAGATTGACCTGTGCTATGATAGTGTTTGTTGTCATTTTATATTAAGGGGCTCATAGACCCATCGCCCTCGTCTGGAAGGGAGTCAGCCTCCTCTTCCGACATCGGCGTATCGTCGTACAGGGATATTATCCTTGTATCCTCCAGCGAGTCCAGCTCGCCTGGGAGAAGGTCGATCTCCGACTCCCTCTCGGGTGGTGCTTCGCGAACTGCCTGCACCTCAATGGGCGACAGCTCGCTTGCGACCGTGCCCGTCGGGTCGGTTGCTTCAACCTTTTCTTTCTTTTTGTGCACGTGCACAGCGACCTTACCAAAACGGTAGTTTATTCTGCTACCTCGACTTTGGACAGCCTTCATGGACTGCTCATCTATGCCTATAGTGAGCAGCTTGCCGGTACCCGACTCTTTGCATCTCAACGTCTTCCACGCATGGACGTTGAGTTCTGCATTCTGTATTTTGAGCAGTTTGTACAGCTCGTCGGGCTGCTGCTCAGCGCTTCGTGGAAGATACAATGTGACGATGTGCATACTGGGGATTTCATCCCCAGTACACGTCGTCATAGGTATCTTCAGCACTTCCAATTTTGGCACCACTTCCTTAAGCCAGTTGGCCGAGCCCTGATCCTCACAATCGATCAGTATCAAGCCCGACCTAAAGTGGATACCATTGAATCCAAGCTGTGCTGACCAGCCTCGCATCATGGCAGTCATTAGTGCTTCTTCCACCTTACCTAGGTCTTCCCGGGATAGGATGACCTCTGGATAAGTACGTGGAAGAACCGCAATTTTTATGCCTTTTGCCTGATCAGCATAGCTTGGTCCATCCTTTCGGCTCTTAGACGCCGTTTGGTTGCCCTTGGTTCTTTTGGGCTCCGTCATGTTCGGGGGCGTAACCTGCGCCCTCTTCTTAGGTGTGCTGGTACTATCTACAGGCTGAGCCCTGTGTTCCAGCGCTTTTTCTCTGGCTACCTCCGGCCTGAAGTCCTTTTGTAGGTATCTAAGATACCACTTGTACCCGGCACCACTCAATCCCTTTTTGAGTGGATCTCCAGGGACTCCGGGCTCTCCGTGCCCAGGTCGGGGTTGTGCCTCGCGTTCCTTATGCCGAGCGCAGGTTGGACCGCCCTCAGGGTTTGGCCGCTAACAAGACCTGTGCTTGTGGTAGCAGCCTCTTCCTGAGTTTTGGCTGGTCTTTGCCGCTCAGCAGGACGCTTGGGCGTTTCGTCGCCCTTCCTCAAATTTCTCTTAGGCGTTGACCTGCCTAGAAGGTCCTAATCTCCGACAGTAATGTCCAGCCTGTCAGCGAGTTGAGTGGCGGTATTGTCACGCATAAGTTTTTTAATTTTACTTTTATCCATGTAGTTCCCACGAGTGTAGGGGTGCTGAGGTCTACCGTGACATAGCCCCCAGTATCACGGCAAGGCCTTAGTTACTCTCCGAGGCGGCCAGGTATCGGAGAGGCTCCGTGTGAGTACAGCCTGGTTTACCCCCGGCTGCAAAACTAACCCAATGAGCACGGTGCGCATAACACTCTGGGTTTGGGTAATAGGGTTGTTTGTAAATGGTCAAATTGTGAGGAAAATTTTTCACTGGCATTCACTTGAGACGGATGGGGGTGCCGCTATAGACTCAGCTGTGCGTATAAGCAAAGCGCGGATTGCTTTTCGAAAACTCGACAAAATATGGCGCTCATGTACGCTTTCATTGAGAACAAAATTGAAAATATTCAACACCAGTATAAAACCTATACTATTATATGGCTCAGAGACGAGGATGGTTTCAGACAGGATTAACGGAAAGCTTCAATCTTTCGTTAACAAATGTCTGAGGATTATTTTCCGTATCTTCTCACCAGAAACGATCTCAAACGCTGACCTATGGCAAGCAACAAACACCGAACCTATCAATATCGAAATAAAAAGACGCAAGTGGAATTGGATAGGTCACACATTGTGCAGAAAAGACGACCACATTGTAAAGATGGCCTTCCAGTGACAAACATGGATTCGCACTGTCCATTCTGAAATCGGGTCCAAGGCAATGTGGAGTGAACTAAGAGCCCTAGCAGCTGATAGAAGTCGTTAGAGGGCATTTGTTTTAGCCCTATGCTCCATCTGATCTCGTCATTTAAACCACACAAATAAACTGTTATTTAGGAATATTTCGTTTCATAATAAATACATCAAATTATTAAATTAAGTAACGTACCGAAGGTGAGAACGGAGTCCCTATAAAGCTCCCCCACTTATACCAGTGCGCAGTTATAATCACATTTAAGATATTGAAACTTTACATACAAACGCTAGGATAGGTTGAAATTGAAAAACAGCTCGAATACACAGTTAATTTTTTTGACATATTGTCATACCGCGTCGCACTCGATATGTAGGGCATTTAATATGCTAATGACTAGGATTACTGTCGAATTTTACAAATATTTTGAACAAATCACTTAGTAGTACACGATTTGGTTGCAGTCGGAACAGAAAATAATGAGAAATGAGAAAATGTTGATGTGCCTTGACTCGAAATTCAGGATCCCTAACTCCTAATGGGAGCATTATTGTTTAAAGGAGAATTAAGTAATAATGCAGCAGTGTGAACTCTCATGTTGAGATGGTTATTTAATTTTGAGCCATCAGTAAAAATTTTACTAAAGTACTGAGATTGAGAGATGATATTTAAATGGAGATACAGCGCCGTTAAGTTTAGGCAAGAACGGTTTTTCTCTAAGTATGGTTGAGTGACCATTAAAAACCATTGATCAGCATTAGGCAACAGCAGTTGAGAATTCTCTTTCCATCAAACCAACTCGGAGTTGAATTGGGACCATTAAAATTGTAAATAAAAGCGACATTTAATGAAAGTTTTAAAAATTTTAAACCCGCCCATATTTTTTACTTTTTTATTCCTAATACCGGAGTGAAGTGCACGGAAAAATTATTAAGAATATTATCTACATTTTTTCTATTATTTTATTTGAAAGATATACATTTAAATAATATAATATCTTTGAAACCATGGTTGAAGTTCTCTATTGTGACGAGTCAATTTTACTAGTTATTTGTGTATTACCTTTTTTAATTTGACACTAAAATTTACTAAAGGCTTGTATATTTGGTAATATCATTGACAAAAGGAAATACAGTGAAGACTAATGCCTAATGATCTGAAAAGCTGGTAGAAGGAATAAGAAAATGTTGGACAAAAAAAAAGAACGGTTTGATAGAACAATTAAATTTCTGCCCAAAAAATTCTGACTGCTCGACTAAAAAACACAGAAATGGATAAGTTTCCCAAATTAGCTAAAAGACTTTTCAAAGGCTAGTATCAAGAAAGCATCCAACGTCAATAGAGTCAACAACCAATTTGACAATCCTAGTTATCAGGAATCGTTGGTGCAGCCATGATAAAGCGATTTAGTATCATTTTTCGATCGATAGTTTGAGGTTATGTAGGCATTTTAGATGCATTCCGATGTTCCTTATCCAGACACAAATATTTTTGGACAAGATGCAGTTTATATAAAATTTTACTACATTTTTTATATTTTTTTTCATAAATCAAGAAAAATGATGTAACGTGGTTCAAAAATTCACAAATGTTATTGTTCACCCTGTTATCAAAATGATTTTAAAACTCCGCTTCAGAAGCAAACATTTTAGGAATAACTTGTATGCAAACTATTCGTTGTCATGTGCACTCCCAAACTCCATTTGCTTAATATTGCGTATTTTATTTTAATAAATATTTCGATTTGCATACGTGAAGAGGTTAAATAGAATAATTGCCACTCAGCCAGAATTTTACGAAACGCATTGAAGTCTTGGCCTGCAAAGTCATATCTATGCAAATAAAATCCCCTCGGAATCAAACAATTGAAATCCTTGCACAGATTACTTCATTCTTTGTTGGCCTTTTCCAATCCACCCATAACTTTATGTGCGCGCGAACCATAAATTTGTGAGTTGGTGCGATCTTTGTCCTGAGGCATTCTGATTATTGAAGTGCACCACAAAATATCTGCTATGAAAA
Source organism: Leucophenga maculata (assembly GCA_035044805.1). Classification (NCBI taxonomy): domain Eukaryota; kingdom Metazoa; phylum Arthropoda; class Insecta; order Diptera; family Drosophilidae; genus Leucophenga; species Leucophenga maculata. The sequence continues at coordinate 509,101 of JAWNNP010001131.1, read as the reverse complement.
ATATCCCATCATGTGTAGTTTTGCAACTCTCCGAGTCAACTAATTGAATTATTAGCGGTTGTTGTTGGGTCGGTTGGCTTGCTTTTCAGTTTTGTTCCTGCTGTGCTTGTTGCTGCTGCTGTTGACAAGAATCTGAGCCCGTACGCCTTATTTGTGTTCCACGCCGGGTCAGCCTACATTCTCATGTGCTGATTTCGAGCAGCTCTCTATGCTGAACTTACGTTGCGTGACTTGAAATACCCTTTGGCCATTTAAAGTCACTAACGAGCGGGTGTTCGTCTTCCAGACTGCGTAACTTCCCACTTTTTCAGAAGAGTCTTGTCAACAGAGACTTTTCTTTGGCAACCGGAATAAAGAACGAACACGTATTCTTCTTGTAAATCATTGATTAATTTCAACTGCTGCATACGTATAAAAAAGTGATTTGGAAACTAGGAAATATTTTACAGTTTCTGTTGCCTGGAAAATATTGCATCAGGAAGAGGCTCAATAATAGCTTCGGTTATGTTTGATATAATAATATGTACTTAAATAAATAAATAACTACTGAACCGATTTTAAAATTTTAGGACATGTACTGTATGTCCTAAAATAGAAACGTAGAATATTTTGAAAATCGTGGATATTGAGTAAATAAAGTGTGTGTGTGGTTCATCAGAAATAACAAAATAACTTCATTGCTTAGATGGAAGTCGAATTGAATATGTCAAACAATTAAATTCATCGCATTTTGAAAAACAATTTAAATATACGGAAGGAATGTAAGTGAACGTCATCAAGCCAACCAAATAAGACAATTTCATCGACCTACTAGCATATTTTTTTGTACGACATGACTTAGCCTGACCAATTTTAACCGCACCCTACACCGGACCGTTTACAGAACTTCGACGCCTTGATCGGTGACATTCCTCGACTCTTGTAAAAGACGCTACGATGGAATTGTTTATTATTTTTGAGGTTGCTGATATCATATTTAATATGTTTCTTTGAAACTGCATGACTTGTACCCACATATATACAGTTCACACTCATACGTACTACTTTAAACATAGAAAGAAATGTTTAGGCTTAAAAATAAATTCTCCCAATTATTAAAACAAATTTTAAACCGATTACTTTATCTGTAGCACAACTGGCTGCAGCGACTATTTTTCAACTCCGACCTAGCCGAATGTCGTAATTAACCTCAAACTTCAATCCACACGTATACATATGAACACACCCACAAACTTACAATGAGACATTCAGGATGTGACTAATCCTGAATTATTGTTATTTTTGTGGACCAAATGTAAAATGGTTTATTTTCAATTTATTGCGCTTAAATATTATCAAAAATTTGAACAATTAAAAGGGTTGCCCGCACGCTGTCTCTCTCATCGGCGAGTGTCTGGTCCGGCCTAAGTTGGCAAATCATTTGCATACGAATTTTCAAATTGAGCGTAACCGAGGCCGGAACGTGCACCATCGCGCTCGGTTGAGCCCTGAAATTATTATTATTATTATTCGCACTTATATGGCTGTGATGTGGAGTGTTATTTCGGGGAGTGCGAATCATTAAAACTCACATGACCTTTTTGCTCGTAGCATATCCAAGGAAAAGGGCGGTGAAGACAAGCGCGACAGAGCAAAAGGTTGCCCAAACAGCCCAATGTGGCACTTCGGCGCCACTTCCGGTGGCGTTTTAATTCTATTACGGCTGGTATGTTCACGCTTATCGGCGGCGCGGCACACTTTTACGCGCTCTCTCTACCCTTTCCATCCGCAAGCACATAGTTTCCACTGCAACACTTTCAAATTTGTTAGCGGCATAACTGATGGAGAAGGTTAAAATTATAATTTGAAAGGATATGTGCGTTTTTGGCGCTTTCGGCGCTCGCACTTTATTACGCTTTCAATTCATAACTTTGGCATTTGATGAGATGGCGGGCCGCCAACGAACTTCTTGGCCTGCTACATGTTTAAACGTTCTTCTGGATTGTAAAAACATTTGTTCAACAAGCTATTCAACGTAGCCTGTGTGTTTGTTTTCCGCCTAGAACAAAAGCCTTTTAATGGCTTTTCAGGCAGTCAACTTTGGCGATTATCAGCGGATATCCTTACAATGCACCCGCCGCACAAGTAAAAGGTTAGTTAGACTTATGTTTATACACTTGTTGTTTGGATAGTGGATCATTCTTCGGTTTGTTTGTTTGTTTTTGTGTTTTTAGTACTAACAAGTGCGGATATGTTGTATTTTTAGCCGTCCTTTTGCATTGTGAAAGTGTTGACTGCCATAAAATTCATTTGAATTATTTTGTTACATAGAAAGTCCTTATCTGTCTTCCAGGTTTTGAAATTTATTGAGATAATGAACGAATCATTATTTATAGATTTTAAAGTTTCATTTTGTTATATTTAAGTTGCTTTTTATTTAGGCTAACTTTGGGGACTTCCAAATTCGTGCCGCTATGTATATTTAAATTCTGATTTTGATTATTGCACAATTGCATAATTTTTAAGAGTGAACATTATAAAATGGTTTCTGTGATACTGAGGAAATTTCTGATAATTTGGACAAATGCTTATTGTTGGTCCAAATTGAAATTGGATGTTTAATGCAATTCTAATAAATAATTTTACTTTTTTATTTCTGGTGGCCGACTGTATAATGATGATGACTTTATAATGATGAGAAAGTGGTGTAAGGGATCTAAAGATTATTTTTGAATTTGGTATGACAAAGTGGTGTAAGGGATCTAAAGATTATGACAATGTGGTTTTGCTTAACTATTCTGTGAAGAACTAGATTACCAATTTGATTATTATACATAAATGAAGTAAAATTCTTTTGATAAATGAAACAAATGATAAAGATTTTCTATTCGCCTGATTTGGCACCATGTGCCTGATTTGGTACCATGTGCCTTTATTCTATTCGGCAAGCTGAAATTATCCGGCGCTATGCTGATGTGGAGGACATCCAAAAGGCGTGCACCGTAAAGGTCATTCCGGCCAACGAGCTAAAACACTCATTTAAAATGTTATTGGATCGAGCTAATAAGTGTATTCAGTCGGCGGGGGATTACTTTGAATTATAAAAACACAAGAACTCAAAAATCTATTGTTGTTTTCAGTTTATTCCAAAAGTTGGGGAACATTTTAGACACACCTTATAATTGTTATAATGCTGACAACCCTGCTAATTCCCTAGCTGTTTTCTAATAAAATGTCCAAAAAGTGCAATCCCTCGATTTTCCGTGACACCGAAATTATGCTCGAGCGATTTTAAAACCAATCCAACCAACAGAATTTTATTATTATTTTATTTACAACTACATAAATCTAATCAGTTGCATTACAAATATTACAAGGCTAAGTGCTCACTGAACATCTTATTTTTACCTTATCGCTAAAATAGGAGGAAAGTTACGACCACTCAGACCCGTTGGAGGATTTTTGTTTGGTCGCCCAGTTGACCTATTGTGCCTCAACTCACAGCCAGGGAGAGGTCCAAGCAGTCGCAATTACAAATCATAAGATGAAAATGGAAAAATGAAATTACAATTTATTGACGGTTAGAATTGAGGACAGTTTTCATTATTAAGTTTAAAGAAGAATTGTAGGAGAACAGATAAGAAAATTTGTTATAGGTATAGCAGAGAGACCGAACAGAATCATAGTTTTGCGTGAAGCGAGAGGGAACATTTTAAGATAAAGATTGAAGTAAATAAGGAGAATCGACTTCCCTACAAAGAATCTTGTGAAGGAAAACGACAGAGAGCATTGACCGTCGAGGAGATAGAGTTGGAAGATCAATAAGTTTCAGTCGATCAACATATGAGGGGAGATGTATATCAGAAGCCCAATTGAGGTTTCTGAGAGCGAATAACAGAAACTGTTTTTGAAAATACTCGATACGATCTTGGTGAATTACATAATATGGGTTCCAAACACATTATGCAAATTCCAAGATTTCCCTTTCGATTTACGTGACATGCCCGATTATATGCACAATCACGAAGTTTTTACGGATAAGTCCAATTGAGACGTATTTTATACCATTAAAAAGGTCTTGAACATTTAGAAAATGTTTAAATCGAATCCCATTCCAATCGAAACACATGCCACCAAAGGGTTTTTAACACACCAAGGATAGTTCAACGAGCACAATGCAAACAAAATAAGTTCTCTGAAATTTCCGAGAAGGTACTGAAACAATATGTTTGATTAAACCTTTGATAAAGCCTTTCGTACTATTAACGCTAAGACATATTTAGTACGTAAAGCGCTAAAATTGGCTCTGTCGCCAAACCGCCTAATATTTTAAAACATGTAATGTAGCGGTAGAAAGGTGGGAAAGTTAAAATACCTTAAACATCAAATACAAATGGGGTCGTTTGTAAAAGAAAGTTGGATATGGTCAACAATGATTTTTTGCAACCGGCTCAAGCAGCTTACGAACGTCCGTTAGGCCATGTATCTCATGGGTAACTTCTAAACAGCCGATCGGAAGTGATCTAACTGTGAGAAGGCGATAACGTACGCTGGTCTTGGAATCCGCCGATGATGTTGACATAGTCCATCGTATACAATTCTATTGGGTGCACTGAGCTCGTCAACTCATTCAAATGCTTTACATTGGGTACCAAAACTTGATTGGTGCACGAAAAAGAGCCAAATTCAAAAGAAGCCAAATTCATGTACGATAAAATATGTATTATTTTATTAAACTAATGGTAAGAGATTTTAAATTTAAAATGTCCTTCTAAAATATATAAAAAATGGAAAAAAATTCCGCTTCGCCGACCAGAGAGCGATGGATTTTTAGTATCCACCCTAACGGATCTTTTTGTTAATTGGGGTAGTGAGAATTTTCAATATTCTATTTTAAATAATATAAAAGAAAAATACGTTTAAAGGTAAATAAAATATTGAAATATTAATTATAGGGCTATTAGGATTAATAGGGACCTATCAGAATCTTTGGAGTTCGTAGATACACTTTTTAATCAGAATCAACACTTTAGTTAGGTTGATCGCGTTATGGCAAATAGAAAGTACCGCTACTATATAAATTAAATGAAAGTAATTACTATTATTTTTTTTTTAACAATAATGATTTGAAATTTGTTTATAACGTACATGATTATGTTTCAATAATAAACGTTGATATTAGATAAATTATACATTTATATCGATATCAACAGTTGAGGCCTAGTTAGCTCAGACGAAGTTGAAGAACATATCTTTGTATCAATTTGAGGTACAGAAATGAAGTTTGGTAAACATGTTAAAGGGTTCGGGAGAAGTAATCCTTTTAAGTTTGGCCAAAATTGGACAACATTTATCATACCATATATATGATATTTCAAATGCATCCTTAATCAGTCAGCTATCATTTTTTGGTTGCCAAATCTTTACCGCACAAGTGGAATGATTTATGGGACACCATTTATATTATTCAAAATCAGTTTGGAGCTCTGAGTTTTAAAGTTGTCACAATAAGTCGCTGGTATTAATTTTCAGAAAACCCCACATATAACACATCCATTGTTATCAGAAAATAAACGCATAGTTTTTAGCTTAAGAACGTTCACACAAATTCTTGAACGTAGAATAATTCGTTGTACTCAGACAGTTTTGAGTGCGAATGTGGTAAGCCTAACTGCTTGATTTGAAGTGTGTCGCACACTTTGCAACCGCATATATCCTCTTTTGTGTCCTTATACTCCATTGTGCACTTTGGATAATTGTGCAGAGCACAATGTTCAATTGTTTTATGGTTCATATGCATTTCACCGACTGCGTCAGTGACAGGGAGTCACTTTAACTAATTGGGTCGCTCATTATGCTGTCGCAAATGTGTCGCTTAACTCAACACCGCCCATGCACACCAGAAAAGTTGTTTCGAGTTGTTATTTGTCGCAGGCGATGCATCTTCATGGTTTGTTCCACTTTCTTCGACCGCTTAAAAAGACAATCATTTGGCTGCAACCTACCCCGGTCTCAGTTGCCGTATCCTTGTTTGGCCATCCATATGGCATCTTCCGCTTTCTTATTCGTCGGTATCAACTCTTCTATTTCCCTGTGCTTCATCTACAGCACCTAACTGCTTTGAAATTTTTGGTTAAATGCTTTCCATAAGCGTTTACAGCATAAGCCATTAAGGCTAAGTGATTTCATTCTTTACTTATTTTCCCATTTTGTGCTTCTCTGGTGATGTACTTGTACAGCTTGGTGTACAAATTCATATTTGTAATGAGGTGCACAAAGACTGACTTATTTCCTTTTGTGAGTTTTAGACAATCTTAACAAACTAATTGTGCGGAAGCGTCTTTATTATTATTTTTGATTTATACTTACAAATTAAAAGAATAATGCAAAATTTCTTGCTCGCATATTTCTCATTGGAAGTCAATTTCACAATGCAAAGTTCATCGATGCTTTGTGACATTTTGTTTATCGTTCTCGCTTTACCGATTATCAACTTTAACACGAAGCCCTGCCAACGTGTCAAAGACTTTCAAATGCTGGCTTCCATTGAAACTAAGTTGACTAATACGACAAAGTGAACGCGCCATGGTCGAAATAAACAAAATTGGCAAAGTTCTTTGTTTTCTCTGCAACATGTTGTAATGTTTTAATAACTTTGTCGTATTATGTTTTGAGCAGGGGCTACATGCATGACATTTGAAAAATTTGTATGGAATTTTGGTGACCAACATTATGTAATAAATTTAGTATCTTAAAAAAAAAGATGTATAAAAAAGAGTTTTATAAATCACCGTCGTCGTAGTTGCCATGGCATTTATTGAACTACAAAAAATTAAACAGTTGCTTTACAATAATGTTAGAATAAGTTACTAAAGTCTTATCTTTCAATGAAGGAAAGTTTCGACCACTCAGAGCCGGGGAGGAATTTAGTGTGGTCGCCGATTGATCGACTGTCCCTCGACTCACAGCGTGGATGTGGGCAAAGCTGCTTTTATTACAAATCAAAAGATTAAAAATTAATATATAAATAAACAAATATAACAGGATAATCAGAAAGTCAAATAGGTACGTGTAATCCCAAAGGGAACATGTACCCCAAAATATAGAGCCAAGAGAAATTTTCAACCTTAGTTTTAATATAGTTCACATGAGATTTCTTGTTGAGAAAGTCGAAATTTAATTTCATATTCAGGCATGCTCGACATTTTGATTCGGTTTGAAAAGTAATACGATGCAATTTGGTGTACTTAACTATCCTTTTCATCCGATTTTAATTGGCTATAACAACTTTTCTCCAATTGAGTAAATTTGTTTAGATATTATAAGCTTATGGAACTAAATCAAATGCGAGTGAAAGAAAGTAAATTTAATGCGTTACAAACTTTTTCATTGTGTGTCAGTAAATGAGTTATTTGGATTCTTTTAGTAACACGTCGCCTCAGTTTCCTTCCATTTATAGAAAATGCAGAAAATATAATATTATAATCAATAAAAAATCTTGCACAAAATTTATTTGCAAGAAACTTCAAGTGAATTCAACTAATTTAATATTTTTTGGCTTAATAGACAGCGTCACACATTGCTCAGACACAATATTAAATGAAATTAAATGCAAATTTTAAAGAATTGAGTGAGCAATTCACAACTGTTGAACACAAGCATTTAACGCCTACGGATGAAACTGGCAACCACAAACACAAATTCCACTAAACACAATAGCAACAACAGTTGCAGATGTATGTCACTTTTTCATGGTGGTATTCATCAACATTTACCCGGCAATTGGCAACACGAAGTCGCTGTCTGGAGCAGTTGAGAGTTATGTTGTTATACACCCTGCACATAGAAATATGTGAAGGTGGTTTCATTTGACTCTAATTATACAGGTGTATAAAGTACGATGAACGTTGTGACCCTAGAAGCCAAAATAGTTTTTGATAAAATATTTGCATGGTTTAAGCATCCGTAGTTCTTATTCAACTTTCGTTGCTGGTCATAAATATATACTGTTCTTCGCCCCTCCGATTTTAACCAAACTAAATAAGACTATCGAACCTATTAACATGTATACTAAATTTTATCTCTGTACCGCAAATGGATTCAAAGATATAACAAATTTGGTTTATCGCTTATGTGGGGTGGGACAATGCCCCTCCGATTTTGATTAATAGTATCCTATGTTCTTTTTTAAAGTCCCATTTTTTATACCAAAATTCATTTATATATTAATTTATAAATTACTCCAATAGGATTTACTTTCTTTGGGACGCCCAAGCGGTATGCCACGCCTATTTTTAGTATTAAAACTTTATTTAATTGTGGTAAATATAAGTTGAACTCCATGTTGTTGGGTTGTAAGGCCTTATTATTTACGTAGATGGTAAAGGTTGTTTGGAGATACAATTGTTCAAGCCGATTATTTTCATACTCGGATTCCATACTCTACATAAAAAACAAGTAAGGAAATTACAGTCGGGCGTAACCGTCTGTAAGAGGCCCTGTACCAGTTCAGGTCGCCTAACAAACACATTAAATGTTTCCCGAGCTTATGACCAAGCTTATGACCACTTCTCACTGCACGAATAAGTGCCTTATAAAACATTTTTTTATATATAAAAAGAAAAGGGGGTCTTTCAAATTCAATTGCTTATAAAATCGTCATTTATTATCCGATTTTGATGAACTCTTTGGATTTTGGCCTAAAGGGGAGTTATCTCTACACTGGTCGACTCACTTTTTTTGTGCCGAAGAAATTTTTAGCCTTGGTGGTGATTTTATGGGGAAGGGGGGAGGGTCAAAATTTTAAAATAAACTTGTAAAATTCCGGAGCAGTCCTAGTCGAATGCAAAAAACACTATTACCGTTTCCGAGATCCTTTCGTTCATACAGATGGACGGACGGACAAACGGACATGGCTATATCGACTTCTCTATCACTCCTGACCATAATGGGGGTAACTTTGGGGGTCTCCGACCATTATTTCTACCTGTTACATACATTTGCACAAAACCAATAGGCTCTTGTACCTTCGGTACAGGGGCCTAATAATTAAGTTCTTGAAAATCAAGCAAAGCTTAAACCTTTTTTAAATTTTGGATAGGTTCCACAGATCTAAACATTCATATTATAATCACAGATTAAGGGAATCGGTCAGCCTATTCAAAAGTTGTAACTTTTAAAGATTTTCGGCGAGTTATATTTCATACTAAAATCCGTCCATATCGGATCCCTTCTATTGGTCCATTATGGACTTATATGGCTTATAGTTAAATTATCCACCGAGGAGGATTATATAACCCCCTGTCTATTGGAAAAAATCGAAAGAAAATTATCATAGTAGATTTCGAAATATGTATGGATTCTACACGCGGACTATAATAATAATGCTATAACTGGATAGACATGATCTCTTGATAAAAATGGTCCCACGAATTGTCTGTTATCGTCAGTTATATGTGTTTGAAGTTCAATGAAGGATAAATTGGACAAAAAGTTGAATCTTACTTTAACAAGACAGTGAGCCGAAAAATTAGTTGGGTATTAAACAATTTTGGTTCATATAAATGGCATCGTCGCATAGTGAGGCCAAAATGCGTTGGTAAAATCAAAAATTTTATGAAAGCATTGAACAAAATGAAAGTATGTATCAGATGGGAATTAATCAAAGATGAAGATCCAAAAAAATTTTTTAATTTTATGAGTACTTGGAGTATTAGGGGAAATGGAGCTGCCGCTAAGAGTGGATTTATATTGCAGTAGTCAAAAAACTTAAAATTTTTGAATTTTAAAAATCTGCAAAATAAATCTTTAACTTTTTGTGTTTACATATTTGAAAACCAAACTAATTTTGGTGGTTTATTTTATTAGTAAATGCTTCAACTTTCGTAGAGTGCATATGAAAAAGTTCAAATTTGTTTCAAGTTCAAAATAATTTGTTGTTAAATACTTTGAATGTTTTAACAAGATTTAGCTAACGAAACAATAAAACTGGAAAGCCTTGTAAACAAGATGGTGGAAGAAGAAGATAAATTATAGCTGATCCACGTAACAATTTAACTTTCTATGGAATGCGTGGAAAACACTTGTTTCGGGATTAATTGGAACTAATCAGGTAAAAAAGGATCGACACGGTTGTGTGTAAGGGACTAACTTTTTAGCTTTATTTGTACTTTTCTAGGTTTCTATTAAAGGACCAAAATATGGACATTTGAAAAAAAGGATACATTGACCTACATGTGATATGTCGCAGTTCCTGTGCAACTGTAATTAAATAAATTAATAGTATTTTTATATATGAACATTTATTACTTGTTGATGAGCATATAGAAGCTCGGAATGTGAAAGAAAAATTAAATAAATATTTTACGGACATTGTAAAAGACTATGAATATCTAAAAATTAAAGTTCAAAGTATTTATGAGTTTATTAAAAAGGTTTAAGGTAATGGAATGCATCCTTATTGCATCATAAAGTGAATATACTGAATGGAAGTTGAACCATCAAATTAAACGGTTACTGAGGTATCGGTTGATGTAAGGCTTGAAGGTTTGAGATATCACACTGCCAGACGTTTTATAGAGACTTCAACTGAGGAGGTGATGGATCATCCGGACAGAGTGCTTACAAGCAAAAAATAGTTATGATGGATTTTAGATACGAATATATTTATAGCATGTCTTGTTCCCTAACGGCTAAAAGTGAACTCTGAAACCTTTGGAAAACTCATTAAAGCATCAGTAAGCGATATAAAAAATCAAATTGCAAATATAAAGCATACCATTCTTTAAATCGAGGACATGAATCATATTAAAATTAAGTCTTAAATGAAATTACAAATACTTCGTCAATATTGACATGTACAATTCGTAAGAAGAGCAGAACTACGAATTCGGAATTTCTCCACTGCATGCCTTAGTTAGATTTGTGGAATTCCTTTTGAAGCTATCGTATTTACTTTCGCGAGATGGAGAAACTTTTAAAGGAAGCCCTTCATCTAAGAAGAAAAAAAAGGTTAGGAAACCAATTTTGCAGTAGCGCCGAATACTTTGAGAATGATGAGATAATACCCGAATTATTGGAATCGATAGTGAAATTATAAAAAAAATGGCTATTATCCTTAATGTTTCGAACTGTAGTAAATGGTACAAAAAATATTAGCTTTATTAGATATTCCTTATACCAATATTGATGATTGCTTTGAAGAAATTATTAATACAAAAAAACAAATATTTTACAAAAAAATCAAACACTTGGTTATGAAAATAAAATAGCAACATATGTAGCAGCAGCACCCTTAACAAGCACTTAGAAATTTTAGAATTATCTTTTAAAAATTTTTTAAATTTTAAAAATATCTTCATTAGTTAGGAAGTTATAATATTTGCAACCAAAAAAGTCGAAAGTCCACACTGTGCTTCGGACGTATTACCAGATTTTAGTTTTTGAAAATTTGTTTTGAATTTTGTACGTAAATACCTGCTGTAACAATATCTCAAGCAAAAACGTTCTAAAAACCGCATTAATAGAGGAATGGACCAAAATTATTCCCGAAATAAGTAAGGCCGATTTGATTTGACATTAAGTTTGATATTGTATATGGTGTGATAATGAGTTCAGCCCTAGACAGTTTAACTGTCTCACAAACATGCTAAGTAATACGTTGTCAAGCCAAGGACATGTGTAAAAAGTACCGTCCACAGAAGTTTACGTTTTCTCTTGTTTCGAAATCCTACTAATATTGTAAATGCGAAACTTTGTATGGATGTATGTTCCTCTCTTACGGCTAAACTGCTAAACCAAAGCAACCAAAGGGGGCAATGCCCCACCACCCATATATGGGATAAACAAAATTTGTCATATCTTTGCATCCATTTAAGGTAAGAAATGAAATTTCGTATATATGTTTAGAGGATCATGAGAAGTAAATGGTAATGGTAAGAGGGGCAAAACACCACCCCCCATAGAGTTTCACAAATGAGGCAAAATAAGAAAAGTAATAAGGTATGCTACTTTTTATCGTAAGATACGTGGACAAAGTCGCGGGTAAAAGCTGGTAAAAATATAATGAAATAAATAAATAACATATATGGAAGGGTATGAATAGTTCCCTTCCACCAGATCTCATGTTTTCTCTCTTACAATTCCATTGAATCTGCTAAACTTATATTCATGCAGCACACCATGCAACCGCAAGTTGCAGCTTCACAAATCATTTGAGTTGCATATTCTTGCAACACGAATGGGAATTTTACTGGAATACCGACAATCAATGTAAACAAATTCTAAATTGCAACAAGTTTCAACTGTGGCGTTGTAGTAAGTTTTTGTGTTCCACTTTTTGTCACTGTTGTCGCAACACGCTGTGCAAGCGCCACTGCAACACATCCAATCAGTGACAACTCCTTCAACTTGCAGCAATCATTGGTGCTACATGTTGATAAAGTTGAGCTGACATCGAATAATGCGGAGGCGCTTAAAATAATTGTAGTTTGCACAGACGAGGGTTGCCTTTGTATTTTAACTAGCTGTACCCGGCACGCTGTGCTGTGCCCAGTAAAAATAATTTTCATCACACAAAATATTCTCCTCCTACTCGACTCCAAGCACTTCTCTACTTCTTTATTGATTACTTCATCCGATCCCATTAACATGTATAACAAATTTCATCCATGTACTTCAAATGGATGCAAAGATGTTGAATTTTTTTTATCGTTTGTATGGGGGGTGGGGCATAGCCCCCTCCAATTTGGACCAAACATAGCACGATTACTTTTCCCGATCCCATTAACATGTGTAATAAATTTCGTCCCCGTACCTCAGATGGATGCAAAGATATTTTGAATTTTGTTTATCGCTGGTAGGGGGGGGGGGGTTGTTGCATAGCCCCCTCCGATTTTGACCAAACATAGCACGATTACTTTTCCCGATCCCATTAACATGTGTAATAAATTTCGTCCCCGTGCCTCAGATGGATGCAAAGATATTTTGAATTTTGTTCATCGCTTGTATGGGGGGTGGGGCATAGCCCCCTCCGATTTTGACCAAACATAACACGATTACTTTGCCCGATCCCATTTACATGTGTAATAAATTTCGTCCCCGTACCTCAGATGGATGCAAAGATATTTTGAATTTTGTTTATCGCTTGTATGGGGGGGTGGGGCATAGCCCCTCCGATTTTGACCAAACTTTACTCGAACACTCTCCTGAATGAACTGAAGTTCTCCTGTGAATTTCAGCTTAATCGGTTGGATGGTTTAGCTTCCTATAAGGAACATACATACAAATATACATAGACAGATATATACAAGATTTATTTTTATATATATAGATAAAAGAGAACAAAAATTTTAATTGCACAAACGACTACTCTTTCCCAATTCGAAATGCTCGTTTGACATTTTGAAGGAGCATGCGTATCAATCCCATTTCCGGGCGATGACTATTTAGTTCGTTCTGTGCAAGGAATGTATGATCGTTGTCATAATGGCTTTCGTGTTGTCTGCTTTATCCATAAGCGTCAGGCTACACCAACTATACTGGAGACCAATTGATGAAAAAAGACTTCTAGTGGAAGCAGGAAGTTGGTCGTACCAGACTTAGACACCTATTGATAAGCAAATAAATGACTTATAGTTGAGACCCTCAACTATAAGCCAAAAGTTAATGACAATTTTACGATTCATAGATAAAAATAATGAACCTGGTTGAATATCACGTCATAAATCAGGCGTTGGGGAAGGTAGCAATAGAAGTAGTATGCGAATAGACGGGCCCGGTCCCACTTTATTCCAAAGCAGGCTGTTACGAGGGAAGCATGAAAATCATTACATACGAATATGACGGTTCGCAACTTTATACAAAGCCACGGTCAATAAAGTTGGTGCCCTATATCCAGGTGCAAATCTGGAGGTAGTTGAAAACCTTTATAAAGCAACATTGTAAAGGAATAACTGCTGCACTTTGACTTGCAAGTGGTGAAGTATATCTCGCGCATATTCAGCAACGATTAATGCATGGCGCAACGATATAATGGTAAACCCTTATCTCCTCCTAAAAACAAATTTTAAATGTTCCCCTTTGTGTAGTTTTCTACACATATGGGATTTCTATGTTGTTTGGTTCTTGGTACACCTTTTCTTATTACCATATATGGTTTAGCTAGCGATATTCCAAGCTCATGCAAGAAAACTCGTCGCATTTTTTTTTTGTTTGCCTACCAATTTGAATTCTCATATTTGAAAATAATCATTGCATTTAGAGCTGAAATGTATAAATTAAGCCATAACATCGAAAAGAAAATGGATGGAACGAAACTTTTGCTTTTTTGTAATATTGAACGATTTCTAATAACTTTTTTTCATTATTTCAAGCATGCATTGTACTTAGTAGAGCTACGCTTTTGTCTTTTCTTTACACATATGATATAAGTGTTGTGTTGTCAGTAAATGCAAATGTTGATTGGAACACCGAAGATTTTTTACACTCCAAAAGTTTTGGTGGGATGCTTCTTTTGTTTTTTCCCATCGTACCGACCATTGTTAGTCCTTGAGTCAACAATTTTTGAACAAGATCGTAAGACAAGAAAAAATTTTCCATCGTTTCGTTATGACCTTTTAAACCACGAACCAATTCGAGAACTACACGTGCACTTTGAGTTTTTTCTGCTGAAGCACTAAGTTGTTTTTCCAAATATGGTTGGATTCTTCACACATAGCAGGTTTGCGAGCACACTAATTTTTACCATATCTCTCAGGCTAAGAATGCATATATTGACTAATCAATGGCAATACATTCTGATGGGTTAAAATAATCAGAGAAAAGTTGGGACCACATATCAAATATTTCACGGATTGGAGCAATTTGTCGGTAGAGCTTTCCTGACGTCGATTTATAACATCATCAAAGCGAATGACTTGAAAATATCGTTTTGAAATTTAAATCGATTTCGACATAATATCTCCACATTTTGCTTATGCATATGCGTTTGACCACTTAAAAATTATATTCTCTATTGCAGGTGTAAAGAACAAAAAAATACATCTTTGATACATGCTCTTGCATATCTTGTTGCACCTGGACATAAATTAAAAACATTTTCTTTCCGTATTATGCAGCTTGAACTTACAATGGTTCTGATTTCTACACAATGCCATGTCATTTTCTTCGGATTCTGGTTCACTATCACTTCCAGACAACTCAAAGTGCTTTTCCGAGGTTTATTTATTTATATAAATCCAATATGTGTAGAAAACTACACACGAGGGTAACATTCGTAAGTTTTCTCATATATCCATATCCATACCAAAAAATGTTTTTTGATTATATAAATAAATTTTTGGCATAACCCTATAACAAAATTATTGTCAAGAAGTTTTATCGAAATTTAAAATTTAAAATTTAATTTAATTAAAATAAACTTGTGAAATTCCGGAGTAGTCCTAGTCGAATGCAAAAAACACGAAGTCTCTATCTATTACCGTTTCCGAGATCCTTTTGTTCATACAGACGGACGGACAGACGGACATGGCTATATCGACTTCTCTATCACTCCTGACCATAATGGGGGTAACTTTGGGGGGTCTCCGACCATTATTTCTATCTGTTACATACATTTGCACAAAACCAATAGGCTCTTGTACCTTCGGTACAGGGCCTAATTAAAAAAAAGTTGGTTTTGTGTGGTTTTCTACACAAGGAGGAGATGAAGGTTAATTAACCAGGCGCTTACCCTACATATCACCAACGGTAAGGGGAAACCTAGAATATGAATTCTAATGAACAAATATCTACGTTTCTTTTGTTTTTAGTTTTCTAATATTTGATATCTCACAGTGAATAGAACTTGGATCAGGACCAAACCATATTATTTACCAATTACAAAGGAGCAACTAGAAACGACGCATTGGAAAAGGATAACCTAATAAAATATTAAAAGTGACCTGAAAACCATTTAAACGTCTAAAGAAATTTATAAATATACAAAATAAATCAACGGGTTTTGATAGTATATTAGCCGCCAAACTTTAGTACACCAGAAAGCATATTTTACCATGGTAACTTACGATCTTGGTCGGCTACCTTAAACTTAACATCCCATCCAAATGGAAAAAAAGGCGAGTGTTCATACCTAAAGCGGAAAAGTCTTCCCATGTAAATGCGAAAGACTTTAAGCCCATTAGTAAATCATTATTACTAATAAAAACTCTTGAAAGAGTAATAAATACATATACATATTAGGTAAATCATAGACTCTTCGTAACTTTCCAAGTCCCCGCACATATAGTACGCTTAACAGGCAGCTATACTCAAATACCCTAAAAATTAACATATTTCAGAGAAATGCCGAGCTCTTTATCCTTGGAGCTCTATATGCCAATAATATTACTGGGAGCGTTGTGATGGGTTTATGTTTTGTCTATGATTACAAAATGTAACAAAATTAGTCCAAATTGCGGTGCTTAATCATCCTGTAGTCAATTGATGTTTTGAAATATATTCATTATTTGAAGATGTTCGGCTTCATTTGTGTCATGAACTTCATATAATTCCCAATCAGTTTTTATTTCTTTCGATGTTTTTCATTTTAAATTCATTTTTCCATTAACTGAATGAAACTACAGTTTTGTTGTTCAATGATGTTCAAGATGGTCCTTGTTTTATATGTATTCATTTGGACGTTATATTTCGAAACATATTTTTTGTGCGTAAAAGCATTCTAAGCTCCATAAAATGTATATTTTACGAGTTGTAAATATTTTTCTGGGGCAGTTTGCATCACCAATATAAACCAATAAAAATATCAACTCTTCTGCAAATTACCATATTAATTACTACTCATTAAAATTCCATTACAGAGCACACAAACCAAAAGTGAGACTTCCATGTATATTTCAATTAAACCGATTTATTATGCTTTGTCAACTCTTCTCGCCCGTCCTTCCTTCCTTCCGACTGCATAACGCAAATATTGTAAAAAGTCGTCGAGCAGAAGTTTTCGTACAAATTGCGAAAATGAGCCAACAGAACAAATTTCCATTTTCAGTTATTTCCATTTTATCGCGCTCAATCAATGAGTTTATAACGCAGAATGTTGTACGTTCAATTAAAAGTAAACTTTATGCCATATTTCAAAACTAAAATATGCAGATACTCTCGTTCATAGATTTATAGGAAGCGATGCCGGATGTGGTGCAGGAGTAGAGGGAGTTCAGTTCTACAATGGAGTTTTCATTGAGCATATTCATATTTTATGCATTGATGCCAGTCGCTAGTAATTATGACATAAAACTCCATCGCTCTACTTCATCTAACTCGCCGGATTGTCTCCAGCCCCCTCGAGCCCAGCACCCTTTTGCTATTCATGCCATAAATTCCGGCTGTGTCGCACATTAATTAATTTGATTTTGCAACATTTCAAAAGGATTAAATTGCACACAGAACAAGCACACATAGGTGTATCGTTGTCCTGTTTTCATTTTTAGCTCTTCAATATGAAGGCACCTTTTGTGTCTCTAAAATATTTGATTTGCTTTCACATGTTGAAGTTAAAACGAAAATGTGCAACATAGTTTTGCTTTGATAAGTCTCTCCAGTTTTTCCTACCCTGCGTCCACAGGTAAAAGGTTTTATTAACTGCAAAACTCTGTAACAAAAAAGGCATTAAAAAATGATACAAAATCTGGTTGAGCATCAAAAGTCTTCTCATTAGAACCATGGCCATTTCAGAAAATTTTGTTTTCATCCGGTGGTCAAAAAATATATTTGTTTACTTTTTTCCAATATTCAATTTTGGTTTGTATATTCGACACAGCAAATGTTTGAGCAAGTATTTCGCAAGTTTTAGAAATCATATCGCCTAAGGAGGGAATCAAATTTCCAAGCAATATTTGTATGTTTGTTACGTTTTCACGCCTAAACCGCTATATCAATTTGTTTGAAATGTGGTATAGATAGAAGGGATGTTGGAAAAGAACAAAGGATAATTTTTGTCAAAATCGTAGGGGCCGATACTACACGCTCCTACAGGTGATATACAAAATTTGTCATATCTTTGCATCCATTTGAGATACTGGGATACCATATACCACCCTATATAAGCGATAAGCAAAGTTCTTCATGTAAAGTCTGGTATACATGTTAATTGGATAGGGAGAATTATTTATTTATTTATTTATTCAAGAACTAACTTAATAATTACAAATTATAAATTAGCTGTGTGTATGAGCAATAGCAACGAGGGCCTTCAGCTCGATATGCTTATGTATGTAGAAAATATTTTAATGAATGTATATATATGAATGTAATAATCATGGATCAATAATAATATTTACAAGATTCAGGTTATGGTTGACAACACAAGAGCAATATGGAATACGCTAAGCTATTTTGCACAAGTATCCGTGTGTTAGTTTGGTATGACCAAGGCGAAGTCTGATATATTTTATTACATGTAGTCTTCTGAAGTCATCGGGAGGAAGTAGAGTCATGTTATATTTAGTTGTAAGTCTCTTAGGATTAACTAATTTGTACCAATTTAAAGTTTCATGGTGAGAAGTGAAATGTTGCTGGTTGATGAGTGATTTTATGTAATTGATAGTGTCTTCTGTGGAGTAATTTGGTGAAGTTATAAGAGGGGAAATTGCACCGTCTTTAGCAGTTCTGTCTGCCATTTCATTACTCAAAATTAGGCAATGGCTTGGAATCCAGATTAAGGTTATTTTATAAGGGTTTCTAATTTTATTAGCGTAAAAATTATTGGATGTGATATTACAGATAGATTTTATAGAAGATAAAGAATCAGAACAAATGGCAAAAGATGTAGCTTCTAGAATAGCGATGATTTCTGCAGTAAATATGGAAGTGTGATTTTGTATATTTCCAGTTTTGATTACATAGTTTTTATAAGTAACACTGTAACTGACATTGTTTTCGGTTTTCGACCCATCTGTATAAATGAATGTACAATTACTTAATTGTTCTCTTAAATTATAAAAAAGAGTTCTGAATAGTTTGGGATTAGTATTTGATTTAGAAAAGGTATGCAGAGATATGTTAATTGATGAAGGCATTAGGTTCCATGGTGGTAGGGGTCTGCCAATAGTGGAGATGGGGAGGAAAGATACATTTAGCGTATTGCATTTAAAAATTATTCTGTGCATAGTAGACGGTACTTTCTTTAATTTAGATATCTTTTTAACTAACAAGCATAAGGGTGAATCGGTACTATAGAGTAAACACTTAAAATGTTTTGAGATGGTAAAATATCTTTCTAGCTCCAGTGCACGAACTTCAGCTTCGAAATAAAGATTTCTAATTGGAGTGGTACGGAAAGCACCAGATGCAAAACGTAAAGCTGAGTTTATTATAGTTTTTAGTTTGTTTAGAAGAGTTTTTGGTGAAAATCCGAAAATTGATAGTCCGTAATAGAGTTTACTTATAAGAAGTGTTTTAACCAGTGAGAGTAGGATTACGGTATTGCAATTTAGCTTTGGGTTAGATAAACATTTTATTACATTTAGTTGGGTTGAAGCTGAAGAGCATAGGTTTTGAACATGTGAGTTCCACCTGTATTTATTATTGAAATGTAACCCTAATATTCTTAGGGCAAATACTTGCTCAAATGTAATGTTTGGGATAAACACTGTGCATGTGCAATGAATTTTCCTGCAGACTTGGATGTATTTGCATTTAGCTGGGCGATTTTTGCTCCGGATGAGTAACACAAATTGTTTATGTCGTCAAATAAACTCATTAAATTTATTGTTGGATTTTTTTCTTTGTTATTTTTTATAATTATATTAAAATCATCAGCATAAGCTAAGAAGTCAATTTCTTTATGAAGCTGAAGCGTTGAGCATAATTTGTTGTAGGCAATTAAAACAAGAATAACGGATAGCGATGAACCTTGGGGTATCCCATTATAAAGTGGATAAGGCAAAGAGCAACTGGAGGCAACGCGAACTCTTATTCGACGGTTCGACATAAATGAATGTATAAAATTGGTTATTTTTGGTCCAACACCCCACTCTGTTAGTTGATCAATTATACTATGTAGTCCTATTCTGTCTAACGCTTTTTCAAAGTCAAGCGATAGAATGGTTATGTGCTTTTTCTTGGATATGCTATCTGCAATTGCATGGTCTACATACAATGGAGCATCAATTGTAGATTTGCCCTTTTTGAAACCAAACTGCCGACTGTTGAGTAGTTTGTTTGTATTAACAAACCACCAAAGTCTATTGGCAATGATTTTATCTAAAACTTTTGCTAGACAGGGGTTGAGAGAAATTGGTCTATATGATTGTGGAAGGTGTTTCGGAGTTTTGGGTTTTACAATAGGTATAACTGTACTTGTCTTATATTGTTGGGGTAGATAACTTTTAAGGATTTTGTTGTAGAAATGGAGAGGGCGATGTTTGTATATTTGGGGAGTATTCTTGATCATACTATATGTTATCCGGTCTGCTCCTGGTGTTTTGAATTTTAGCTTGTTAAGTGCTGACGCCAATTCGAGATAATTAATGTCGGACTCAATACGCATAGCATTTTGATTCGTACAAATATTAAAAGAATTGTTTAACACACGCTGGTTGGACAATTTAAAGTTAGAAGAAAAGTTTGTATTTTTTGAAAGGTTGGACCAGAATTAAGCTAGTTCATTTGAAATGTCATAACTGTCAGTTATAAGTTGTTGCTGGTGACATGAGGATGTCATGCAGTGTATATTAAATTTAGTTTTATAGCCACAGAAGCGTTTAATATTTTTAAAAATTTTATCAATTGAGGTAAGTGGATTTATAGTGGAGGTAAATTTATTATTTTTATTATTTATTTTTGCTCGCTTTATTTCTCTTTTAAGAAGTGCATTTGCTTTTTTGTAGTTTAGAATAATAGTTTGTTAGGCCCTGTACCGAAGGTACAAGAGCCTATTGGTTTTGTGCAAATGTATGTAACAGGAAGAACTAATTGTCGGAGACCCCCCCAAAGTTACCCCCATTATGGTCAGGAGTGATAGAGGAGTCGATATATACATGTCCGTCTGTCCGTCCGTCCGTCTGTCCGTCTGTATGAACGAAAGGATCTCGGAAACGGTAATAGATAGAGACTTCGTGTTTTTTGCATTCGACTAGGACTGCTCCGGAATTTCACAAGTTTATTTTAAAATTTTGCCCCTCCCCCCCTTTCCCATAAAATCACCCCCAAGAAAAAATATTTGTATACCTAAAATAAACATTTTTTTAAATTTAAATTCTTTCCTCATTTTTTGTGCTCTTATAAAGTATACATATCGATGCCACTCCCACAATTTTGGGTTGCTCGTATACAAACTCAACTTTAGGGACTATGTACTTACATAAATATCAATATGTGGGCATATTCCGTCCACTCTTTGCTGTGACAACCCTCTACCCTCTATTAGATTTTTCAAAGAAAACGTTTTTAAAATTAATTTCAATTGGTTCCAAATCAAAAAATCTTTTTAATTGACATAATAATTCGGTAGTTAAATTTAAAACACGACAAATATTATGATTTAGCACAAATTGTTGGTTTTGAATTTTAATTATTTTTAATTTGACACTGCCACTTTATTAGAAGAGAATTAGTTGATACTCCAACGACCGAAAGAGTTCTACAATACTTTCCATGAGCAGACTAGTGTCAGCCGCGCAATTCAAGCGATGGCATTAAAATATCTAATAAACAAAAATTAATTTAGTACAATCATTCGGTAAAATGCAAAACTGCGTCGCAATCTGCCGCGCTCTAGCAGATACACTAGGCCCACACCCACTTCTCATTAGTTTCTTGGTGGGTGTCCGTATCTCGAGTTCACCACAACCATAAGGCATAAGCAGGGAGAGTTGTTTTGATTATTATTCGCATGCCGACTTCCCGTGGGAGCTCATCGTGGTTTTCGGTTGCCGCAGCCGGAGTCACACTTTGAAAGTGTTTCTATTTTCAATTTACATAAAATTTGTTCCAAAAATGTGAATGTGGTTGACTTACCTGTTGCCAGCCAAATGTAGTCCTTGTCAGTGCCATCACCATAGGTATCGTGATTTGGCGTTCGGTGAAGCTTAAGTGTAAATGGATCATACTGTGAAATCCGGTAATTGTGTGTAATTAAATCTTTCATTTGTCTGCTGACAAGTTTTTCGAAATTCGAACTCAGCTGACAGCGTTTGGTGGCTTAGTTCAATGCTTTTGAATAGGTGGGCGGCAGCAAAATGTGGAATTAGTGGGAAGAGAGGGTATATTTCACTTTGTGGGATCACTTCAAGCTGTGTGCCAAGTCAACCCTTTGGTGTGTATTCTGTTTATTGTTTTAATTATGCGGCGTGAATAATTATTTATTCTTCGTTTTCGCTGATATTCTTGAAGTTTTAATCTGTTGCTATTGTGATTAATACAATTTCCGACTTAATTATGCAGCAGTATTCGAATTTGAAATAAAAGTAAAGTGGTGTGCGGTAGGAGAAAACGTTAAGCTTTAATATTGTTCAAAGTAAAAAGTTATTGTCTTCAAGGCAGGTTCGCAAAGAGCCACCCAGATATTTGCAATAGTTACTATTTTCGCTGAGTATGCTGTCACATTTAGTTAAAATTTGTTCATATTTGGAACTACATATATTCAAATATTGTCGAATATATTCTACCATCTGAACACTGCTTAAGTAATTAATTATTTGAAAATATATTATAATATAATAAAAACGTAGTAATTATGCAAGTGATATGGTTTGAAAAAAAAAAAAAAATTTTTAGATATTGCTTAAGAAATGTTTGTAGCGTGACACTCTGAATGTATTTGATATGTTGAAATAAAAAGGAAGCATCGTAGACCTGATAAAGGTTTCATTGGCGACCAAGAGATGACCAAGAGAAATATTCTCTGACTAAAGAATACTTAGAGAAACTACACTGGCGGAAAAAATCCCTGTAATTCACTGTTGTTTGTTTATCTTCAAGGTCTGCAAGGACACGTTTCTCTTGGAGAGATATCGAAAGAAAAGGAGAGAGGAGAATCGCCTTTTCAGACGCAAGAAAAAGAACATAGGCGACAGTTTGAGGGTATTGCGAGAAGAATTTAATCAAAGGGTCAAGCGTCCGACCCGCAGTAACTTTCTGTAAAGCCGAAAATGGAAATCTGGTTATGGAGGAATCATTTTTCGTACCTACTTGGAGGCGATAAAGCCCACAATACCGCCGATAGAGATATGACTCCGGAACCACCATATAATGATGGCAATATTGCAGAGCCACCGGACTATATCCAGGTCGATTCGGTTATCAAAAAGCAAAAAATTAACAAAGCGGTCTGATGGGCTGCCAGCTAAGTAAGTCAAGACCAGTGACTAAAATCTCACATTACGACAAATCTTGGAGCAGACCAGTGAGTTTGAAAAAAAAACACACCACCTATTTGTCGATTATAAAGCAGCATTCGACACGCAGATACGATCGAAATTTTTCGACGCCCTGTCTGCACTAGGTATCGCGGCAAAGATCGTTCGTCTTTGCATGATAACGCTAATACACACACAAAGCGTTGTCAGGGTAGGGAGGAGCGTATCCGAACCCTTTGACTGGTACGGTGTCGTGCGATTTTTAAAGCTTTTAATGGAATGGGAGATTGGGATTCGTTTGCTCAAGTGCACATAGTGTGGAAAGTTGTTGACTGCCATACACCTGGGAATGGCCAACAATGATTCTTGTGTCAAACGGTCCAAGCAACTCACACGTCCGTTAGGACACGTATCTCCTGGGTAGCCTCTGAACATCCGTTCAGAGGTGAGCTAACGTGAGAAGGCGAAGGGGCCCCCTCTCCTTTAAAAAGGGGTTGGTGCGCTGGGCTTGGGACCCGCCACTTTAAAAAAAACCCCCCAATGAAAACAAACAAAAAGCCTCGGAACGGACCCTTTGATGACGACCCACGCAAACGCTATAAGGATCACGATATACGGATATGCACCTGGAATGTCCGCACCCTTAATTGGGATGGTGCAAGTATCCAGCTGGCTGATGTCCTCGAAAAATGCAAGGCTGACATCACCGCAATCCAAGAAATCCGATGGATAGGGCAGGGTTGCTCTAAAAAAGCATCCTGTGACATCTACTACAGCTGCCATGCGAGTAAGCACGAATTTGGATGTGGTTTCGTGGTGAGTAGGAAACTACGTGGCCTCGTCTCTAGGTTCACACCTGTTGACGAGCGTCTAGCCGCGATACGCATCAAGGCTAAATATTTTTATATTAGCCTGATTTGTGCGCACGCCCCGACGGAAGAGAAAGACGACGATGCTAAAGATGAATTCTATGAGCGCTTGGAACGCCTGTACGAGCGCTGTCCCAAACACGATGTCAAAATCGTGCTTGGCGATTTCAACGCCAAGATTGGGAAGGAAGGAATCTTTGGCCCAACCGTCGGAAAATTTAGCCTTCACGACACTACCTCCAATAATGGAGAGAGGCTAATCGATTTCGCCGCAGGTCGGAACATGGTAGTGAGTAGTACCAGATTTCAACATCTTAACATCCACAAGGCTACATGGCTGAGTCCTGATCAAAAAACACGCAACCAAATTGATCATGTTCTGATTGACGGAAGGCACGCATCGAGCGTGTTGGACGTGCGAACGTTACGTGGTCCCAACATTGACTCGGACCACTATCTTTCGCAGCCAAGGTACGCACTAGGCTCAGCGTAGTGCATGCCGCACGTTCCAACATGCAACGAAGGCTAGACGTCGGCAAGCTGCAATCAGAGCAGACCGCCACAGCCTTCTCAAACACACTCTCCCGACTGCTCCGGGAAACCTCTCCGATTTCTCGAGATATATGTGAGCAGTGGACACATATTACCCGCTCCATAGATAGGGCTGCCAAGGATGTCATTGGTTATACAAAACCTGTGAAGAATTCTTGGTACGACGAGGAGTGTCGCAATGCTACTGCAGAGAAGAACGCTTCCTATCAGCGAACTCTGCAGTCGGGAGCAACGCGAGCTGTTAGAGAGCGATATCGAGAGAAACGGAGAGAGGAGAAACGCCTTTTCAGACGCAAGAAAAAGGAGCAAGAAAGGCGGGAGTTTGAGGATGTTGAGATGTTCCGTAACAGAAATGAAGCTCGAAAATTCTACCAAAAGGTCAAGCGTCTGACTGAAGGTTTTAAGCCCGGAGTACCTTTTCTGTAAAGATGAGAATGGAGGTCTGGTAACGGATGAACAGGAATCACTGAGATTATGGAGGAGTCATTTCTCCAACCTACTCGGCGATGAAGCGCACAATGCCGCCGAAAGAGAAATGACACCGGAACCACCAGCTAATGATGGCACTATTGTAGAGCCACCGGACTATTACGAGGTCGATTCAGTTATTAAAAAGCTGAAAAATAACAAAGCGGCAGGCTCTGATGGGCTGCCAGCTGCCAGTTATTTAAGACCGGCGGCGAAGAGTTGGTTAGGAGTATGCACCAGCTTTTATGCAAGATATGGTCCGATGAACGCATACCCAATGACTGGAATCTCAGTGTTCTCTGTCCTATCTTTAAGAAAGGAGACCCCGCTGTTTGCGCCAACTACCGCGGAATAAGTCTCCTTTCCATTGGATATAAGACTTTGTCGGGCGTATTGTGTAATAGGCTGAAGCCATATACCGACTCACTGATAGGACGATATCAGTGTGGCTTCAGACCAAAAAGGTCGACCAGTGACCAAATATTCACATTACGCCAAATCTTGGAAAAGACCCGTGAGTTCAACAAAGACACTCACCACCTATTTGTCGATTACAAAGCCGCATTCGACACGCCGATAAGAGCGAAGTTCTTCGACGCCCTGTCTGCACTAGGTATCCCGGCAAAGATTGTCCGTCTTTGCATGGCGACGCTATCTAACACACAAAGCGTTGTCAGGGTGGGGAAAAACCTCTCCGACCCCTTTGATACCACGAGAGGTTTCAGGCAGGGCGATGCTCTATCGTGCGATTTTTTCAATCTCCTGATGGAATACATCCTACGCCAATGCCCGTACATACAGAGTATGTCGGGCTCGATCTTCCAAAAGGAAGTGATGCTGCTCGCTTACGCCGATGACATCGATATCATCGGTACGCAGGAAAGGCGAGTCAGCAAGGCGTTCTCGGAGATTGAAAAACAGTCTCGGCTCATGGGTCTAGCGGTGAACGAGGACAAGACGAAGTACTTGGTGTCTTCTCGCACTCCGTCAATGCGTCTTGGACGGTCAGTGACGATGGAGAATTTCAACTTCAGTGTTGTAGAAAACTTCGTCTATCTCGGAACAGAGATCACCAGCAACAACAACGTCAGCCTGGAGATCAGGCGAAGAATCACGCTTGCAAACAGATGTTTTTTTGGGCTAGCAAGCAAATGAGAAGTAAAGCCCTCTCTCGACGGACGAAAATAAAAATATATAAGACGCTGATACTCCCGGTCCTACTGTATGGCGCAGAGGCATGGACCGTGGTTGAGTCGGATGAGACAGCGTTGGAAGTCTTCGAGAGGAAGATTCTTCGCAGGATCTTTGGTCCTATTAGAGTCGGCGACGAGTTTAGGTCCCGCATGAACCGCGAGCTGTACGAGCTATTCAATGAGGTTGACATAGTCCAGCGCATAAAATTCCAGCGGCTGCACTGGGCTGGGCACCTCATTCGAATGGACGAAGGAGCTCCAGCACGCATGGTTTACATGGGGGGCCCAAACTTGATTGGTGGACGCCGACTTAGAGGACGACCGGGCACTCGATGGAATGACCAGGTATGGAGAGACCTCTCCGTACTTGGCATTCAGAGCGATTGGCGCCAGCGCGCACAGGATTATGGAGGCTGGCGCGCTTTCTTGGACGCGGCCATGACCGGTAGACGGTTGACGGCCATTTAATGTAATGTAATGTAATGGAATTCATTCTACGCCAGTGCCCGTACATACAAAATATGTGACATTGATAACATCGGTATGCAGGAAATGCGAGTCAGCAAGGCGTTTTCAGAGATTGGAAAACAGTCTCGGCTCATGGGCCTAGCGGTGAATGAGGACAAGACGAAGTACTTGGTGTCTTCATCCACGCCGTCAACGCGTCTTGGACGGTTAGTGACGATGGAGAATTTCAACTTCAATGTTGCAGAAAACTTCGTCTATCTTGGATCCGAAATAACCTGCAACAACAACGTCAGCCTGGAAATATTTGCTATTTTGGACTGAGCAAGCAAATTAGAAGTAAAACCATCTCTGGAAGGACGAAAATCAAGATCTATTTGGCGCTGATACTACCGGTCCTACTGTATGGCGCAGAGAAATGGATCGAGATTGCGTCAGATAAAACAGTGTTGAAAGTCTTTGAGAGGAAAATTCTTCGCAGGATGTTCGGTCCTATTAGAGTCGGCGACGTGTTTTTGTCCCGTATGAACCGCGAGTTGTATGGGCTATTCGATGAGTTGACATAGTCCAGCGCATAAAATTCAAGCGGCTTCACTGGGCTGGTCACCTCAATCGATTGGATGAAAGAGCTCCAGCACGAATGCTTTACCAAATACTCTTAGAATCAAATCTGAGGGCGAATTAAGATGATATAAGTGATACATATGTAAATTTTTACCATTTTGTGCAAATGTGGTAAAATGAGGAACTAACAAGAGAAAATGTTAACTTAGATGGAAGCTTATAATCTACATATCAAATTTCAAATCAATATCTTAAAGTCATGGCTGAAGCGACTTGCCTTGTCACGCTGTTTATAGTACTTTTCACGCTATATCCATTTAGATATACGTTCATTATTCAATAGAAATTTGCTTAAGGAAAACAACCAATCCCTATACACTTAGCTAATTTTTGTTTTTTCAATACAAGTAAGCAGTTTCAAGTTGAAAGCGAAAATATTTCTGATCTATTCCTATAAATAAAAGGAGAACAGAAGTATGCCCAAATAAAAAACTGCTTACAATGAGCATCCCGCTGAGCGGCTTTTGCACATATTTTTATTCGAGTATATTATTATACTTGATTTTAGAGTAGATTACATCGTTCAAAAGCAAAGTATACTAAAATTGCCGAATACTCTGTAAAATCAAAAGCATGATTAGTCCTATATACGATTTGTAGATCTGGCTAAAATCTCCCATTGGGACGGATCAATCAATTCAAATCATATTAAGTTTTCTAAAGGAACTGAGCAAATTATAGTCCAGCAAAAGGGATGAAAGGAAACAAATAATACACACATATGGGAATTGTATACACGTACAGATTCGGGATTATGCGTGCATTACATTAATTACTACCCAGACTAATCTGCAATTATGATTATTAATATGAACTTCATTTTAATAGTTAATAGCAATCAAAAAGCATTTATTACCACTGTGTCCTCAAAGTGGGCTAGATCTGGCCTAGGGAATATTAAGTTTGTCGACATCAAAAGTCGAATCGATGCAGCTACAAGTACGTTCGTCCTTCGTATAAATGAGGAATCAGCCAAGACCGTTTGTATGCCTGTGTCGATGCAAACTATTAAGTTAGCTTTGAAATTTTGATACGAAATTGGGCATGGAGATTTAATAAAACACACCTGCAAGAAGATACAAAATCCATACAACTCCACTCCACTCCACCACAGAAACTCTCCATACACATTAGATGCATGTGAAGAGGCAAAAAGCTTTGTTTTGCCATTGTACGCCCGTTTCTCTGCCCTTTTTGAAAAGTCAGACGTACTCTGAACTATGTCTTCAATTTATTTGATTTAATGAAAAACGGAAACGCCAATTGTTTTATTTTCGGACTTAAATCGTTTCCAACGAAACTGTTCCTTCAAATGAATATTATTCTTGTTACTTTGTTCTTAGCAATTAATTAATGCAATTAATCTGCAGTCCAAGGATAAGCATGAGCTCATGGGGTCTACTTGAGGTTTTATTGATTTGTTGTGCGCGTTTGTATTTGATCGTTGCGTATGGCACGAATTACTAAGATTAAGTTGCGATTAGTAGCAGTAAATAAATTAATTTAAGCAAAAATAAAGCAAATGAAGAATGGCAACTTCATATAATAAATGCATGCATATATATTCGTAAAGTGTAGCACAAATCGTTGATAGAGTATAATTTGTGTTTCACTTCATTAGTTATTACTTTTTCTTCGGATGCTATTTTTTTAGTTTAAGTTGAATTGTTTACAAACATTCCAAAAAAAGTTTTAAAACAGAAAAGACGTCAATGATAGTAGAAGTATTTTGTTTATGAATATACATCTGTAACAAAATAGTGTATTTTTTTAACACTGCCTGATGGTAGCGATTTATGAAACTCCAAGATATATTTGTAATAACGCTATCCATACTGTTTGTTTCGGGTGGTTCGATTCGCCTTTATTGCAGCCTGATTTTCAACCTAGATTCATGTGTTCATTGGAGTGCTAATCAGTTTAGCCGATTACCAGACTGCATGTATTTATGCCTTGAACATGTTACATCAGTCAGGTAGGCGGTAAGTGAATTGCGTTTTCAGCACATTTTCTGTCATCCTTCTTGGAAGTGTCGGTGAATATTAGAACTTATGCTGCCGGTTAGAATCTTTTGAAGCTCGCGTATTTAAAGCATGATATCATCCAATTTTTATCAGAGTAACAGAGTTCTATAAGCCATATTGCAAATATAGGGTTCGAAAGATGGTCTTCCTTAGGAATTTTTGTATTACGTTAAAACGCCACGTATTTTGTATTTTCGTGATCGGACCTGATCGAACTTTTGCGGTCGCCGACTCTAATCATGACTCAATCACGGTTCATGCATCTGCGCCAAACAGTAGGGTAGGAAGTATCAGCATCTTATAGATCCTGATTTTCGTCTACCGAGAGAGGGCTTTAATTCTTATTTGCTTTCTTCAGCCTAAAAATTAACAAGCGTGATCTCCAGGCTGACGTGGTTGTTGCTGGTTATTTCTGTTCCAAGATAGACGAAGTTTTCTACAACATTGCAGCGCAACACCCTGCCTGAAACCTCTTTTGGTGTAAAGGGGTCGGGGAGGTTTTTCCCTACCCTGACAACGCTTTGTGTGTTAGATAGCGTCGCCATGCAAAGACGGACAATCTTTGCCGGGATACCTAGCGCAGACAGGGCTTTATTATCGACAAATTGGTGGTGTGTGTCTGTGTTAAACTCACAGGTCTTTTCCAAAATTTGGCGTAATGTATGGCTTCAGCCTATTACACAATACGCTCGACAGAATCTTATATCCGATGGAAAGAAGACTTATTCCGCGGTAGTTGGCGCAAACAGCGGGGTCTCCTTTCTTAAAGATAGGACAGAGAACACTGAGATTCCAGTCGTTGGGTATCCGTACATCGGACCGTATCTTTCATAAAACTTTTTTTGAGCTTTTTAATAATTGAATCGACCTCGCACTACAATAGTGCCATCATTTATTGGTGGCTCCGGTGCTATTACTCTATCGGCGGAATTGTGCGCTTCATCGCCTCCGAGTAGGTTGGAGAAATGACTCCTCCAAAATTTCAGTGATTTCTGTTTATCTTTAACCAGACTTTCATATTCGTCCTTACAGAAAGTTACTCCTAGTTTAAGCCCGTCGGTCATATGCTTGACCGTTTGATTAAATTTTTGAGCATCATTTCTGTCACATAACCTCTCAACAGTCTCAAGCTCACTCCTTTCTTGCCCCTTTTTCTTGATTCTGAAAAAGCGTTTCTCTTCTCTTCGTTTCTCCCGATATCGCTCTCTAACCGACAGGAGAGTTCGCGCTCTTATCTGCAGTTGCACTACGACACTCCTCGTCGCACCAAGAATTAGTCCTATGTTTTGTTTAACCAATGACCTCCTTAGCAGTACTATTCATGGAGCAGGTGATATGTTTCCACAGCTCACATATATCTTGAGAAGACGCAGAGACGTTCCGGAAAACGAGCAGTCGAAAAAGTGTGTCTGCGAATGATTCAACGGCCTGTTCTGATTGCAGATTGCCGACGTCTAGCTTTCGTTGCATGTAGCTTTCGTTGCATGTGGTCCGAGTCGATGCGTGCCTTCCGTCAATCAGCACTTGATTAATTTAGTTCCGTGTAATTTGATCTGTACTCAGCAATATAGCCTTGTGCTTCTAGCGGACGTTGTGAGCTGCTTGGGCCGTTTCCAAATCATTGTAGGCAAACTTTTGCAAATGTAGCCTTAGTCGCTACGGCTAACACGTTGAACATAATTTGCAATTGTTTTCCAATACTTTTTAATAATAATAATAATAACTTCTGCAAACGACTCCCATCTCTCAAAGAATAATGCTCATATAAAAATGATGTTTGGTTCTAAACTTCGTTTTTATCTATTATTCAATGTTTCATTGCAGCACAAAGCTTCTTTAAGAAAGAATTATTCCAGAGAGTGTTCGCTTGATTGATTAAAGATATGCCATCACTAGACAAAACTTGAAGTATTAATTATTTGTATCGAACATATCGAAGTCGTTGGTATTCAGTGAATGCGTTCGCAATTTGTTACACAGTTCATATATTTTCCCGACACCTTTATCAAATCCAAATTATCGTTAAAAATAATGATTGCAGTTCCATAAGGAACACCTAAAGCGATTTATTGAGTGATCATCAAGTAATCGGCTTGACTGCTCCTGATCCGAAATACATGTACGATGTTTAAATTTAATAGGTAGTGAAGGGTCCTTATTGATATACAATATTACTTTTATTTTTTCGCATGTTTGTCCATCCAAAAATAAAAAACGAATTGCGAACCTTGCTTTTGTTATCAAGAATCACATCTGGTCGTTTGAAAGACGGCAGAAGACGTAGGTTGAGAGTAATGCAAACTATACTGAGTATAATCTGACTTCCATATTATTAATATTGTATACTCGTATACATTTTTCTTACCATTAAAGTGTAGACTTTATTTAATGAGGCTATATTTGAATAATCGTGAAGAGAATGATGATCTGCACCCTAAAAAATCAAATTGGAAATAAGTAAATAAATTTAAAAAAAAAAAAAATAATGTCCAGCTTGAAATAGTGTACGAGGGTATAATGGGAGGGTATAAAGGGAATGGCAAATACGACGTTTAATATAAATATTAGAAACTAAATTCGAAAACTTAAAGCCTTTTTAGCTTTTAAAGTTTCTAAGTTTTCGCTTTTCATACTGGCGTTATTACTGCGAAATATTACAAACTTTTAAATAAATATTAGTAAATTACTTCTTTTTCGATAAATTGAAACTTCATCGTTTCATACATATGTCATCTCGACTCATAACTAAAGCAAACTTAAATTTAAAATGCAAAAAATTATCAAAAATCAAACGCAATGCCAAAGTCACATATTTACACCCCTTTTGATATCCAATCCTGACGATAAACTATGACACAGCCCACCCCTCCCCGACCAAGCAATGAAAGAGTCGAAGTCAGATCTCTGTTCTGGCGGCATTGAATTGAATGGTTGTGGGTTGTTATTGTCGGTAATCCCACAATGAGCTGCCACAATAGATGGCGAGCAAATTGAAGAGCTTTGTCGAGCGGTACCAAAACCATCGCATCTCCTGCAGTTGAATCGCGAGGGTTTCACTGTCGATGCTTTTGCCGATGCCACCGCAGTGGCATTTTTTGTTTGGTCTGCGGTTTGGTTTGCGGTCTTGTAAACGCAGATTTGTTTTGCGTCGGATTGACTTGTGCCGTGCTTAACATTTGCGGTTTCGCACTTTTGCAACATTTCAATGGCAATGATCCGGGGGTGGTGGTGTGATACGATGACGGCGGCAAGTTGCTTACTCCGTGGGGGTCGGGCGGGCATGCTAGCTGACGGTGTTGACGATGTGCTGGATTGATTGTTCGTACGCAACAGGGTGGAAAGTTGAAGTGCATCCGGGCGGTCAGTGGGAATTAACTGAATGAAAGATCCGTGTGCTTTATGTGGCGCGCCGCATTTGTTGTTATTGCTTTTGCTCCTGTTTGTTGATTTTTGTGGCCAAATTAGGAAATGAGACTTTCGTTATTATGCGAATTATGAGCTGGATAAAAGGTATTAAACATTTTCATGGTTGTCGACCACTCCGGAGAGTCGTTGATTTTAGGCTAATTGAAAAGGACTTCTGTTCTCGTATAGTCGACGATGAAGGTTACAGGTGTGCGCTCAGTTGGTTTCGATTTGTTATTCAAGTCGTTCAAAAACTTTCAACTCTCTGCATTTATAAAATTTTACATTGCCATTTTCTATTCTTTTATATGATTTTATTTCACAATTTTTACAATTTTGCTATCGGCTGTTCACGCTTGACAGCACTCACACGTGAATCTAGCTTTAAGTAAAGTTGTCACGGTTTTTGACATTTCCAAATTTTATTTTTGACAGCTCAAATTGACACATGTGCGATAAAAATTTGAACATTATGTATGTTATTATATATATATTGAAGATCAGAGCGAATTAAGTGCACAACTAGAATGGGTTGTTGAAGAAGCATGAGACTCATTTGTGATATGCGCGATTGCATCAAGATTGAAAGGTTTCATTACGCAATGTGAAGTGTAAAACTTTACATTAGGTAAATTTAGGTTAGGTACAACTGAGAAATAGAGAATGCGTATTTGTATTAATATTAGGTCATGTATTATAAATAAGTTGAATCCAGTTTCTTCATCCTCACAAGAATACTCGTGAATGTGTGTAAATTGAATGTAAATAGGAGATGTCTTCATTTGCATGTCAAAACTTAAACGGGGATGACAATGCGTGTAATTAAATTTACGGCTGTGACAAAATTTTTTTTAATATAATATTTTTTTTTTAAATTGAATTGTTTCACCCTTATATACCTTTCGAAAAACCTCTTTGATTATCGCATACTCATACGATGAGTGAACAACCCTTTTGCTGTATGGCTTTCGTAGCCCACGCCTGCCGCCCGCCTGCAATATTGACCATTTTGATTAAACCGAGTGAGCCGTGTTGAGTGGGATTCAAACAGATTCAAATTCACGACAGTAACAATGAGAAGAGTGCGAGAATTACATCATCATCATCATCGTCGCCGGCATTATTATCGCCGTACTCAACGTCCTCATCGTGCTCATCTCATGTTGACTTCAGCGCACTTTGCGGCTTTTCATCGCCAGAACTTTTCGCCTTTTGTAGTCGTATTCGATGTCATACTTCAGAAGTGGTTTCAAATGTTCTATTTTTTCGCTAGCTTTTTGAGTGATTTAATGGATTTTGAATACATTTATGCAGCTCTTAAGCTCTTCAAAATCTGCACGTCATTAATTATTTATGACATTATCAAATGCATACGAATATGCGACAAAATTGAAGGACACTTAAACATATGATGGATTTCCGAAGTATTATGTTCGTACGTGTACAAGTATAAATGTACTTCGCCCAAATGTATTCGTTGCAACTAAATAACAGATATTGATATCATTTACATTCATATTTTGGTATTCATCTACTGCCCTAGAGAGTCGAGGTTACACTAAGTTTGTGAAAATATAAGTGACAGACGGTAGATCGCGTTTAAGGCTCCCTACTATGTCTATTTACCCATCCTTTTTATACACATGCAGATATATTGTTTAAATGTTGTGGAGTTGCTCCCATTTTAGTTATGAATTTGGAAAATTGTTTTAGAGTATATACAGCCAAGAGATGGTCACGGATAAAATACTCGATCTCATCCATCCCGATGTCTAATTTTTCGAATACTAGTCCCGCCAATTGAAATTGAAATTTTTGTGCGATTTTTAAATTACATTGTGTTATACTTTTCGCGAATAGTTTGTGACAGCCAAAAAGTGGATTCCCACGATGCTATGCCTCGCCTAGTTTCACATATAACATCCAGGTCAAAAAAGGTAAAAGTTGCAAAAAAAAAGTTTAAAATTTCATTGTAAATGTACTTTATTTACGCTTATTACAAATTAGATTGTCCTATATTAAAGTTTGAAGTAAACAGATCGATATGTAAGTATAAAAACAATTTAAAAACAATTTTGAAATAAACTCGTAAAACTCCGGTGAAGTCCTAGTCGAATACAAAACGAAGTCTCTATCTTTTACCGTTTCTGAGAACCTTTCGTTCATACGGATGGTCAAACGGACATGCGGACATGGCTATATCGACTCCTCTATCACTCCTGACCATAATGGGGGTAACTTTGGGGTCTCCGACCATTATTTCTACCTGTTACATACGGTGCAGGGCCTAACAAGAATAAATATAATCTTCAGCTTTAATACCCCTCGCCAATGTTACTCTTCTAGTCTTTGTTTTCGATTATTGTCTCCATTTATTTGCAATTTGAGTTCTTTATTTTACACATTAAACACTTTTCATTAACAAAGACTGAAAAGTAAGAGAATATATGTTGATATATGGTTGTATGTTCAAAATGGATATGATTTCAGGGACACTTAAAAAGGTTACATCAATTAAAAGTAAACAAGGTGGTAACCGAAGCTTTAATACCCTTTGTACGAAATTTCATATCATTTCGATGCATTATATCCTAATTATGTATGGAACTCTCTACCGATTTTGACTTATGTCAGTTTGTAAATCGCTTGAAATAATCGCCGGTGCCACAGAATTTCGAGAGACTGAATCTGAACTGATGATAGTGAGTTCTGATGGGTGGCTAAACTTATATCTGCTTCAATAGAGTGCTTCCATAGAGTGTTGAAGAATGTACGCGGCAGAAACAGCTAATCATAAAAAGAATAAATAAAAAAGAAGCATTTAAATTTAAAATTGGTTAAAAATTAAAGGAATGCCGCAGTATCAGTAGAGGGTAGTAATAATGGTGCTGAAGGCAGCAGTTCATAACCACTTATCTCAAGTACACATATTATGAAAACCTAGTCAATAAATTAACGTCGAATTATTGTTATAGCATCCTTAGTCCAGAAACGAATCTTACATATTGAGTAGGAAATGCGACATATAAAAATTTGGTCTTTCATAAAAGTTTGTTTTACAAGGCTAAATCAACAGATCTCGATAAGCTGATCAATAACACAGTTATATATTGTTTAAGATGCTGACCTTAATGCACTGTAAACTGCCACAAAATTTAATTTCATGATGTGTGCAGGATAAACAAAAAAGCGTATCAGACACATGATCTTAAGATTGTGATTCTGCTGTGGCTTATTAAATAATGTTTTCATATTATGTGCATCTATCATATCTGTTGGAAAAGTGATATGATTACAATTAAAATTAATGTAAGGGTTTTAGTGACCCTCATTCTACAAAACTTTATTTGTTTGTTTGATCTAAGA
Source organism: Leucophenga maculata (assembly GCA_035044805.1). NCBI lineage: Eukaryota > Metazoa > Arthropoda > Insecta > Diptera > Drosophilidae > Leucophenga > Leucophenga maculata. The sequence goes on along the minus strand of JAWNNP010001131.1, from coordinate 472,805 downwards.
ATTTGCATCAAGTGTTTAGAGCATTCTGTAATTCATAAAGATTGTATCAAGTCTATTCAAAAACCATATCTGCTATTTTCTCAATTGGGCTGTACATCTCTCTACGTATGTGGAACGATTGAAACTTATTGATCTTCTAACTCTATCTGCTCGACGGTCATGGCTCTTTCTTCTTTATCCTTTTTACTTGAATCTTTATTTTTAAATGTTCCCTCTCGCTTCACGCGTAAGTTTGTGCTTTCAATGCGTCATTTTGCAAAACAAACTATGCTTGCCTTCTATTCTATTCATCTATTTTCCTTTAATTCTTCTGTAAACAATATAAAAACATCTGTCCTTAACTCTGAACTTCAATAAATTTTAAATTCTTATTGCCATTTATAATCTTTTGATTTGTAATTGTGGCAGCTTGGACCACATTATGCTGTGAGGTACAGTCAACTGCGCGATCAAACAAAAATCCTCCAACGGGTCTGAGAACAACTTTTTTCTTCTTAGCGAAAAGCTATAGTAGTGCGATATTCAATTGAGTAACTGTTCCTATATAATTTGAAAAATAATTATTTAGTACTATAATAAATATTTTATTTGGTATCTACATTTCTCGAAATAAACCATTTTGACCCCCTCAAAGGCGCCTTAAGTTCTGAAATATTATAATTTTCTATATGCTTTAAACGTTTGTAAATAATATTATACTTTCTTATTTGTTGAGCTGACCATTTAAAAGATAATGATTGCATCGATAGTATCGACTTTGAAAGTCAGAAAAGAGGTTAAAAGAAGCGTATTCTAACTTTGAATTAGTCTCCAAACCATATAATCAGAATATGTCAAAATTGGAGTTTCCTATTCCATTTCAACAATTAGAGAAAAGCAAGTAAACTCGGTTTCACTATCTGACACGGCAAACTTTCGACGATCCAATGTTCAATCAAACTGTCAATAAGCAATTCATTTGCAAATGTGACTGCCAACAATGGCCAAAAAGTTAGAGAAAATGAGAATCCGAATATAAACATTCTTAGGTGAGTCGCGCCATTGTCAATTGTTTGTCAAAAAGCCATTTCGCTTTGTATCAAGTTTCAGCTTAAATAAAAAAAAAAACAGAAACTTCAATAATCGGACGCCAATGGGACACAATGCGAGAAAAAAAAGCATGGAGCGTGGCATGTAGTCGATAAAATGGTTGCGAAAAATACTCCCTTGGGTGCTTCACTCAACCAGAATGAGTTTTCATGTAACACATACAGACTGTCAAAAACCACAGCCGCCCACCCCTCCCATTCATGGAAACATTCATGCATTCATACATCCATCCTACTCACTGGCCCGGGAAGCGTATCGAGCCGCCCATCTAACCGAGCGCTGACATTTGCGCGCTCCTTAAACAATCGCAGACTCGATTTAATGGAAAAAATGATTTTTTTTATTTCAATGTAGATTTTTTGTTTTTTACTGCTCGCATCTGCCGAGACACTGGCTATAGACGAGAGTACGTGCGCTTTTGTGCTTCCTTTTTTCAGTTTGGTTTCCGCTAAATTAAAATCGCTTAATAAATTCCTTTCTCTATTGGCTGTTTAAGTTCCTTTAATCCTTGGCAAAAAACACAGACACACATGTTTCTGGGGAAAAAGCATATAAATTCAAACTCTAACGGTCGGTAGAAGAAAATAATCGAATAAGTATGGTAAAAACGAATCACTCCTTTACTTTATGAACCAACAAACATTTTTTAATATTCTTTACACAAAGTGTGAATAGTATTAAAATATAATTAATTTGCATCGTCTTGAGGAAGCATCGTAGACCCAATGAAGTATGTATATACGCGTAAATTTCTGAGAGGCACAACAAGTCTGTATGTGAGACTGCTTTTCTTTTTTCTTAATCTTTGAGATATTGGTTTGAAAGTTGGTATGGATACTTTCTAACAATATGCTGAGATTAAATATAAACTGTAGGCTTTATAGATTTAGGCTTTAGTCATAGCTTGAACACTGAACTTCTAACTCGCATAAAACTACACACGTACTGAAACAGACTAAAATATAGTCATACCAATCTATTCTTTCATGTCTTCTTTAATAGAAAAAAAAAATTCCCGACATTTTTAATACACACTAGCTATATATAAGGGTTATTAAAAAACAGATTCGAATATATTCGAGCATCGAATGTTCGATTTTAACAATTGTTCCCAATTGCGCCTTCACACTGTCAAGTGCTCCTTTAATTAATTGTGGAGTGAGTTTTTAATTTTCAGAAAAAAAAGTTTAGACATCCGACTTTTTTTTTTGAGTTTTTTCCGATCAATTGGAATTGCGGTTGCAATAAAAAGAATGAAAAAAGCGAATTGTCAATTTTTGACACAATAGCTCGCAATGCCTTTTCCTCTCCGCTCCCTCTATGTACTCTCAATGTATGTCGCTGTGAAGCGTATAGGAAATTAAATTTTTTCCAATCAAAGAATTTTCAATAGCAGTTCACACTTGCATTCGCATACATCCGATAGCAGATAGCTAACACGTATCCACTCCAGTACCGCTGACGGTCGGCCGGGTAGAGTTCGAGCCGGGCTATTTGTGTCAATAGCAGTTGCAAAAATATATTTGATGCATTCGCCAGATCCGAAAAACTTTGCTGTGTGCGGTCTCATTGGTAAACCGACTAAAATGAAAGAGTTAAAGGAAACTGAATAAAATTTTCATATTTAGTATTTTAAAGCAGAATATTTAAAATGGATAGTTAAATATTTATTTCGTTATTTTGCGTTCGATGAACTCTGTAAATCTGATTATCTACGTAAGAACTAAAATGTGGACTTGCCTCTCCTGAAACGTTGACAGTACGGCTGTGTCAGATTTTGGTTCCAAGCAGTGCTTTAATACTTCTCACGTAACAGCATAGCAAACGTAAAGGATTTCGAAGCGAAAATTTAAACATGTGTCTCCGTTCCTCTTTAATTTTATGATATTAGAAAAATTGGTTGCAATGGTTTCTATATTCACAATGTAAAATGCTTTTGGATTTGCATAGCCGATTAATTTAAACATTTTCCATTGGTTCATACAAGCCATTGTAACGAACAGACTGCTATTGCTTATGCATCGCTAAAGCCGAACTGATTAAGAAACCGACTCTGTCTATTGGGTACGGCTGTGCTCAGGGCTGGGATGGGGGGTTCATTGCGTTCCTTGCCAGTTCTTACCTGTCCAGAATGCTGACAGAGCTACTTTAGGGAGTAGAGAAGGGATTGCCAATCATGCTAAAATTTCCGATCATTGGTTTTCTTGCCGAGAATTTTGAATGGCTTAGGTGTAGATAGCCATTCGTCTTTACCCTACCCTACCATGTACAACCATCAGGTGATGTCTACCCGCTAATATGCCTTCGATTTGCTTCAGCTGCCTAAATGATTTACGCGATGTATTTCCAATTCTTTCTTTATTTCATTATTGCAGTCATATGTCTTAATAGGAATTTTTAGAACAGAAATGGTTTCAAATATGATACCAACTTAATATGTAATACATTTAAAGATTATATAGTTATGACATCGGAGCCGATTTCTAATCTAATACAAAAAAAAAACAAGTAAGGAAATACAGTCGGGCGTAACCGACTGTACAGAGGCCCTGTACCAGTTCAGGTCGCCTAACAGACATATTAAATGTTTCCCGAGTTATGACCAAACACATGACCACTTCTCGCTGCCGATATGAATGAAAAGAAAAGGGGGGTTGTTCAATTCAATTGCTTATAAAATCGCCATTTATTATCCGATTTTGATGAACTTTTTGGATTTTTGCTTGGGACGTTATCTCTATATTGGTACACTCCAATTTTTTTCGTGCCGAAGAAATTTTCACCCTAAGGGGTGATTTTATGGGAAGGGGGGGAGGGGCAAAATTTCAAAATAAACTTGTGAAATTCCGGAGCAATCCTAGTCGAATGCAAAAAACACGAAGTCTCTATCTATTACCGTTTCCGAGAATCCTTTCGTTCATACAGACGGACGAGACTGTAGACATGCGCTATATCGAACTCTCTTTCACTCCTGACCATAATGGTGGACAACTTTGGGGGGTCGCCGACCATTATTTCTACCTGTTACATACATTTGCACAAACCCGATAGGCACTTGTACCTTCGGTACAGGGCCTAAAAAGGAATTTACTGATTTCTAATTTAATAATATTTCATGTAATATAGTAATTTTCCTTATATATTTACTATATCCATTTTCTTTCAGATTATTTGTTTACGAATTTAAGTTGATAATGAGTTAAAGATCTTATAGTGGTCGTGGATAGGTATCTAACTTCTAAATCAAGGGTTAGCCGTAGCTCATCAAATTGATATATTAAGATATATATATATATGCATATATATATAGAGACGCATTTTCGGTTTTACTTACGTAATTTATAGCGACGATCCCACGCAGAATAATCATTCCAGGTAGTGATGTTATGGTAGACGGTAGCTTGGCTCGTTTCGATTTAAGAATTAAGATGAACTGTCCACATTAACAGTACAGTTTAGATCTACTTTACTTAATAATTAATTACTTGATTTATATTTTTTTCTCTTATTTCTTATTGATTCATCACTATTGGTTACTATAGGCATCTTAACCGATTACTTTGTTTAAATGCCATCCAGATTTAAAGACAAAGAAAAAGAGGATAGCTATCTTAAGGCAACATGGCATATTAAACCACAACACAATTTAGATATCATTAAATTTTGTAACCATGGATATTTTAAGGTTATCGAAAGAATATATATCTATAAGTAATTTACACTCAATTTCTTTGTGGTAATGAATATTCCCCTTCTTAAGAATCACTCTGTATCGGTTTGATAGTGCAAACAATTTCCTTGGTTACAAAATTTCAATAATTACATAATACACTGCACAAATCGAGTTAATTGTCCAAAAAGAAGTAAGAAAATTACTAGTCGGGCGTAACCGACTGAAAGAGGCCCTGTACCAGTTCAGGTCGCCTAACACATTAAATGTTTCCGAGTTATGACCACTTCCTACTGCACGAATAAGTGCCATATAAAACATTTTTTACAATGACGAGAAATGGGGGTCGTTCAAATTCAATTGCTTATAAAATAATCATTTCTTATCCGATAATTTGATGAACTTTTTGATTTTTGCTTAGAGAGACGTTATCGCTATATTGGTACACTCAATTTTTTTCGTGCCGAAGAAATTTTCACCCTAAGGGGTCATTTTATGGGAGGGGGGGAGGGGCAAAATTTCCAAATAAACTTGTGAAATTCCGGAGCAATCCTAGTCGAATGCAAAAAACACGAAGTCTCTATCTATCCGATTTCCGAGATCCTTTTTCGTTCATACAGACGGACAGACGGACATGGCTATATCGACTCCTCTTTCATTCCTGACCATAATGGTGGTAACTTTGGGGGGTCGCCGACCATTATTTCTACCTGTTACATACATTTGCACAAACCCAATAGGCTCTTGTACCTTCGGTACAGGGCCTAAAAAGGAATTTATATTTCTAATTTAATAATATTTCATGTAATATAGTAATTTTCCTTATATATTTACTATATCCATTTTCTTTCAGATTATTTGTTTACGAATTTAAGTTGATAATGAGTTAAAGACTTATAGTGGTCGTGGATAGGTATCTAACTTCTAAATCAAGGGTTAGCCGTAGCTCATCAAATTGATATATTAAATATATATATATATGCATATATATATATATACGCATTTTCGGTTTTACTTACGTAATTTATAGCGACGATCCCACGCAGAATAATCATTCCAGGTAGTGATGTTATGGTAGACGGTAGCTTGGCTCGTTTCGATTTAAGAATTAAAATGAACTATCCACATTAACAGTACAGTTTAGATTTACTTTACTTAATAATTAATTACTTGATTTATATTTTTTTCTCTTATTTCTTATTGATTCATCACTATTGGTTAATATAGGCATCTTAACCGATTACTTTGTTTAAATGCCATCCAGATTTAAAGACAAAAAAAAAAACTAACTTAAGGCATATTAAACCACAACACAATTTAGAAATCATTAAATTTTGTAACCAAGGAAATTTTAAGGTTATCGAAAGAATATATAGATTTAAGAATCTACATTTTCTTTGGGTAATGAATATTCCCCTTCTTAACAATCACTCTGTATCGGTTTTATAGTGCAAACAATTGTCTACATAAATAATTACATAATACACTGCACAAATCGAGTTAATTGTAAAAAAAGAAGTAAGAAAATTACAGTCGGGCGTAACCGACTGAAAGAGGCCCTGTACCAGTTCAGGTCGCCTAACACATTAAATGTTTCCCGAGCTTATGAACAAGCTTATGACCACTTCCTACTCCACTTCCACGAATAAGTGCCTTATAAAACATGGTTTATGTATGATGAGAAATGGGGGTCGTTCAAATTCAATTGCTTATAAAATCGTCATTTATTATCCGATTTTGATGAACTTTTTGGATTTTGGCTTAGAGGTACGTTATCTCTATACTGATATAATTAGTACACCAGTATAAAGATAACGCCTCTCTTAGCTTAGCCAAAATCCAAAAAGTTCATCAAAATCGGATAATAAATGACGATTTTATAAGCAATTGAATTTGACTAACCCCCCTTTTCTTTTCATTCATATTTGCAAAGTGAGAAGTGGTCATGCGTTTGGTCATAAGCTCGGGAAACATTTAATGTGTTTGTTAGGCGACCTGAACTGGTACAGGGCCTCTTACAGTCGGTTACGCCCGACTGTAAATTCCTTACTTGTTTGGTTTGTTGCAGTTAATTGATTTGTTGTTGTTGGTAGTTATGCGCCCAAAAAAACTATTCGCGAAAAGAAATAAAAACTATGTGAATGATCTTCTGGCGCTTTTCATTTTTCTTTTCATTTAAGTGTGTATGTGTGTGATTAATTTTTCGCTCCGAGGGGCACTTTGAAATTGGCTGCAAGGTTGTCGATTTGGGTATGGCCGCTGGGGTACTCCGGCAGGTATAAAACCGCCGTTGCCTTGTGAAAAGGGTATGGGAGGTTGGCTGACTATATTTATATATCTTTTCAATTTTTTCTTACCCGTCTCCTGGCGGACTGCTAATAAAGCAGTCGTTAGCCAGTTGGTATTGCCTGTCTGGGTATTTCAGTTCGTCTAGGTAGAGAGGATTGCTGGTGAGTTGATTGATACCGGTCGATTAAATTTATTGCCAATATTTTCCTTGGAGGTAGCACGCTCCACGTCTAATCGTTGCACCAGTCGGAATTGAACAAGGACGGGTTAAGATACGACTGTGCGTACTCCAACCGGTTAGGTTATATTTTGTTCAGCCGATGATCGGCCTATCATGATCGGTCCTATACGTCCATAATGAATTATCGGTATTGGCAACATTACCTATCTGGGCCGATTAATTTTAAATCGATGATCGATATTTTCGAAACAACATCCCTTACACCATTGACGTGAAATCCAATTTTGTATTTATGTATCTCTCTATACTTGTATAATCGAAATATCTTTGACTCATCACGAGATCTCCGAAACTTTTCGTGCGAGTGACTTGATATTTTGAAAAAATGCTTATTTCGATTAGTGAGTTAAGAGTGAAATATAGAGAAACAACCTTTTTTTCATATCCCTTAATCCATTTAAGGTACAAAAATGAAAATTTTAAAAATATTAGGTCGGCTTGTCTTTGGGTTCTATCGCCAAAAAACATTTTGAAAAAAAATTGTCGATTATGCTCTCTTTTTTTCATGTATGTTCTAAAACTAGGTTTTCTGATGAAATCAAATACATATACATATATAATTTAAAAAAATCATAATTTTTCAGCGGTAAGATCAATTTTTGCTTTCTTTGCTCGTGCTGCAGATACATTGATGCTTTCAGCTGATTACAATCCACAGTGATGTTAATTATTTCAATACATTTGTATAAATATAGATAAAAAAAAATAGTCTAATTTTTTTTATTCATTAATATATAAAAAACAATTTATGTTTCTGCCTGTTGTATTCATTCAAGTGACATCCCACCAACAAAAGTACATTAAATCACTTAAAGTGTCAGGCGGTCTTAAATTTTCTACAGGACAAGTATGCGTGAATACATATATATTCTGGAGTGCAGAGTGTCCAGCCCAGATGGCATTCATTATCATAATCTGCAACATCATAAAGCAATTTGGTGTTTGTTCTTGTTTGTACGCCCTCCCCTTATAATGCTGCCAAACGCCCTAACAATAAATATATTTAAGAAGGAGAGGGAGAACAACTTGGCACTAAAATAAATTCAACTGGTTGTGTTTACTGTTTTTGTATGAGAAAAGAAATCTTAATTATTGTTCTTGGGCAGCGAATGGACTTTTGGACGGACATGCGAGCTTCGTTTGACCTCGTGCAGATGAACTCCAACTCCAGCACTGTACTCCCATATTCACAATGCATGAACCATACAAGAGATGGGACGGATAGACAGTTGGACAGATGGGCACAAGTCCAGTTCTGGTCGCCGCACAAATCGGCTACTCGTAATGGGGGTTAATTGGGCTGTGTGTGCGACATGCATCTATCTTGGCAATTAACCAAGCCTCGCTCTAGAGCTCGCGCCCATGCCATCTATATGAGTCCAAGCGTATGGTGGATCGCATTTAGTTGACACTTAGTGTCTATTTTTGCATGACGCTTTTTATATTCGCAACAATAATTAAGACAAGTGGTATTCCTTGTGCATTTCACTTCGTGCGCCGACTTTCACTTTACATGGAGCGTTTGCATTTATTAGAGATAAAAATCGCCAAATGCACATTTTGACTTAATTTATGAGGCGTTTCGTTATTACTTAGCTTTCGCTACAATATTCGCTCCCTCAACAAAAAGAGCAATTGCACTTATTAATATTCACTTTAGTTATATATAATTCTCTTTTTTTTTTTTTTTTGCTTTCTTTGCGCCCTCGACAATTTACAATAATAAAGAAATGAAAGCGTCATTGGACTTTCTTCATGTCTTTCACCCTATACTGTTCCATAATGTTAATTACTGACAATTACTTAAACGATGAAAATGGCAGAATATGTGCAATAATTTTTTAATTATTTGGAATATGCTTAATGCCTTAATAAGACAAGAATTTTGCTATGTAATATGTTAAACAGAGCATTTTCTTATGTCAATACTAGAATTGATAAGCAGAAGTTATACTAGAGTCATATTTGTTCTTCTACGAGATATCCTCTATCTAGTCTATTGGTCTATATTTCAATCGAAGAATTTTTTGGGGTTAGTAATCCAATGAGGACTTATTGTGATTAAAATATGAACCATCCAAAAGAAATAGGAAAGCACTATTAATTTTCAGGAAATGTTTGATGGATCCTTCTCTTGGGATATTTAAGATTCCGTATTTATTAGTTGTAAAGAAAATAATAAGAACATACAAAGTAGGTGTTGAGTTACATGGGATTTACCCATAAAAGTGGATAGGACAGACCTATTAAAATTTATATGAAGTCAATATATTGAAATTTTAGTTGATAATGACTAAAAAAGTTTTCATAAAACATCGTAAATTGGGCGTTTCTAAAGACTGACTCTGAGAAGAAAAGTTAAAAGAAATAATTAGTCAAGTTGCTTGACTTTGTTTTATATTTATACAAACAGTAGAGCGCGATTGGAGAAAATCAATTCATACATAAAAAAGTTTACAATGAAGCGACTTCTAAACGACCCAGTACCCTAGCATATGTATGTAGACTTATGCAACATAAATCGAGAGCATCAATTGATTTCTGCTCTTCAAAGTGTTGCAATTAAACGCGCAAAGGAACGTTCTTCTTAATTCTTCTTAATACTGATAATTTAATACGCTTCACACGAAGTTTAATATTATCTACACAGCCAAATGTTTCGCAGCTACACTAAAAGAGCGCACGATACACCAATAGATATTAAATCGGAACCAATCACGATATCAATTTTCAAGTCGATATTGCCTGTTAAAAAGTTATTCATATAAACACCCAAAATGAGGTTTGTATGGGGTCACCGCTATTCCAATGAATTTCAAAAGACCGTCCATTTAGAGGTCACCATATAAACTATAAGTTAATATTGAGTGGTTTGCATTAGGACTACCCCAAAATGTAGGTGTGTTATCTTATTAACATTACTATATTGGACTGTAATAAAAAAATCGATGTGCCGGACTTTAACTGCATATCCTTAACAAACTTGGCCTAAACTTTTAAACCAACTTATTTGAATTTTTGAATAGAGATACAAAATCCACTCAATGAAAATTGGGATAATGCAAATATCCAGCTGGTTGACGAAAGATGCAAAACTGACATCACTGCTATCCAAGAAATCCGATGGATAGGACAGGGTTGCTCTAAAAAAGCATCCTATGACATCTACTACAGCTGCAATGCGAATAAGCACGAATTTGGATGTGGTTTTGTGGTGAGTAGAAGACTACATGGCCTCGTCTCCAGGTTCACGCCTGTTGACGAGCATCTACGCAATACGCATCAAGGCTAAATATTTAAATATACACTCAAAAAAAAATTTTCCTAAAATTTAGGAATCATTACCTAAAAAAATTTTTTTTACCTAAAACAGGAATTTAAGGTAAAATTTTGCCTGAAAATGAATTTTATGACCTAAATTAAAAATTTTTTTACCTAAAATATTAGGAAACTTTTTCCTTGAAATTCATTTTTAGGCAAAATTTTACCTTAAATTCCTGTTTTAGGTAAAAAAAATTTTTTTAGGTAATGATTCCTAAATTTTAGGAAAATTTTTTTTTGGGTGTAAGATTTGTGCACACGTCCCGACGGAAGAGAAAGACGATGATGCTGATGATGAGTTCTATGAGCGCTTGGAACGTCTGTATGAGCGCTGTTCCGATTTCTCGAGATATATGTGAGCAATGGAAACACATCACCCTCTCCATGTATAGCTGGTTATACAAAACCTGTGAATAATTCTTGGTACGACGACAAATGTCGCAATGGTACTACAGAGAGGAACGATTCCTATCAGCGAACTCTGCTGACGGGAGCAACGCGAGCTGTTAGAGAGCGATATCTAGAGAAAAGGATAGAGGAGAAACGGCTTTTTAGAATCAAGAAAAAGGAGCAAGAAAGGAGGGAGTTTGAAGATGTTGAAACTCGAAAATTTCATCGAAAGGTCAAGCGGTATCTTTTTGTTAGGATGAAAATGGAAATATGGTTACAGATGCTCAGGAATCACTGAGATTATGGAGGAGTAATTTTTCTAACCTACTCGGAGGTGATGAAGCGCACAACTCCGCCGATAGAGAATGAAAAATAACAAAGCAGCAGGCTCTGATGGACCGCTAGCTGAGTTATTTAAGGCCGGCGGCGAAGAGTTCGTTAGTCCGATTGACGCATACCCAATAACTGGAATCTCAGTGTTCTCTACCCTATCTTTAAGAAACGAGACCCCGCTGTTTGCTCCAACTACCGCGTTCATCCGAATGGATGAAAGAGCTGAGGCACGCATGGTTTACATGGGGGGCTAAACTTGATTGGAGGACGCCGAAGAAGAGGACGAACGGACACGCGTTGGAATGACCAGGTATGGAGATCTCTCTCCGTACTTTGCATTCAAAACGATTGGCGCTGGGGCACACAGGACTATTCCTAAATGCGGCCATGACCGGAAGACGGTTGAAGGCCATTTAAGTAAGGAAGTAGTCCATTTTGTAGCGTCGTTTATGCTGGTTCACCAGGATTGCTTGATTTCAAAGAATAATTTTCGTAACGATTCAGCAATGAATTCGAGATGAAAATATGGCGAATATTTTGTTTCTATTTAATTCGTTTGGCACCCTAACATTGCATTTTTCGACTATTCCGAGCTTGTTTAATCTGCACAAAATAATCGTGGGCCGTCCAGAGCGTGGTACATCTTTAAGGTCGGAATCATCATTTTTAATTTGCTAAAACAATCTTACAATATTACTGCCTGCTCTGTGCAGTTTAAAACTCTCCTTTAGCCTGCGCTTCAACCTACCCTTTGTCAAATCCTAATTTGTCGAAAATAAATTTTATTTGCGCCCATTTCGAAAAATCTGAAAAGAGTGGAAGAATAATAAGATCAAAAAATTTAATCGTAAAGTTAGTGAACAAATTTTATTTATTAAATTTTGTGGAAATATCATATATTGACATTCGTTTAGCACCAAAGCATGACAAAGGATTAGACCCATGTCCTCTGGGATGTTGGCCAATAAGCTAGACAAATGAGCTATAGTACCTTCTAGCAGTCTCATCAAGTGTACTTATCTGACTTTAAAAAATCATACCATTTTTCCAACCATTATTCGAAAAACTTTGGAAATACTGAGCGATGTTAGACCAGAAAGACAGACGAATATGGCTGGAACGCCTTGTCGAGCTGATCTCAGGCATCTCCTTCTGTGTGATGTAAATTTCGTGTAAAAACCGATATACTTTGGAAAAATATTTAAACAGCATTGATATAGAGTTTAGTGGATTAAGCTGCTTTAATTTTGTAAGTACTTAGTCAGCAAATCAAATGAAAAATTCAATAAAATTTCTCATACTTGTATCCCTTCTCCACGTGCAATAAATGTTAAGCGGATTTGAGCGACATCAAACGGCAATGCGAAAAGCGCACACAAAGTCGAAAAAAGTTAAGAACTTTTACAAGCGATGAAATTTGAACAAGTCTAATGACTAATTTTTAAGGATAATTCATGTTGTTCTTGACAGGATAAGGATGGTGTAATAGTAGCCTGTCAGATTTATGCAGTGACATCATTGTCAGCGAATTTTAAATCGCTTGCATTGATGGAGAAGTATTCTCCTCATGTTTTTTGTTTTTGGGACATCTAAATTGAGGCCAATAAATTTTCACATTTTTTCATTTGTCTTTTGTACTTTTGTAACCCTTTACAGTTTTTCAAGTTATCTCAAGGACATTACGCGCATTCGCTCAACCGTAATGAAAGTTAAGTCATTTTGAGAACAAAAGGGAAACATAAAGACCCCCGCACATGCTGTGGTCTTGTAGAGTCAATTTTATTGCCACCATTTGTTGAAGCTTGCTACCAAAGTGTAGAAAGAAGTCTTAAAATTGTATTATTTTTTAATTTCCTAACCATTTTGTGTCAGTTTGGCAGAGGCATTAAATTTCAACGCCACTTAAATAAATATGATGGTCCCTATTTGAAGTGTTTGTTTTGCAATTACTAAGCATGTTTTTTTAATTGCTTTGTTGTTATTGTCTTTTTTAGTATACAATTCCTTACGAATATTGCAACAGTTTGAATTTATGTTAAGTTGCGTCACAAGAGACGAAGAATGAATGATGCGGCGTATATTGAGCGAAAAGATGTCGTGCCTGCACCCTTCCTTATAGAGATTTATGCAGCCTTAAATATGTATAACAAACTGTTTTAAAAAAAAAAAACTTATTTGTATTATTTAAATCAAAATAAGCTAAGACTCTTCACATTTGCCTTTCGAACGACAACGGTGAAATTTCTTTTATTTAATTGCTTTCATTTAATTGTTTTAGTATAATTGCTTTAATTAGGGTTGGTACTTTCTAGTATACACATCGCTGCAGTTCTCACCTATGTTCAGCTACAGAACATTCAGCCATCTTAAAAATTTAGGGCTTAGTTTGGTTTCATACTGACAGATGGACGAACATGCTGATCTAGAATATATAATCTTTATGGGATATCCGATGTTTTCTTAAAAAAAAAATTATTTATTTATATATAAAACGTTTGAAACCGCCAAGCTGGAAGGCGGTTTCAAAAGTTTGCAAATATGACACATATAGTCCACCTACAAAGTTCTATAAGCTATATCTGGATGGGAGTAATAAAAATACTTAATCTATTAAAGTTTCTGCGATTTATACTTGTAGACAGACGGACGGATTGGCATGCCAATATAGACAAAGCTTTCAATACTGAATAAGAAAATACGTAGTCCGCCACGCCTCTTTCTGCTTGTAGTATATCTTTGCACTTAATATTCACTTGTTCTTTTGGGTATTTTTAAGTATTATTAGTTTTGGGGTCTTGCTTATAGAATGTCTAAATCTTATTAAATTGCAAATGACCTTTTTTCCATTGGTGATTCCGTGATAGCCAAAAAAATGTATAATGAATCCAGCGACCCTCAATCTTTTGCTAAAGATTTCTTATGCATGGTCATAAAGTCTGACTTATTACAAAGAAAATATGTTGAAAAATACATGAGTTACTAGGATTTTAGTTTGAACTAACTGTACCCGGCACGCTTCGCTTCATTACACAACATATTCTCCTCCTACTCAACTCCAAGCACACCTCTACATCTTCCAGCAATATTTAAAATAGAAAAATCAAACAACTTTATTTATCTTTTAAAATATGAAAATTTGGTCCAATTATTTTACTTCATTACATCATCACTTCATGTATACTAAATTTAGTCCCTGTACCTCAAACGGATGCAAAGATATGTTGAATTTTGTTTATCGCTTATATGGAGGTAGCGCATAGCCTCCTCTGATTTTGACCAAACTTTACTCGAACACTCTCCTGAATGAACTGAAGATCGTCAATCGGATGTATGGTTTGGCTTCCTGTAAGGAATATACAAGCATGCATACATTTATATATATATACATATAGATAGATATATGCAACATTCATTTTTATATACATATATAGATTTAGATATTGAATTTAAAACCTTTTTAAATAGATGAGTAAAATGTGAAGTTACATTAGATTAACATTTAAATTATTTAAATGTAAAAATAGCGAACTGACTTCCCGAATCTTTATCAAAATCACGTTGTACATGCAGTAACAATTGAGCCATTAAGAGCATTGAGCAACTACAATATTCAAAGCAACATTCATACACAAAAATAAACAGACTGGTGCATTGTTGTCCAAACTACTATACGCCCATTTCGTTAAAAAAAAGAATTTTGAACAAAAAGGACAAAGTGTACAAATGGATATTGGTCTAAGAGTCCGCTTAACAATGGTGGAAACAAAAAAACTATTTTCAATTTAAAGGTGGAAGGAAATTGTGTGAAACTGTAAAATAATAATAATGCAATGTTTAAATTTAAAAAAAAAAAACAATTAATAAAATGTAGGAAGCGAAGCTTTTAACTTATTCTAACGAAATTGTTAAAATTTTAGCAGATTTCCTATAAGAATCATATCTTTAAAGGGGACTTTATACCTTAAGACTATATATGCACTAACCACTATCTCAACTTCGGTATGTAAAACTTTAAGGGCTGTTTTCATGACTTAATAATTTGTCATATACATTTTTCGGAAATAAGATAATTTGGCAATAAATTTGCTTCGAATGATGTCATAAAAGTGATTAAACTATTATTTAGTAGTTTTTCAAATTAATCGAATATTTTTTCTCTTAATCAATCGGGCATCTTTTGGCTCACATTGCCAGTTTTGTCTTGTTTAGTAATCTTAGGATTAGGACCCTTAGAACCCATAGGCCCTGTACCAGTATAGGTCGCTTAACAAACACATTAAATGTTTCCTAGCTTATGACCAAACAGTGCCAAACAAAAGGGTAGAAAATTAATTAGAAAAATGGTACCGACGAAAAGTATTTTGCTCCTCCCATTTCTCACTGCACGAATAAGTGACTTATAAAACATTTTCTTATGCATGAAGAGCAAAGGGAGGACGGAAGTATCATAGGCCGTTGAAATTAATAAATAGTCATTTATTATCCGACCATAGAGATAGTCTCTCAAATACTTAACGCTGATGAGCGTTGGTAACACTTTAATTTTGTAGTGACTGAACATTACATTTTTGTACTGGAGGTCGAAAAAAAAATGTTTCGCAATTACTGTGCTTTATCTTAAGATGGGATTTGGTTAATAATATAATATATCACGGAAAAGCAATTATAGAGTTCTGCCTTAATATTTCCTATGGTTCTATCTGAGTTACATATTTTGTTAAAATTTGGATGGGGTGATACCCCGTCCCTCATAAAAGCCATAATCAAAATTAGTCATATCTTCGAATCCATTTGAGGTACAAAAAAGAAATTTGGTAAATATATATGTTACTAGCTTTTACCCGCGACTTTGTCCGGCTTGATTAGACCAAACTTAACACGTTGACTTCTCCTGATCCTCTTAACATGTATACCAAATTTCATCTCTGTACCTAAAATGGATGCAAAGATATGGCAAATTCTGTTTATCGCTTATATGGGGGTGGGCCAACGGCCCTCTGATTTTGACCAAACTTAACAGGATGACTTTTCCTGATCCTCTTATCATAAATACCAAATTTCATCTCTGTGCAATGGATGCAAAGAGATCACAAATTTTGATTATAGCTTTTATGGGGGTGGGGCAACGCCCCCACCAATTTTATCACCCATATAAGCCATATACGTCATATCTCTCCAGCCATTTGAGGTGCTGGGTTGAAATTGGGTTAGCATGATAATAGGATTGGTAAACTTCTCAAGCGAAATTTATCAAATCTTTGCACCCCTCCATGTACCTCAATACACGATGAAATGTGGTATAAGTGGTAATAGGATCGGAAGAAGTATGATCCATTGGACAATTCTTAAAAGATTGGCAATATTATGTGCGGGCGAAGCAACGGGTTCAGCTAGTTACTTTTAAGTTAATGTATAGGAAATTTATTTTTTACTAGTCAACTAGGCAGTAGCTTTTTTGTGGCTGTTATGCCATTGAATTTCAGCTATTAGGAGTTAGATTGCGTGGGTGGTTGAGTGTCTAAAGCCAAATTGACGGTCGTTGTTATGGTTAATATTTCGCAGTGATTGGATATGTTTATGTTTAAACATGTTTCAAATTTTACTGACAAGACAATTACGTATACGGTTTAATTCTGTATGATTTTTTTTTTTGGGAATATTTTGGCTCTCTTCCAGCTAGATGGAAAAATATCATTATTGATCATGTTGTTAAACAGGATAGAAAAATTAGCTATAAAGCAAATGCTAAGTTCCGCCATGTGCGAATATGGAAACAGTTCCACGAGTAAAACAAATTAAAATGTTAACAAATTAATAGAACTATGTTGGCAGAACCTTCTAGAGATGTGCCTACAAAAAAACTGTAATGTCGAAGGAATAGCAATTGCAAAATAACTTCTAGGAAGAAAAAATTGAGTTAGAAGATATTGATCGGCTTACAAAATTATCGCCTATATCGTCGTTGTCCATTTTTTTGGCCCTTTGATGAATTGTAATACCAAGAATTATAGCCCAGTGTAATTCCCTCAAAACGCCATGTCCGATTAGCACACTTTCCCTCCTACCCATCATAACCACGAATTATAAGAGCTTTTATTTAAGAAAATATAGCCCTATAACATTCACCTTCTCATCACACTCCCCCTCCCCCTCCCGTGACACACCTCTTAGACAAA
Organism: Leucophenga maculata; assembly: GCA_035044805.1. Taxonomy (NCBI): domain Eukaryota; kingdom Metazoa; phylum Arthropoda; class Insecta; order Diptera; family Drosophilidae; genus Leucophenga; species Leucophenga maculata. The sequence goes on along the minus strand of JAWNNP010001131.1, from coordinate 455,296 downwards.
TGCCTATCATAATCACAAACAATCACACATCCAAACTTAGCGCATAAATAATATTCAGAACACTGATATGAAACTCGTATGAAATATATTAATACTATTTGAGACTTATCTGTATTATTATGAGAACAGACGCATCTGTCTGTCCGCGATAAACTCAAAAGCTACTGCATCGATTTGAATAATTTTTTTTGTTTTGTTTGATATAATAAAAGGAAGGTTTAAAACTATTTTTTATAACCTTAAGTGATAATGGTGCCCCACAACCGTTCGTACGATAAACAAAATTTAACATATTTTTGCATCTATTTAAGGTACGGGAACGACTTTTGGTATGAATGTTAATTGGATTGGAAGAAAATCGCTTCATGAGGTTGTTCAAGGTCGGTGGGGGCGGTGCCCCATCCCCCATATAAGCGATAAACAAAAATCGAAATATCATCGTAACTATTTGAGGTACGGGGATGATAATACGATATACGTTGATATACGTGTTAATGGGATATGAAAAATTAATTCTATACTTTGAAGCCCAAATCTGAGGGGGCTATGCTCCACAAATCACCACACCACACCACAAGCCCAACACCCAATCCACAATGCGCCAAATATTGTAAAATTAGGTTTAAAAAATTTCAATCTCGGTATTACCTCAACTTTACAGAAGGAAGACAAAAAGGGGGCTTAGCAACGCCAGCCGGGTCCGTTAGTGTATTATAATGGGAATTCTTTGAAAGTTAAATTTTTTTTTTAATTACCACTATTTAAAATAATTGCTTAATACTTTATTACTCACGACTAATGTACTCGCTTATGCCGTCCAATGCACGGCTAATTATTTATTTTTCAAATAATAAAGAAATAAACTGCTTCTATAGATATACATTTTATGAGGATTGGTCATATAGATCACAGCTTTGTCAAAAGAAATCGCGTAATCAGTTTTCACAAATACATTTGTTTACTTTTGCATTTTAATTTTTTGTGAGTCATTGTCAAGAAAAAATTAAATATGCACCAATAAAAGAAATATGTACCCCGTCGATGTAAATTTCATGTGTACGAATACAAACAAACATACGCATACAATCTAAAACAAGTAAGAAAATCACAGTCGGGCGTAACCGACTGTAAGAGGCCCTGTACCAGCACAGGTCGCCTAACAAACACACTAAATGTTCCCCTAGCTTATGACCAAACACATGACCACTTCTCACTGCACAACTAAGTGCCTTATAAAACATTTTTTTATGTATGAAACGAAAAGGGGGGTCGCTCAAATTCAATTGCTTATAAAATCGTCATTTATTATCCGATTTTGATGAACTTTTTGGATTTTGGCTAAGAAAGACGATATCTTTATACTGGCATACTTACTTTTTTTTGTTCCGAGGAAATTTTTAGCCTTGGGGGTGATTTTATGGGGAAGGGGGGGAGGGGCAAGATTTCAAAATAAACTTGTAAAATTCCGGAGCAGTCCTAGTCGAATGCAAAAAACACGAAGTCTCTATCTATTACCGTTTCCGAGATCCTTTCGTTCATACGGACGGCCAGACGGACAGACGGACAGACGGACAGACGGACATGGCTATATCGACTCCTCTATCACTCCTGACCATAATGGGGGTAACTTTGGGGGTCTCCTACCATTATTTCTACCTGTTACATACATTTGCACAAACCCAATAGGCTCTTGTACCTTCGGTACAGGGCCTAAAAATAATAATGAATAAAAAATTTACAGTTCTTTCGACCTACCTATTATTTAGTATTCTCCAGAAATTTGCTGAAAAAAACTTTGAACTATGTAAGTTCAGATCACTCACCTTTAATTGCGGTACTCCAATCATCCTCTATAATTGTTAAAGGCCACCCAAATTTTGTCTCCTCGAAATGATTTTTAATTTTTTGGTTATACTGGTTAGACAGTAAAATTTTTCTTACTATCCAGTTAAATACAACAGACCAGTTAGAGCAATTTCCTGAAAAATTCAACAACTGTAAGTTTACTGGTAGTTCCTGAACAATGCCATGTGGTGTTCAATAAAATTAAGTTAGCTCTAAAAAAGGAATACTGCTCTGGAGTATTTCTTTATGTGCAACAAGCTTTTGAAAAATGAGAAATGCTGAACAATTCTATGGACTTGATTTGGGCTGCAGGGTACTTTGATGTTGTGAACTTACGACTGCATCATTTTTGTGACATATGAGGAGTCTATACAGGTATCTTAATTGTGAATTAGTACAGGACATTCAACCAATAAGTTTTAAAGGGAATTCAATGAAGTCTGCCTAGAAAACCGTAGCATATTTTTAGGCTGTTATTGCAGTATATAAAGTTGCTAGTCGAGTTGCTATAAAAAGTATAAAGGAGTAATTTGTTTGTACACCTAAAAGGAGGTGTAGCAGAACCATTTAGGTATACATTTATATTCGTGATAAACATCAAAAGTCGAATCAATAAAAACCTTTGAACATCGCAGTTAAGTTGCAAACGCCACAAATGCTTTTTGTTTTCTTTTTGTTTTTAATTAAGCTTTACACCTTTTATTTTGTTCTTTTTATTCATTAATTATAAATAGCCTGCATGGATATAGATCGATTTATATATATATAGATTAAAGAAGTGTCGGGAATCTCGACTTCAAGCACACTTGACTGTATTATCTATTTTTCGTTTGTTTTCTTTTTATCAACGACTCGTCTGATTATTAAAACCCAATTAAGTCAGAAAAAGTAAGGGTACAGTGCACTTTTAGACACGGACTTACCTTTGATCAAACCATATTAAATTTTTGTATTATTATTAAAAAGTTATTAACGCACTATTATTAAATAATTTATTTATACAATATAATAATTTATTATTTCGAAGTCGTGCAGACACGAACTTTTTAAACATATTTTAATTCTTTATAAATTTATCATTTCAATTGTTGTTTCAAAAGGATGTACATAACGGTATTTCAATTTGAAAATGTATATTTATTCTGGTTATAAGTTTTGATAGTAGGTCTTATTAAAAAACGCTTTAATCAATTAAAGTCCCATTTAATCGTTGAATATGATGACAAGATACAATGGCTCGAAATTAAAATCCTCAAAAAATGCTGGATTCAAATGGCGCAGCATACGAATATATTTTAAAATGTTTAATTTATGGCAGCTCGTAACCGCCAAAAAAAGAAAACAAAATAATAAAAATACAACGTTCATTTTTAATTAGAAATACACACATACTCAAACACAAAAACACACATACTCATACAAAGAGCACAGTCTTAGGCATATGTGGTGATTTATCTGTGACAGGATATCAGCGAATAGAATAGCTCCAAATGTTGGTGACACCCTTCATGAGTTTGCGTTAAATAACCATACCTCTGCTCTGCTCTCACAACCTGTCTCTCTTTTCACTCCCTCACTCACCCACTCTATCACTTAAATAAACATCAAGGCTGATGCACGTTTTTCAGGATACTTCGGCTATTAGTTGATTTCCTGTTTAAATACACTTTTGATGTCGTTTGTCGTTGCTGCTGTTGCTGTTGTGGTTTTGTCGCTATTAAATATTTACGCAAGCTATTTAAATAAAGCGTGACTTAACTTGTTGTTGGCGTTCTTTTAGTTGGTTGACAACCAAAGCTCCTTATTTAACAAATTTTCCTTTGCGATCCAATGTCAGCCAAAGTGTTTGAGCTTTTAATTATTTGTTTGTGCCCTGGTTGCATGGTATTTGCTTCTAATTAAAATTACTTCCAAAGGCTGTTGCCTGCCCGTGTTCATTAATAATTTTATCTACGGATCACTTTAATTTTCATTCAATTAACTTTGACATTCGCGCTTTAATTAAAAATCAACAACGTTTGTGTTTCATCTGACGGGTGATTTTCCATAAAGCATTTTATTTTGCATACAAGTAGAGTAGGGTATATGTATATGTATGCGTATGCAGTTCGAGTATATACTTGTATGTAACGTACGCGCATTTGTATATATAAAAGTTGTTGTTAATTAATGTGGCTCTGGGCATGGAATGCGCATTAGCCGATAAATCACATCGCATTCTATATAATTCAGCTGCATTGTCTGCATTTCAGCGAATCGCATTGAGTGCTTTAATTTATTGGCCAACGTATTGCACTTGTAGCACGCCATGCCATTTTATTTTAAATTACGCAATTATCGCAAACCGTGCGGTTCATGTCCATTTTGTGAGTGAACCGGAAGGAAGAGATGGTATAAAATGGAGTACATTGTTCGTACTTTTAATACAATAAAATAATATTTTATTTTACGAGCACTTCTGGTAATCCTACTAGATTATAAATGTGAAAGTTTGTATGGATGTATGGATGTTCCTCTCTTACGGCCAAACCGCTCAACCAATTCGTCTGAATTTTGGAATAGAGATTGATGGGATGATGGAAAAGAACATAGGCTATGTTTTGACAAAATCGGTGGGGGCGTTGCCCCACCCCCCATATAAGCGATAATCAAAATTTGTCATATCTTTGCATCCATTTAAGGTACAGAGATGAAATTTGGTATAGATGTTAAGAGGATGAGGAGAAGTCAATCTGTTAAGTTTGGACAAAATCGGAGGGGGCGTTGCCCCACCCCCCATATAAGCGATAGTCAAAATTTGTCATATCTTTGCATCCATTTAAGGTACAGAGATGAAATTTGGTATAGATGTTAAGAGGATGAGGAGAAGTCAATCTGTTAAGTTTGGACAAATCGGAGGGGGCGTTGCCCCACCCCCCATATAAGCGATAATCAAAATTTGTCATATCTTTGCATCCATTTAAGGTACAGAGATGAAATTTGGATAGATGTTAAGAGGATGAGGAGAAGTCAATCTGTTAAGTTTGGACAAAATCGGAGGGGGCGTTGCCCCACCCCCATATAAGCGATAGTCAAAATTTGTCATATCTTTGCATCCATTTAAGGTACAGAGATGAAATTTGGTATAGATGTTAAGAGGATGAGGAGAAGTCAATCTGTTAAGTTTGGAAAAAAATCGGAGGGGGCGTTGCCCCACCCCCCATATAAGCGATAATCAAAATTTGCCATATCTTTGCATCCATTTAAGCTACAGAAATAAAATTTGGTATAATGTTAAGAGGATGAGGAGAAGTCAACCTGTTAAGTTTGGACTAAAGCGGAGGGCCGTTGCCCCACCCCCCGTATAAGCGACAATCAAAATTTGTCATATCTTTCGCATCCATTTAAGGTACAGAGATGAAATTTGGTATACATGTTAAGAGGATCATAAAAAGTAAACAGGTTGAGTTTGGTCAAAATTAGAGGGGCGCTACATCACCCCCGTATAGTTTCACAAATGAGGCAAAATAAGAAAAGTAATTAAATATTCTACTTTTTATCTGTAGATACGCGGACGAAGTCGCGGGTAAAAGCTAGTTGCTCATATATGATGAGTGACGGTGTGTCTTACATAATATGTTACATATTTACTTTGATTTCAAATAATTACAATCAGTAAATTTCGCCACACATTTGTTCCTAATATTAAACTGTTTTTATAAAACATCCGTGCTTGATGTACTTTTGACAAACATTTTTTCTATGTTGTTTCTAGCTGTGTAATATTTATTTATATATTATGTAATATTTATTATTTATGGCATATACTGAAATTTGCTAAAATACGCCCAAAAGTGAAGCATTGTTATTTAATGTTCAACATAGAATGACTTATAACTGTTGACTGAGTGCATTATTGTACCCTTCAGACATGGTACAAAACCGAGACGAATATCTCTACCCTTGTTAGTCGTTGAATACTGTTGAAAACTGGTTGTTTCTATATAGATACGTCAGTCTATCTGTCCGTATGAACAACGAGAACTTAGAGACTACATATAAGAAACAGGGCCTTATTGATTTTTGTTCTTGTCTATTTTTCTGGGAATGCCAAATTTGAGATTCTTGTATTAATTATAATAACCAAATCCACAGGGATTGAGATAAGCAGATATGACCATACACATTTATGTTCAAGGGGCTACTGAGTATCTCGAAGTATGGAACTCTTGATAGCAGCGTTTTTTCGTATTTTTAAATTAAATCGAATTTGAATAGGTTCGAAATCATAATTTTTAAAATTTTTGTCTCATATGAACTTTGAACCACGTTTATCCTGTTTGATGCAAACCTTTTCGAAATCAGAAAAGCACATGTTTAAATTAAATATTCGTTCAGTTTGAAATACATAGTCGAATGGAAAATTTATGATGCCTATGCACCCTATGATCCTTCCCATTACACTGCTTAGTTTGAAAATTTTCGAAAGTCGCGCATTACTGAGAATAATTACCATAGAAGGATATTATTGCCTAGAAATCAACTCATTTGTATAAACGGTTTCACCTGTACTTTGATTAGGTATCAGCATTTACATGTATGTAGATATAAATATTCTCGTGTTTAGATCTCTGAAGGGTTAGAAATGCAAAATTAAATTGGGACGGAAGAAAGAAGGCCCAACCGCCGAAAAATTTTGCCACTACCTCCAACAATAAAGAGAGGCTATTTTTAAGGCTATATGGTAAGGTTCCGATCATGTTGTGATTGACAGAAGGGACTCGACGAGGTGGGCTCAATATCGACTTGGATCACTATCTTGTTGTAGAAAAGCTACGCACTAGGCTCAGCATGGTACATTAGGGTTCGGCTTATTTGTATGAAGCAAAACAAAAATTGCCGTAATTGAAAGTCTCAGGGTCTAAAAATGTTCGTTTTGGTTCCAAACAAAGAAATGTGAAGTTATAGCCCGATCCGATAAGATTTAGTGGTGGCCAAAGTTACATCTTGGCGATTTTTTGTCAAAAATATGTTTTTTTTCAAGAATATGAGACCTTACACCAAAATAAATTTTTATATCACTTCAAATCTTTTTTATGTATCCCTTAATACCCTTTTTCTAAAAAGTACAAATTTTTGCGGTTTCGCAGCATTTTTAAAGAATACATATCGTCCTATACCCATTAACAGACATCTGTATGTACTCGTACAATGTTGGTGTGAAGCAAATAAATGTAAAGTTCTAGTCTGTTCATGCAATGTTTAAAGTTAGCGACTTAAGCTAAAACTATTATTCGTAGATCGGTTGACAAAAGTAGCTTTTCTATAGAAATATTGGGGTTATACAAAATAAAGGTAATGTTTGTCACTGAAATTATATTTAATTTATTGAATATATTAAATATACGATATCCAATATTAAATAAACGTGCATACAATACCATACAAAATCAGTTTTTTAGAGACTTTTTAGTATTAAACGGGAATTCCTTTACGACTTGCAATATATTTGGAAATTCATGATCTTCGGTTGTCAGTTTTTATTGTAATTTTGCATGAGCTTAACACCTCGCTCCGCCGTGTTATTAATTACTTTTAGTGTATTTTTAATTTTTACAGCATTCAGAAAATCTTCATTGCCATGCCATTTAGAAGGATCTTGGGTCAAAAATGGCCTGAAAATGTTGAAGCGATTGAAAAATTGAACAGCGTTATGTCTTTTTTAAAACGTTGGTAAATTATTTTCTTTCAATTTTAAGGGTTAAGAGAATTGTTGACGTTGTCCTCATCAAAGTCAGATGCCAATAATTGCTGCAAAATGTTTAGCATCCCAACGTAGGAAACGTTATCCTCAAATAACGCAAGTGCGATGTTTTCATCAATTTTTTGAGTACCGCGTTTGAAATTTATTCATCCCATTTCTGGGACATAACAGCGCACAATTCATATAATGGATAGGTCGAGCAAATATTTTTTTTCTTGTTTTGACAATTTAAATTCTTCTCAGAACAAATATATTTTTAAAGTGTAATTCATCTTGGGCACACGATGTATGATGCATCGGCCCAGGCAAAATGATGTCCTTCGGAAATCAATCCCAAAAAAAGTTAAGTTGATTCCAATAGTTCCACATAATCAGTACGCGCATGGTCTCTCATCAATTCAGATTGGCAGAAATCAATTATTTCGATATTTTTATCATTTAAATGTTTAACTGCATAACTATTTGTCACACCAAACTTGAACTTATTCTGCTCAATCTTGTGCCAAGAATCTTTAAACAGTACAAAGAGGGAAACATTTGTGTCTTATGTAGCTCCAGCAACCGAATCAATTGCAGCACTCAAAAATATTTCGCTGATGTGATGCCTACACGGAAGATATAACTGGCTGCGCCCTATTAGCTGTTCTAGCCAAACTGCAGCCCCATTTAATCTTCCCGAATTGGATGCAGTTTTATCAAAACAAGCTGCCACAATTTTATCGGCGATGACCCATTCAGGTCATCAGCAGGTTAAAAGTTGCGTTAGATATTTCTACTCCAGTAGAAGCAGTTATCTTTGGTACTCCAAGAAGTTATTCAGCAAACATTCCACCTTTTCAGGCCCGGTAAATTGTGGGAGTATATTACCATCCCAATGCATCTGAAATTAATATGAGTAAAGGAAAAACGCTAACTGTTGAAGAGAAAGTCTAAATTGAAGCTTACGAAAAATCGAAGCTGTCAATATGTGAAATATCGAAAAAAATCGAGTGTTATTTGCAGAAATGCTTCAAAACCGACGTTTTTGCACCAATTTTGGTGGTAGTCAGCGATACATAAAAAAGGTATAATTAAAATTAAATATAATTTTATTTTAGTGTAAGGTCTCAAATTCTTGAAAAAAAAAACATATTTTTGACAAAAAATTTTCAAAATGCAACTTTGGCCTCAAATAGCCACCACTAAATCTTATCGGATCGGGCTATAACTTCACATTTCTTTGTTTTGAACCAAAACGAACATTTTTAGACCCTGAGAACTTTGGCAGGGGCATTTTCATAAATAAGTCAAACCCTTATGCTCCGTGAAACCTCTCCGTCTTCTCAAGACATATGTGAGCAGTGGAAACATATCATCCATGGATTATGCTGCCAAACAGGTCATTGGTTATACAAAACCTGTGACTAATTCTTGGTACGACGAGGAGTGACGTTGCTGTTACAGAGCGATATCGAGAGAAACGGAGAGAAGGGATACGGCTTTTCAGAGGCAAAAAAAGGAGCAAGAATGGCGTGAGTTTTAGGATGTTGATAGGTTATGTGACAGAAATGAAGCTCGTAAATTTTATCAAAAGGTCAAGCGTCTGACCGAAGGTTATAAGCCCGGACTAAAATTCTGGGATGGCGGAATTGGAAATCTGGTTACAGATACAATCACTGAGATTATTGAGGAGTTATTTTTCTAACCTACTTGGAGGCGATGAAGCGCACAATATCGCCGATAGAGTAATAACCGGATTCAACTACCAGTTAATGATGACACTATTGTAGAACCACCGGACTATAACGAGGTAGATTCGGTTATTAAAAAACTGAAAAATAACAAAGCGGCAGGCTCTGATGGGCTGGAATCGTAGTGTACTTTGTCCTATGTTTAATAAAGGAGACCCCCACTAATCTACCACGGAATAAGTTTTCTTTCAATCCGATATAAGAATCAGTCGTGCGTATTGTGTAATTGGCCGAAGCCGTATGCACTGATAGACCAATATCAGTGAGGCTTTAGTCCAAAAAAGACGACCAGTGACCAAACGTCCTTTAAAGTGAACGTTTTTATCTGGAAGTTATATTCTTTTGTAAGGGACCGGGTAAGGTGATGGATGCTTAACTTGCAGTAATGAAGCGAGGCTAGTCTGTGCAGTAAGAATACACTTCAGGTCGGGCATAATACTGATCAATTGTGAAGATCAAACCTCGGCCAATGGGCTGAAAGATGTGGTCTCAAAATTGAACGACTTGCACAAAGTACCCTTGACAACGTGTAGTGGTTATTAAATCCCCCAGTTATTAAATCCCCAGCATTCATTACTCTGTACGTCCCCATGGAGCACTGGGTAGCAACCAAAGAAACGGCTCAACATGCTTCAAGTGCAAAACGTAGAATACCTATAAACCATTGTGAAAGACACAACGCTATAAGGATGCTGGAAATGGACGACTGCTCACGATTAAGATTTTTGAACAGTCGATGCAAACAATTCAAAATCGAAACTATAGATTCAACTATAGAATGGGTAAAATTCCAATTCACGTTCATATGAAGAAGGACAGAAATTTTGCAGGTCAGGCCTGTGTCTGAAGAAGCCAGATGGCCCGTTCACGAAGAATGAGGAGGGGAAGGCACGCTTTCTACTGGAAACTCACTTTCCGAACTGTGCCCCTATATTGCAAGTAGATACACCAGACTATTTGCAGCAATGTAACTGCGGGAGAGGAAACTGGAAATTGAGCTGTGATATTTGCACGGAGGATAGGTTTAGTTGAGCCATTGTTTCATTTTAACGAAACAAAGCCAAGGTAACGTTTATTTCAAAGGCAGGTAAAAAGGATCCGTTCCACCATAGATCGTTTAGCCCAATAAGCCTTTAATCGTTCATGCTAAACACTTTAGAGATGGGAAGGCAAGGCTGTGCTGATAATATAGTTTTTATCTCCAAAGGGAAATTCGAATCCACACTATGTGATCGAATTGAAATGGGCATCAATATCACGAGTACTGAGTATCGTGACAGCTAGAACTATAATTGTTCCATTTTGTAGATGAAATCACACCAATATGGGTGAACGGGGCGTTGATAGAATTGTACAAAGAGATTATATAAGAGGGAGTAATCTTTGACCAATATACCACATTAAATCCACGTAGAACATATAATGAAGAAAGCCACTATAGCAATATTGATTTGCGAAGCTTAAAATAATGAAATGTTTATATCACATGAGACTGACCTTTAATAACATTCATTACCATTGTATAGGCGGATAGGACTAAAAATTAGCAGTAGCCAGCAAAAAACTGAAACAAATTCAGAGACGATTTTAAATCTAATGCCGCTGCATCTTCATATCCAACAACAGGTAAACAGTGCAATCGTTAGGATAGGAAGGAATCGCAGTGGTAGTCGGGCTTTCTTTAAGAACCGAGCAAAAGATATGTGTAGGACTCAACAACATAGCGCTGAACTACGATGTCAAAACGGGAGCAATTAGGTGGTTTACCGAGGGCTCCCTAACGGACGAAGGAACTAGCGCAGGGTTTTTAAGACCACGCACTAAGTACCTTAAATCGCTAGAGAAACTCACCAGTATCATTTAGGGAGAAATATATATGATATCAATTCAACCTAAATAGGGCATACAAGAACCAAAATAAGCAGCCTCTCCATTTACAGGACCAGATCCATTCTGTGGACTTAGACCAGGTATTATGAAAATCCTGGTAAAAGAAAAAGACAATAAAGCCAAGGAAAAGGAAAAAAACACATTAAATATCCAAACTTGGAGGTTCTATATTTTGTAGTTTCAAGTTCTTCATAGCCACCTAGGCGGACATGTCCATAAAAAAATTAATTTTTTGTAAAGGGCCACGTTTCTTACTGTTCCGATTTGGAGTTATGAAATAACTTTTATATAAAAAACCCAGAAATGTGGGACGAGGGCTACCACGTCCAGTCATTCGATCTAGACCTAGATAAAATATTTTATAAGAATTAACTTTAAGTTGACCAAAACAACATTAATAATAATTCAAGTTCTCGATTCTCTACTCGATTTTTGTTTTTGAACAAGTATATTAATTCTATATGGGATCTGGCTCGTCCCCTTCCGACTTTACACAAACTTAATATACCTTTTGTACCCTATGATTACAGGGTATAAAAAAGAACTTGATTTTTCGAAAGGAACATTTCCTACAAAGCGTTCTCTACTTGTGGTAAATGATTATAAGTAACTTTGGTTAGTGGGAATCTTATTTACCCTTTACTATTTTAGATACTTTAAATGTATTGTGCTTGAAATTATTTATTTTGTGGCGCTCATAAACCACATCTGCTCAGAATTTCGTTTAAAAAAAAAAAGCATTTTAGTCAGTTGAAAAAAGTTTGGCGTCATAACTTTTTCCGCTTACCATTCTGTGGAACTGGCCTAGGTTTCAATTTTGTGTTTTAATTTTACTCAGCTCTTCGATGCCTTGACTGCTGTCCCATCGATGTGTTGTCATCGGTCCACCTGCACTTCTGCACCCATTTAAAAAAGTTGGCAGCCAAAAAAGCCAGTTGAGACAAAAGCTATTAACGGAATTAAAAATGCATGAAGCTGAAAATGCTCCATGAGCGAGTTTGATGACGAATTGCCGAAGGTGGGCGCTAAGGTGCGTAGAATTTTTGATCTCGCACTTTGCTAATTAGAATTTCAGCTCTGCTTGTACTGCGTCTGGACGATGTTTTGTTTAAATTATTCTTTTATAAATGTCATTTTCACTGGAGTTATATTGACCGTGTTCCCGCTGGATTGACTGTGACTTTGTTTTGTTGATGCTTTCTGTACTTTGAGCAATTGCTATCCATGCTGGGTGGCTTCGATGCCGCATTATTTACTTTGAACTGTTCAACAGATAGTGCACTTTGCTCGCATGAATTGGGCGAGGTTGGAAGGCGGAGTCAAAGCATCTCAATTTGTGTCTAGCTCTCAACTCGTCTTCGTTTATTTGCGTGTGTTGCAATGTGACGTGCACGCCCGACATTCTAATTCATTTCTTGTGAATTAGAATTAAGTTCGCTTGAAAGTTTTATTAATTCAGCATTCTTTCTTCCATTCATTTACCCATTAGAGACGTTCGGTTAATTTTGCTTAATTGCTGAAGAAAACAAAAGTCATGTCATTCTCACGATTCGTCACATAACTCGTCAGAGGCATTCTCTGTGTTGTGCAGTTGAATCAATTTATATAGAACAAGAGCAAACGTTGAGTTGTCCAACTATAATATTATCTGCACATCGATGAGCAGTATTTTGGATGAACTTCAATGGGAGATGTTGTCTTTGCTCAGTATATTTGTGTGTTTACGTGGAACATTAAAAACGTGTATAATTAAAGCACTTGACCGAAGGTAGAGCACGTTGGATAAATTCTGTTTGTGCCCTTTCCTATTACCCTACTGCATGTCTTATTTGCACAACATATTTTCACCTATTATCTTGTTTTGTTCGTATTCGTTTAATGTATCAAACAACAAGAAATTAAAATAAAACACAGTTAAAGATTTTATTTTTGTGGAATTAAAGCTCAGATATGAAGTTAGGCAGTGATTTTTCTCCAAACTTTCTGAAAGAATATACTGAAGCCGTATTTACACTAAGTCACATATAGCAGTTTTCATCAATTTTCGTCACTTTTAATTGCAATTTGTGGATATTTGTAATTATTTCCAAAGCAATATTCAGTAATATGACATATGTCACTCTACTGTAAGTACAGAATAAGATAATACCAAAATTTAAGTCAAGGCTTACTATAAAATGTATCAAGCGAAATATAATGCATGTTTGATATATTTCTATAACCTGCCTTTTAGCGCTATATCAATATATATATTTTTGACCAGCATCAAAACTTGAATCGATATAACTCTTCGAGTCCGTCTGTGTCTCGTTCGTATGTCTGAAATTTACTATGAAAACTATTGTCTTTAAGTTTGCGAATTAAGATTTGTTTCATCCGTAAGCAGATAAAGTGGTAAAATCCTATGGGTACTACACCTACAACCCCTACATAGATTTGTCTTTTATAAACAAATTTTTTAAACCCATCAAGCTGAAAATTTATTAATAATTATTTTATATTATTTTAGCTTTCTACTTCCTCATACACGTAATATTAAAAAATGTTTGTATATAAATTTTATTTTTTATCTGTCACGAAATTATATATAGGCCTTACCTTGTCCGATGCTTTCTTCCTTATATTACATACTGAAAATTTACTTTAATTTAAGTAATTCGAAAGTATTGGGTGTTTAATTAAAAAATTATCTATTTATTAAATTATTTTTAACACTTCTTTAAATGAAATTTTTAATTGCACAGTTTAATTATTTCAAAGAAAAACTAACGATACACTATGTATATCGATTATTACGTTGCGAAAAAAAATAACGAGCGGTGTGAGCGATTCAGAGGTTTATGATCAATTATGTTCGTTTACCGCGCAATGCGGATTATAAAGGACGAAATAGACGCCGTCAACTGTAACTATGTATCAGTTTTGGCGGGTTCTCATCACAGTCACGCTCACACACACTCACTTACTAATAATGGGAAATATTATTTACATTACTATACAAATTTCCAATCAACTTTAAGTTTCAAATAGAAATAAAAATAGCAAACAGTATGTATCTAAAATGATCAAATAATTCAACACATTTTGACATACCATGAGACACAATATACCTGATCAGATAGACGAAGTGAACTCAAGCCAGTGTGTCTAAATATCTATCTGCCTCATGTCGCTTGTTCGTTAGCTTTTAGGAGGTTTTGAGGTTTCCTACGGTTCAAGGCTGAATATGTATGGTAACTACCGCACAAATTCCACTGGAGGATGAAGTATCATACAATCGTACGCAACACCTTTGGATTTATTGATAAAGAAATGGTTGATCCAAAATCAACCTAAAATTCAATTTGGTGATTTTAATGGACTGAGGCCTAGGCTATATATTTTATTGGGCGTGTCCCTCCATATTTAGATATAGATCACATACTAACTTTATCTATTGTAGTCATTATCAACTTAGAAATTGAATGCGCTGCTTCTTATAGACCACCCAATTTTTGTTTTTGCAGGAATACCTTAATTGCTTTAAACTAAAATCTCTTAAAAGGCTCTAATAACAAAAGAAAAACCAAAAAAAATAACTAAATTAGAATTATAGTTGAGGCGCACCATATTTTTTTTTAATAATCCTTGATTTTCTTCCAATTTTGTTTTCTTCAAACAATTTGTGGGTCTATGCTTCTTATAAAGTATCAAACTGATTTCAATATAATACATATTGGATGAGTTTATTTCTTTTGCCACTGATGCAAACGGTTATAATTTGAAAATAAACAGTGCGTCACCTAGGGAGTTATATCTAGATGGGCATGGCTTGATCGACTTGTTTCGTCAGACTGAACAGAAATATATATGCTTTACTGAAAATATATTGTTTTTTCAAATGCGTTACAAATTGGCTGACAAACTGGAAGTATTACTTCACATTATGCATGAATGGTGTACTAAAGTATAAAAGTAGTTTTGTCATAAGAGCTTAGAACTGGGACTCATTTTGAACGGACTTTATTTGTTTGTTTGTTTGTTTGAACGACCATTTTGAATTTGAGAATAATGTGATTTTTAACACCAATTCAATAAGCACTTATGTCCACCAATGCTAAAATTTCAGAGCTAATATAACAAAACGATTTGAAGTTCATCTTGGAGCGACACTTTCGATGTTGCATGTTTCAGTTGATTGTACAACAAATATTTTCTGGTTCTTTCAATGAATTTACTTGTACAAGGTTTTGTTTGCTGTCATCGTTCACATGTTTTGATTTGTAACGCGGCGGGATTCTTTGTTTTGCTTTTTTTTGTATTTGGATGTACAGAAAAGGACACAAACACAAACAACGATAAGGCGAAGCTGGATAGCTAGGCTATTTATGTATGTAGCAACACACTCAAACTCTGCCACAAGCACAAACTCTGGCGGTGAGGCGCAATCAGGCAGGCGCTTATTGACTGTGCCTTCGAAATTGTCATTTGTACTTTTGCACTCGGCGGTTAGAGTTTCTTTCTGGACGATGTCTGCCGAGGTGGCTGGTTTGGCCCTGCTTCCGTTGAGCCGTTTTCCACTGCCCTCGGATGTCCCTGCTGCTGTCGATATAGCAGGGCTTCTGCGGGCGCTGTCCGTTTAGACCATGTCGCAGCGTGTAGTCTCTGTTTATGTTTTTGGAACACTCCTGGTCATTTCAATTTTGGTCTTTTATGTCAATTTGCCTGCATTTGTACGAGTGTGTGTCTCTTTCTGTTCGGCTTTTGTTTCGTTCTGAGTACGTTCTCGTTTGTTTCATTATTTTGACTTTTTGTTTTCAGCTGATAATTTATTACGACACTGATCACTGTTTGGAACACTCGAACCGAGAGTTTACAGCAGCAGACGATATGTCCGACTCACTCATCCTCTCGTTCTCCAGCGCCCATTGTGGAAACACCTTTCCACGCTTGCCGCCGCTGGACTACTCTGGAAGCAGTTGGCGCTGATTTTTAGCTTAGTTCAGTTGGTCATTTCCCTGTTACAACTTTTTCTTCTGTGTGACTTTATTCTGAATTTTGCGTGTTTCGCTTGTGTTCTTCACAATTCTTAACAATGCGAACAAATAAAAAATTCACTCCTGCTTGTGTTGCTGTCGCAAGGAATTAGTATCTACAAGTATGTTAAAAGGTTCATTCATGTACATATCAGCATTTTCAGTTGTCCAGATACAAATAGTTTGCAGTTACACAGTTTGTTTACTTTGAAATTGTTTTGCATTGTTGCTTGGCTCATTTGATGCAATATCAATTTCATTTGCAGCTTCACGGTGTTCCTCAAAAATTTGTAAAATCAATTGTCGATTGTTCCTTGAATAAAAGTAAGCCAGACACCATTTTATACCAAACTCTTTTTATATTCGTACTCAAAGTTTGAATAGTCTTATAATGTTTTAATGGGATACACCATTGAGACACAATTAATTGTATTTTTTCTTGGGAGAGAAGTTGATTTGATTGGCTGTAATAGCTGCAGCCATCCCATTAGAATTGACAGACTTTCCATGATGCACTTTTTTCGGCGAGGAATTCTTCGGCAACGACTTTTTCGGCATACTGAAAATTTCTCTGAACGTGGAGAAAAATCACAGTTAAATCAATTTACCATTCGCAATCATAACAATGAGGATGCCAGTAGGTGGGCATTGTCGATATTCTGACAACACGCGAAGTATTGTGTGCAATTGCTAGTCGAAACCATGAAAAATAAACTAAGATTTTCAAGATATCAGATCAGTCTCGATTATTTCGTATTTGTTACTTTTCGGCGACCGATCAGAACAATTTATGAGATGTCACTATGACACTAAGCACTTAGGCGCTGTAATGACCACGAACGGCGGATATGACGGGTGCCAATAGCTGGGCAGTGCCAGCAGGACGGCACACTCACCTACATATGTATGCATGTTCCATATAGACAGCCAAATCGTCCGCACTCCTCCAGTGCATCCTACTTTTCCCAATTCCCGAAGATATGACGAATTTTGCATACCGCCCCATTTACTCGATTTTAATCATACTTGTTTTGTGTTTTTAGTTCTCCCAATCTTATTAGTATGTACAAAAAAATTGACCCCTGGACCTCAAATGGATGCAATCATACGAAAAATTTTGTTTACCAAATGTCATCCCTGTACCTTTATCATGATACGAGGGGTACCGCTAAATTTGATTTTGATCATACTTACGATGTGTTCTTAGTTCTTCCGATCCCATTAAATTGTACACCAAACTTCTTCCCTATACCTCAAATGCCCCTATATGTGGGCAGGATAATGTGATCTTCTCTTGCTCCTATTAAAATGCATACCAAATATTATCCCTGTACATCAATTGGTTGCAAGGATATGACAAATCTTATTTATCGCTTATAAGTCGTTTGTGGTATTGCGCCTTCCGATTTTGAGAAACAGTAATCTTTAATAATTAGCTTAGGTAAAGTTCTTGAAACACCAAAAGGATTTGGATTTTGATATTTCCCAAACGATTACGCGGATTTTAATAAAAATTTAACACAATATAACTATATGAAAGTTTAATTTAATATTTTATTTAAAAATTTTTAAAAATTTTGACCCAACAAATATTTAGTAAACATTTTTAACTACTTTTTAGTTAATTTGGCTAGTGTTTATTATACACGTAACGATTCCTTATGATTTCACGTTTCCATAACAAAAAAATTTATAGAGACTTTAAAAATAGCCGAGATATACAAGTTTTTGTCTAGAGACGATTTAACCAAATAAAGTAACGTGATATGGCGCAACAAGCGTCTCCAGCGCGAGACAATCCTTTTAATACTAACTAATGAGGACTTATGGCTAGCTATTTAAAGAGTCTAATCAAAAATACTCAGAATTCCTACTTGGGAACTCCTACTGAGAGCCCAATCATGACCTTCTAGCCCAATTAAAAATAATTAAGGTTGCTCAAAACACAAAATTTTCCAAATGGAGGCTTAGTATGTAGCTTTTCGGCTTAAGATTTGAAATATAATTTCAGTCTCTAAATAGAAAGTAATATTATATAGTTAATGTAATATAGTCATATAATTGGGTCAACTTTTATATATTGTTGGAAGATCTAAATACAATAAGTATTTAATTAAATTGTTTTTTTTTTTTTTTTAAAAGTCCTAATAAGTTTTATATAAACGCGGTACCTTTGAGAGCCATATCGGATGTGCGGATTCTGGTCATAACAAGTAAGAAGTGTGAGCTATGAATTCGCGAAATCAACATAGCCTGCATCCTTGGTTATGTATGCAGGCGCTGCATAAATAATGATACATTGTTCCCCATTGAATTTTAAATTTATATGAGGTTTATATAGCTATCATGATCCGTGTGGGTTTTGTTTTTATGTGGACTATCCCTTATAAAGAATCGATATGGATTTTTCGCTAAAATAGTCAGCTAAACTAGTCAGAAAACCAACAAAAACTCAGAACGACGGAGCATGTTTTTATGGGTTCCACCCTCTAAAGGAGTGTTGGTATGTTTATTAAAAACTACCGGAAGCGGGAATATGAAAACTTTAATTTTTTTTATTAATAGCATTCAAATTCTTGCTGTTCATTTCCTGACTGTTGTGTGTGCATACATGCAGGTGCACTTATTAAAAGTTGTTATTTTAACATTTAATTCACTTAATTTTTATTTATATATATAGGCATTGATTGATAATTTATCTTCGTCTTCGATTCTCATGAAGAAATCCGCAATTCCTAAATTTTTGTGTCTCCGATGTGTGAGTCCATTTTTCGTCCTTTGCTACGACATAAAGCAAAAATGAATGTTTTTTGTGACGCAACATTGTCATTTACTTCGTAAATTTAGCTGTTAATCTGAACGCACATTCCACATATAATATTGAATAACATGAACACTTTTTAAAACTTTTAGTTTTCCCAATTTAATTACATTTTGTAAATTATGAACAATTAATTTAAGACCGACCGGCGGCCAAACATTATACAATTGCACTGTTCCTATAGAGTTGAGCGGGCCATTCACCACAGAAGCCAGCATCGTCTTCATCTGACGACTGTCGTCTTTGCTACAAAAAATGCACCCATGTATTCATTCATTATTTCATTCATAAACAAATATGACCTAAATTATTCAATTCGTTTTTATTTACTTTTAATTTTTTGATTTGTTGCAATATTCAGCGCCATATTTTCTAAAGACAGACTTTCCAATTGGGGTTGCGTGCATTCAGAGATCGGTAAGCCTAAAGGGGTTCGCGTGTTTGTACATCTATTTATTCTAATTTGACCCGCTTATTTGCTCTAATGAAACTTTCTCGCTTTGAACTATTCGATCAATTGTGGCTTCAAATCGCTTTTGCATGAACTAGCTTAATTGTTTCGAGCAATGTCGGCATTTAAATGATGAATCACTTTTTCATTAAATTTTGACTTTGAGTGTGACCCTCATGTTTTTATTAGTTGACTCTATGCGGTTTATTTATATTCCAATCAAGCCAAACTGAAATAAAAGTTTGATTAAAAATAAAAACATTTTCTAGATTCTTGGTGGATATTTTGGAGCTCGAACTACTCAGGTATACAGTACAGAGTTCCAGCAAAAATGGGTACAAACAACAGATATAATTTATTAAATAATTAAATATATTTTAAGAAGTAAAAGTGTTTATTCAAATTGTTTTTGAGATTACTGCTGAAGAACTTTCTTTAGTGAATAATTTTAGGTTGTGAGAAAATAAATTGAGGTGAATTGAAATAAATTAAAGTAGAATTAGAACCTCTGTTTTATAGATAAGCCTCGATAAACCTCGTATCCCGATTTTAAGTTTGGGTTTAACAGCCACTAAAAGCAGACAACCTCATGAATTTTAACGAAAATGGTATGTATATTAGCAGGCTGAAGGTCCTTTCCATGATAAACATATTTATGGATGTTGAAAATGATGAGGAAATTAACATTTAATGTGAAAAGCAACGGCGACACTTGTTTCGATTCGCACTAGAAAGTCTCTTCAGTCCGCTGGCTGTGTCAATGCAAATTTTTGTTTATAAATTTTACATGTGTGAAAAGCGCTCTATGAATCATATAAATGCATAGAATTCGCTGTTGATAGGGGATCTCCCTACATGAAATAAGACAATACATAGTATGGGTAAACTGTTCAACGCAAATACATAAACAATACAACGCAGAATTACCATTGAATACAAGTTATACCCAACGTCCAGGTCCCCCTAAACAGGTTCGACTGACAAGTCTTCGATACCTGTCATTATTGAATTTGAACTTAATTTTTTTATTTGCAGTAATAATAACATTGTCCTTTGAATTAACTTATAAGTAGGTATCAGCCCCAGCAGCGATTTTTATTGAGGGACTATTGAATTTTTCACCCATACAGATGCACAGGCGGAGTATTCGACTGCCTTTTAATTCCTGCTCTGAACGGCTAAAGGTATGCTAAGTTTTGTGTAAATGTATGTAACGGACAGAAAGAGGCGAGGCAGACTCAATAAAGTATATTAATAATATTTCTTTATTGTCATAGATATTGTTGTAAATATATTTCTAGCCTGAGCAACAAAACATATTGCCGAATGCAATCTGACGTCTCCATCATAAAGTCTGACATTTTTTAAGCCTAACTTACTATGAACACTTTGACGTACGAGCGCACTTTGGTTTCTTTACAGGCACCTGGAAAATTCATCTAGGCCAAGAAATGGAATTAAACCGTGAATATTTTCGTGTGATGATTTATTACGAATTTCGACGTGGACTATCAATACAAGAGTACATTAATCAACTTAACTCAACTTTTTGTGATGAAGCTCCATCCTTGACCACTGTGAAAAACTGGTACAACGAGTTTAATCGAGGCCGCAGTTCGCTTACCGATGTATTTTGAATTTCCCTCACATCAAAAATAAACAGCGGTTTTCAAATCCCGAAGAAGCTGTTGATGACTTCAAAACGCAAGTTTTGAAGATATCTTTGTGGAGTGGCAAAACTGCTACATAAAATGCTAGAAATATATCTAGCAACCCTCGTGTTTTAAGGTTCAATAATCTGACTTCAAGTTTTACCGTTGAGCTAGTTGAATTATTTGTTTTGACCAGCATTTGGCAATCGGTTTCCATTAGATATGCATATCGTTTTATAAGATTTGCTTAGAAAAATTGAATATATATAAAATCAAAATTTAGCTGAAGTATCAAGTCGTAGTTAGGATTCACAGGATTTTACTACTATCAACTTATTCGAATTAGCCATATCCTTATAGTTGCCCATTCTTGGTCTGCACTGCTTTACAAAGTGCACTACACGAATATTTTTTCTCAAATACATAAAAGCAGCCTTCAATACGGGTCATCCTAGTACAGTGCAAATATAAATGGAAACATTATATTGATTTATCGTACACCAGTTTGTGTGTCGATATTGTCGAATACATTGGTATAGACATACCGATTTCCAGGAAATAAAGCAATTTAAACGACATCCCGAACTGGACCAGGTTATACCAAAGTAGTTGCTTTGGGACTTTAAACTATAATTCTTCGTAAAAGCAGATCGGAGCTCACGCACTATGTTGCAACTGTTGCCTACATATAAGGTTTCTCATTTTAATGGGATGGTTTATTTCTCCTTTTTGTAAATAGAAAAAACAAAACTGTTACAGAATGCTGGGCTTATATTAGTGTTCTGACATATTTTGTCGATGACTTGAAATGAAATTCCTTAAACTCAACTGATGATAGCATTCATAAGGACTTCGATCATCACCAGCTGCATTGCTGAGTTTTGCGCGATTTAAGGCTGTTTGCACTTCATCACATGATATTGGAACGTATAACAGTTCATCCTGGAGTGCAAATCTAGAATAGTGCATGTAATTTTCAAAATCGATTGATATTTGACAAGAACAAATTTTTACATTCACTTTTCAGTTTCCACTAATCTGCACTTCTTCACTTGATTTAATTTTTCATTTAGTAGCTTTGTTGTGCTCAATAAAATTTATTGTAATAATGAATGTTGTGTCTATGTATCTATACATGTTCCTTAAAGTCAGACAAGCTGCCCTTTCTTTGTACCTTAAATGGATGCTTAGATTTGCCGAATTTAGCTTATCACATAAATGTGGGCGGGGTATCTTAATCAGATTTCGTTCCTGGCCTAACTGAAGATAGCCTATGAGCTTGAGCTAAATCGGTTCGACAGTTTTGCTTCCCATCAAGTTTGAAAAGTTCGGAAAAATATAAAATATACTAAAAAAAGAAAAAACAAAGTCGGCGCCCCCTTCGGAGACAGTGGCCCCCCTTCAAAGAAAGCTGGATACGCCCTTGCTTCCTATATAAATAGGTATACACATACAACATTCAATTATATATTTATAGATTCACACGTAGAGTGTGTGTCCATTTTTCTGTCCGTTACCTGCGTATATGGATGAAAACTGCTCCCTTATATTTTAGGATATTGGTCTGAATATGGGTATGGAGTCTTGTTATACATATATAACTAAATATTGGATACATTAAAACCAGTGTGGCTAGTATAAAGTACCATTCTCATACAACATTAGTTTACAAACTAAACCAAAGCAATTAAATATAATCAAATAATTTTTTTAAATAATTGAAATTGGCCTACCATATGCAAGTTGAGTTCAATCAGGTATGATATTAAGTTTCAATAGTTTTTGTTGTAAAAATTCTACGATATACAGAATATTAAATTCCACTTTTTCCACAACAAATTTCGAACTCCTTATGCAGTTTTTTTTACGGTTCGAAAGGGTTCCAATTGTAATATTGTGCTGTTACGTTTCATGTTTGCTTAAATATCTAAGGGTTTCAAATCAATCTTTGGGAGTAATGTCAAAGGCTGCTACGATTCGACAGTTTTCTCAAGATTTCTTGTACTAATGATCGTTAAACTGTCATCTTTATAACCATTCGTTGTTCCATTTATAACTGTACTCGAATAATTGACACTGATTGTAAAATATTTAATTTACGAATACAAAACTTAAAAAATAATAAAGTAGAACTTTTGCACCAACCAATTTTATTAAAGTAAAAATGTTGATGCTGAAAAATGCATTGTTATAAAAGTTACACTGAACATAAATGACAGAGTCCTCCTCTTCTCGATGCCTGCGTGATAGACGACACCCACCCATCCACTAAATTTACAAATCTATCTATTGACATATCAAAATGATTTCTAATGTGAGAAAGCATCTTTTCCGAAAAATCAAACAGTTCCATTGGTGTTCAAATATCGCGATTGAGAGATAGAAACACGACTCGACTCATCCAACCAGTATGGCATACAATGCCTATAACATTTTTTTTTTCAATTTTATTTTGCGTCAATTTCTTTGCTAGGCTAGGAATAAGTTTACAGAGGAATTAGAAGCAGACGACAGAGTGAAAAGCCGACGAACATGCAGCGGAGGAGTGGAGCAATTGGCGGTTGGATAGGGAAGCTGCTTGCTGGAGTGTATTTAGGGTATTTGCATATATTTTGCATAACGCAATCGATTGTATCGACTTGGAAAATATGTTTTTAGCAAGTTAAATAGATACATTTTCTCCATTCAAATTCTTCTCTCTTCTTCCGATTCTTATTTGTTCTCTTTTGCCATTGTTGCTGGCCAAGGCGAAGCTGCTGCCACGAGAGGAGTCACTGCGACATTTGCATGCAAGTATCGGAAAGCGGTTTTGCGTTTTTAGATATCTTCCATAGATTGCTTGCGAAAGCGACTCCATGCAATAAATGTGACATTGTAAAAGAACCTAAATCTTTAAGATATTTACTCAAAGAATCGAACTAGCTACATTTATTATTTTGTTTGAAAACTTAAAGTTTAATGTTGTTGCGAGTTATGCAATTTGATGATACATTTTAGTAGTGCGGCACATAGAATGTCTCAGACGGACGGGCGGATTTGTGACAGTTGAACAGAATCAATAAACCGTGCTACAAATACTTTCTGTGCAGGGTATTTCTATTCCTCATGCACTTTCTAAACATTCCACATTCCAAGTTCAACCTATTTAAATTTTCTATTCCAATGCTAACTTGTACGAGCAGCAACAAAATGAATAATGATAATTATGTCTAGTTATCGTCTATCGGCAAATAAGATCTTAACAAGATATTTTTCATGTTTAAAAAATATCTTGTACAAGTAAAACGTGCGCCTGACAAACTTTTCAAAGTTGCCAGAAACGAATACCGAAAAGCTAATAAATATTTAAAATGCAGTAGCAAACTTTTGGCACGTTATTGTTTGAATAAAAATTTCTGCTGGAGATTTTTATCAAGACGATTTTTTTATTTGCATTTCATCTAGAGCTACATTTTCTGTGATCAGTTCGCTTGAAATTGGCAAATACAGTAGCAGTTGTTGACCTCCGCATGAACTCGATATTTAAGTAAATTGCATTGAAAGGGGTTCAACGAATTAGCGAAGACTTTTCACCGATTCTTGTAGATTGTTGTCTTCTTAAAAAAAGTCATATTTGGTTGCGACAGCATTAGCTAAGCCGGAAACTGTTAAACTAATTTGCCTTTCCATATTTCAATTAACTCATTTCTGCAGTTTAAAACGCCAATATGAAGTATGGTAAGAGTCCCCAGTTGTACATCGTCGTACATCGGTTACTTTGAAATGAGGGTAAAAGAGAAATGGGCACCGAACTTAAAGTTTGTAAATCTAAATTCGAGAAGTCATATGTTATATTTATATTTTCAAAATAGCAAATAATAATAAATATTTTTAAATGTTTATTTTTCAAAATATTCTCCAATTATTATTCACTTTTGCATTCGCTCAAACCAATTACCGAAACGCTTTTCCACTCCGACTGAAGCACCTGCAAAGCATGAGTTGTGAACGCATCTACAGCTTCTTCGGGCGTAGAAAAACGTTCATCAGTTTGTTTTGATGTTGTGGAATAAAAAGAAATCATTGGGTGATAAATCAGGGGTATACAGCGGATAACCCATCGATTCGATATTTCAACTGCTCAAAAACTCCTCTTGTGTGAGCTGATGTGTGAGAGCTTGCATTGTCATGGTGGAGGGTGGTTCATCTTCAGGCAAACAAATGGTCGTGTGCCATTTAGAATTGATCGTCCTACGTTGCTCAGGCGGAACAGTGGCCACATGACCCAATCGACCGAAAAACAGGCGACTATTTGTTTGACAGTGCTTCGTGCGTGAACCAATTTAGTTGGATTTGGCTCGTCTTGAAACACCCATACGGTCGATTGCTGTTTTGTTTCCGGCTTATATGCATATATCCATGATTCGTTAGCTGTAAAGATTTTATAAACGCCTTTTGAAGCACCGCGCTCGTATTTTTTTAGCATTTCCTTGCACCAAACTAATCCTTTTTTTGAACGATTGTCAAATTATGCGGAATCCAACGAGAACAAATCTTTTAACGGCAAGGTGTACATGCAAATTCTTATATACGCAGGTGGAACTAATGTTAAGGGATGCCTCAATCTCACGTTATGTCACATGACGATCTCGTAGAGTCAGTTCTCGCACAGCATTAATGTTTCACGAATTTCGTCGCTTAACGAACTACGACCACGATTGAAGCGATAAAAAAGTAAGATTTGATGGTGCTACATCGCCATACAAAGAACTAAGTTCATCGACATGCTCTTGTTGAGATAATCCAAGTCGAAAGTTGTGAAAAATAACTCAATCAAAACCTTTCCTTGAAATTTCCATTTTTTTGACAAATAGAGTTTTTCCAACTCATTGTAAACAACCTTCGGTACAGGGCCTAAAAACGATACCTCACCTTTAGAAAGGGTAACCAAAAAAGTTATAAATAAAAATGTATAATTTATTTGATTTGAATATTTTTTTGTTCGAAAAAAAAGAACACATGTTTTTAGGAATCTAGGAATGAACTTAATGTAGCCATACGTTGATTGTTTGGTTGAGGTTTTTTCAGAGAATAATACTCTTGTTGTATCTTAAACTATAGAAAATGAAAACTTAATATCATATCTTAACAATGATTTCCCGGATGTTCTGGAAGAAGCAAAGTAGAAGAAGGTTGATAGCTATATATAGTTTATGAAAAATGTTCAAGAGAAACATAAAATTTGTCATTTCTCAACATCTTCTCAACAACATATCAAGAGAATTTAGTTTATCTGAACAAGTGTGTCATGCAGAAGGATGAGATTCGCTTTATAATTTATGGGCATCGGTACTTTATAAATTTTGCAAAACGTTTCCAGATACTGCGCATAAAAGCGACCAATAGCCGCATAGTTCGTTGTAGAGGTGGCATCCATAAAATTTCATAAACTGCAGTCGCGTTATCCACATTAGGGGAATCAAAATCCGCAAATTTAAAGTCTATAGTTTTTAAAGTTTCTGTGACATGTTTTTCATAATCTTTCAAAGGGGAAGACGGACATTGCTATATCGACTGAGCCTTCGATGTTGATCAAATATGACACATGACACATTAAACACTTTCGCTTGAATTTAGTTTTAATTTCGCTTTTGCATGCCACATACGTCGTTTCCGAGTATTGCGCTTTGATTTAATTCGCCTCTAAAAACATTTTATTAATAAAATGTTTATCTTAGCATATAGGGTGTTCAATTCTTGATCAATCTATATACAAATAATTAATTATTTAACATGTTTTAATTATTAAATTATCTTACAAAATCGACTCACAACATACTAGTTCTCTTTGGCGTTCATTGCCGACAGCAAAAGTGATTTGAATTTCGCTGGTGTCACTTTGTTGAAAGATCTTAAAAAAGAATTTAGAGCTTAATTTTTAAGAAGATTGGATGCTGTTGTCTGCGTTAAAACAAAAAATAATTAATTTTAATCGCAAACAACAAACAATTGGCGACATTTTGACTTTTGTCAGGTGTCAGCTTTGAGAAATGTAGAAAAACCAAAAGAAAAAGATATCAGTAAAAAGTGTAAGTAAAATTTAAGTCTAAGTGCTTCATCCTACCGCAAGCAATCTGGCGAGGAAGATTTTTTATCAAACGATTTCACTATTTTCAATTTTAATTTAATTTCTTGATTTTGAGTAGTCATTCACGTTCCAACGATTCTTCATTAAGTCAGCGAATTTTGCTCTCTCGACTTAAAAGTGCTGATCACAAATATATATATACGAGGTTTGTTATAAAAAGTGATTTTGTGAAAAGTGATACTGTATACATATTAGGGTCCACTTCGCGTCCTTCTGCCATTTACATACATTTGCACAAACTTAATGTTCCCATTTACCTTATGGGTGCAGGGTATAAGTTTTTAAGTGGTACAAACTCCTCACATAAGGCCGAGAGTATTTTATGTAAATTGTTGTAGAGGTTCGTCGAATCACTATTATAGAAGTCGAGAATTTTTGGCCATTAACACAGTAATCATGCATAAGCCATTATATTCACCGGACTTAGCACCATGCGTTATTTCTTGGTCATCCCAACCGACGAGAACCATTTCTAGATGAATGGGTACTTAAAGAAGCAAGAGCCTACAGCACATTTCGAAGTGTACATTTCATGCTTAAAAGCACTATAAGCAGCCGTTTTTACATCGAAACGTTACCGAAAATTTGACCAAAGTTTGTCATATTGAATTATTATTGTTTGACATTTCATTTTGGATTTTCAAATTACCAAGTCGCAGATGAAAATTTTGATATAGAATAAAAACAAAACATTTTAGAGATTAGAGACGTAAGTTAAATGGATTTTGATATAGTTTAGCTATTGAAAATAGTATAATGTATGAACAAATAAGTAGTTGGGTTGAAACGAAATCACCCCCCCTTTTAGTCAAAGTGTTTAGAATGTTGTAACAGTTTTCAAACGTTCTGTTGAGAACTAAAAGTAGATGTGAAGCAATTTGTGTAATTTAGCCTCTATAAGTTTTCAAAAATATATCGCAGTACATACATTTTTATGAATATTTTCTTGAAAAACAGTTGGACTCGGATAATGAATTTCATGCTAGAAGAACCAGTTCTAAATCGTAAGTTAGGATCATAAAAACCTACTCAAACTATTTACTGGCGTGTGTGAAGAGTATAAACGTTTCGGTTCAACCGAAGTAAGCTTCATTCCTTTATATTTTATTTTCTAATCGACTTTTTATTTTGTGAATTTCGCTTGTACTCGTTTCGTTTCGTCTCATGCTGTGCGCGATTCATGTTCGGTGATTAAAGTAAAGTTCGTAAATTTACAGTTTTCATCAAAGACGCGACTGGACTCACCTTTTCACTTTGCAACAGCGCAGAGTTCAGCCGACTATGATCGGACGCTAGTTGAAGGAGTGCGCTTCTCTAAGCGATGCTCCTTGCTGACTTTGCCCAATGCTGGATGGCTGGATTGCTCGATGGCTGCTTGGCTGACTGCCACACTGCTTGGTTTGACTCCCAAGCTCCAAACTGATTTCTAGCAATAAGCATTAGTTGAAAATTGCAATTGTTTCGCGCAGCAAGAGTGCGTTGCAGCGAGGCGAGCTGAGGTGCAATGCAATGGAGCACATGCAATGGAGCCCTATGAAGTCGATCTAAGACGAAGCGAGGCAAGTTTAGGTTTAGGTTAGGCAACGATTGCACGATTCTAACAGCACATCATGTGCATCGTCATCTTCAGCAGCATCTGGTGATCACATGAGATCGATGGGCAGCGGCCGGGGGAGCACGAAAACGATAGTAAGAGAACTGATGTTGTGTTGGATGTGTTGGAGTTAGAGCTGAAGACTCAAGCTCAAGACTGAGTCTGCTCAATGGCTGGCTAGTGAGCTAAGTCAATTGTATATAACGAATTTCCAACACTATTCAGTGAATCATATAGACACCATTAAAGGTTTGGCTGTCGCGTCAATTTCGTGGTATGAGCTGGTATGAGGTTCGACCGATTGGAACTTCGCGACGTGCCACAGCACCTCTGATGTTCTGCTTGGAGCTCGAAATCTGAAATCTGGCCTGCATAGCTGCTGCGGCGCTTTTTCGCTTGAAGTTGGCAAGATCGATGGCCCACTGCTGCGTGGCTATGCTGGCCGTTCCAATCGAGTACCTAGCCTTCATGTTTTTGTTGGGTTGATCCCAGTGTATGTATGTGTGTTAACAGTTTTAATATGTGGCTTTTAGTTTTTGTTCATGCGATGACCGATTTAATGCTGGATCGCTGTCTGACACACACAGCGAAATTTGAAATGCGTGGCTATGAACTTAATTTATCTATGCAATAGAAGTGCGATTACAAATTCCCATCCCAAATGGAATCGCTTCTATAAAACTGATTGCAGCAGCAGTTTTAAAACTTCTTAATACACTATTGTATAACTATTTCTTTCATCGGGACAAGGCTGCTCAAATTGACGCTTCAAGTGCCATTATTAGATTTCGAGTGATGAACTAAATAATTCGATTAATGTGCTTGTAATATGTGTAATTTGAGTTTAACACCCGTAGATGCAAAAATGAGACTGGCTGCATAATTTAATTTCGAGTTTCTCCCCGATGCACTGTATTTTACATCATAAGGATATCTGTTACAGGCAATCGATCGTCATGGATTATCATACGTAATGTTGATGTCGTTGCTGTTGATGTTGTTCGAAGTAGAGCTTATTTGCAACACGTTGAGAACTGCTTGAATGTACACACATATATCAGGCAGGTGTTGATTGCTACGGCCCTGCTCTGTTTCACATCCTCTATCTACTATTTATATTCGCCTTAGCTTATGTATGCTTGATGGAGCTACTGCAGGTTCTGAGGATGATGTTACCATGGTCGTAGCCAGATTTACTTTTAAGGGTGTAGAGTTCAGGGAAAGCGCGTTGCAAATCAATAATATAAAGTTTACTAATACAATACTTTCAAAATTCAGGCATAATTTAATTCGAGATAAGGCTAACTTATGTCCATCCCTCTGAACGTTATTGCGTATTTTTGGGATCATTATTTCAGATGACTACCTGCAACCTGGCACTTTGAAATAAAAATGATACCGAATTTCCAAAAAGTATCAGAATTAGAAAACAGAATCTCATTAATGTTGAGAGCAGATATGGCTAAAAGCGATTGACGCTCACCCAAACTGCCCGGCAAACCTTTTGCACACAATCCTGCTAAATCTTAAAACCACCATACCAAACTGAAAACCGCAACAGCTTTACCAAAATATATGATTTGGTTGCGAGCTCACAAGCTCCATGCGAAGAGAACTTAATAGAAAAAAGTTATTGGATTTGTATGCACTGAAACAGATAGTGCAATCGAATATTAAATAAATGCAACTAAATATGTCTTTGTTTTTGTATTTATTTATATGAAATGTGCGGTGCAAGTTTCGGCAAGTCCCACCTACGAAAATGTGCAGTGAATATTACTTGACTATAGCAGAATTACTTCTGTTCCAATAGCTTGCAAGAACAGCGTGAAGCAAGAGCCTTTATTTCTGTTCCAATCGACTACGCCAGTGGATGTTGCAACCTCTCCTACTGTCGATGATGATGATGCATACAAACGTGTTGCAAATTATTACAACTCGTACGTGATTTAAATAAAATCAGTTTTTTGTTTCGCCGAACAAGTGTTCTGAGTTGATTATTGCAGGCAGATATTGTCGGTGCTTTAGTCTTATTATTTAGAAATTTAAGACTAATATGATTCGTGTTCAAGTGTAATATTAAGAAATTCAATTGTAGTAAAACTCTAAAAAAAATATGATTTTTCAATTAAGAGATTATATTTATTGTACAATGCGTATTATTTTTCATTACATTTAACAACTACAATCTTTCAAACCATCCTTGAAAAAGTTTTATGTTACTTGATTTTGTGACTACGACCCGAAGAAGCTGTATGCAAGAAAGATACCGTGTATGCTTACAATCAACGAAAAATGGGAACAAATGAATAGTTGGAAACAGTGTCATCCCAAAAAATTTCTCCAACGATTCATGGTGGATTGAAGCGGGTGGAATTTGAAGATGGCAAGTTGGCAGCAAAGGTAAGGGTAAATTTTTTGGGAAATCAAGAAACATCGGCCTCATCTAAAAAATATAATGAGCTTTTCCACCATGGCAATGTTCCAGTTGACACTTCAACGGAATCCCTTCATAAGGTAGCAGTGCTGTAGATGGCTTTGTAAATTCATGAAGTTCGACCAACTCGGTTTCAAATTCTGCCAGCTCACAAAATCTAGGTGAATTATAATTAAATGAAGGTTAGAGAACGGTCCTTATTCTATTCGTTCAGTGCAGAAAATAAGTTCATTTTGTTTGGTTGTTGGACGGAGTTTTATTTTAAAATTCCAGATAGTTGTTTATGCATACTCTGAAAGGTGAATAAAAGAATTTTATCTTGGGACATATAATCGCAATTCGTATTTGCAGTGGGACATATTATCCCAATAAGTGCAAAAGTCGTCAACATGAATATTAGGATCAAGTAATCGAAAGGCGTTTTAGTTGAATTTTAGGGATATTTTTGTTTATTTCTTGATTGTAATTATTTATTTATTTAATTTGTGAAAAGGTGCAAAGCATTCGAAACACAAAGGTTTGCTGCTGCCCAAGACACCAGCATTCCAGTTTATGTTCATTATAAATTATCCATAAATTGGTAACCGCAATCATTGGGAGTTCATATAAGACTTTTTTCCACTCAATAAGCATTTTAGTTCCATCTTTTTGTTTGCGTTAAATTCTTTAAAAACTTGGCCCATGGAAATTTGAAACTATTTGCTGGGAAAGAAATAGGAAATAGGAAATAGAAGAAAAGAACCGATCAAATGCCAAACAAACATCATTCTCCCGAATGGATGAAGCCAATTTCATTACTTTGTCTGAGAGTATAGTGTGACTGAATCGGCTGATTATTATTCGGTTCCTTCCCAGTGTAAATGTTGAGATCATAAGTATATCCAGTCTATGCGTCGCATCTCATCCAAATCTTTATTTCGCGTTTTATTGGCTTCATTGACATATATTGTTTCATGCTTGATCTACCTTTGAATTTCTCCATGCATTCGTCAGTTGGCTGAAAAAGACTATCGCTACGAGCAGCATCAAATGTGTATTTGAAACATCCTTTAGTAATACGTACAGCTAAATAATAGTCTTTAGTCGCGTTCTCGCCCTTTTGGCAATCATTTAAATATATGCTAGTATTAAAAAGCTATCTCGTGACATACAATTCTTTATAACATAATTACCCATTGACTCGTTTTTGCTCCAATAGTCCCTTAGTAATGGCAACTTATAGTAATGCACAATTATTGCTACTCCAAGAAAAACTAAAATTTATCTTGCATCCGTGATCCCTCGATTTGAATCCAAGCGACGATTCTTAGCAAATAATCTCTGATTCGTACATTCAGCAATTCATACACGCAAGCTATTTAGAAATAGCTTGCTAAAGAGTCAGTGCAGTAAAGTTAAATAAAACTTTTGTTGCACGTTCAGGTGGAAATTGATAATTTGGCTTGAAGTCTGGATGGCTTTCAGAAGTGATGTTTACCCAGTGGACTTTTACTCCTTACGATTCGTCGTGTTTTTCGGTATTCCCGCCAGGGGTAATTTCTTCGCCAACCTCAGAGTCTGAAGCGGAAACTGTTTGTTCAGAGCATTCACAAACAAATTCGGGCTCTATTATCAAATTTTGCGATCGAACCGGCAATATTTCACCGAGGTTGTGAAATTCATCGTCAACTTGCATATACAAGTAATTAGGCACTGTAGCGAAGGTACAAGAGCCTATTGGTTTTGTGCAAATGTATGTAACAGGTAGAAATAATAATCGGAGACCCCCCATAGTTACCCCCATTATGGTCAGGAGTGATAGAGGAGTCGATATAGCCATGTCCGTCTGTCCGTTCGTCCGTCTGTATGAACGAAAGGATCTCGGAAACGGTAATAGATAGAGACTTCGTGTTTTTTGCATTCGACTAGGACTGCTCCGTAATTTCACAAATTTATTTTAAAATTTTGCCCCTTCTCCCCCTTCACCATATAATCACCACCAAGGCTAAAAATTTCTTCGGCACAAAATATAAAGTTGACGCCTCTCTAAGCCGAAATCCAAAAAGTTCATCAAAATCGGATAATAAATGACGTTTTTACAAGCAATTGAATTTGAACGACCCCCCTTTTCTTTTTATTCATATTCGCGTAGTGAGAAGTGGTCATGTGTTTGGTCATGGTCAGCTCGGGAAACATTTAATATGTTTGTTAGGCGACCTGAACTGGTACAGGGCCTCTTACAGTCGGTTACGCCCGACTGAAATTTCCTTACTTGTTTAAAATGGAAAAGCCCATAAAATTTCTGTATGCTACTGTGGCCAAACTATTCAATATTTGTTAACATAAGATAGGTCGTACAAAAGGTCTTTCAAATAGCTTCGACATGATATAAATAAGAACAATAAAAACATTTTTCGTTCGCTTTGGTTGAACTTGGATTAGCTAACCCCTTATGTCTACACAGACTTTTATATTGTAAATCAATTATTTGTTCGTACATTTTTTATTTCCTTTTTTTTTATAAAATAATAAACATATTTTAAGTGCCTGGCAGATAATCATAATTTCATTCATTTAATCGTCTGAGGAACAGAGTGATTTTTAGCGAAATGTTATTCCAAAATAATTTTTAAAATATTCGATAAAGTAATACCTTAAGCACCTTCATGGATATATTGTGAAAGGTTCTGCCCAACAATGCCAACACATATGTACATACATGTGTATACATGCAGTATCTTCTAACACTATCTCATCCGCACAAGCCACAAAACGAATTGATGTAAGAGCTCTTTAGCCAGCTGCCCGACTCCGACTCTGTCATGTTTTTAATTTCTTCGTGCGCTTTTGAATACTGGTCACCTCTGGTCACCAAAAATCGATCGCTACTTTTCGATAAAGGGCCGTGAGCAGATATCCGAATTGTTGTTCAGTCTGCGCAGCCAATGCGTCGTCAGAGATATCTTTTTTGTATGTTGCTGTTGTTGTACTGTTGTTCTCTGCAAACGATGACGTTGCATGCGACACTCTTTTCAAACTTCTCGTTCCAAAAAAAATTTGTAGTATCTGCTGCCGTAAGTGGTCCGCTTGATTTTTTTTTTGCTTCTTCGCTTAAAGTGAGATTTAGATTTTACTCAAGGAATTATGGTGATAAGTATACGCAACTGAGGATTTTATGCTGCATGTTGCTATCCTGAATGAAGTGGCAGCAGCTTCTGCCATGTTGTTGTCGCTTTCGAGAGTGTTGTTGTGGTTGATTTCGGTATTATGTAGTTGCGTGTATGTTGGTTTTTGTGGTATTTATGGCCAGGTCGAGGTGCTAAAGATGCATCGTGTTGTTGTTGTCAACACAAGCTACTCTCTTACATCGAAAGCATATTCTCCTTGTGTACACTGAACTCAAGTATGTATAAACAGGGTCTATTATGTTTGCTGATGCCAGTTTATATGTAAAACACAACCGGAAACGATAAGAACAGCATAAAGTATTTTTAGATATAATCACGATAAACTCAGTTATTATATAGTGCCGTTAAGAAATTCTGTATCCAAAATGTTTTTATTATAGTGAAAAATTTGCGTTAACATCTTCTATATTGGAGCCTTAGCTCTCCGATATAGGCGATAAGTAAGCTCCCCTTCATAGCTGCAGCACTATAAAATTTTCGATTTGAATATAGTTGTTCGATTTTTTAAAAATGAAGTGTTTGAATATATTCATGATAAGCTCGACGCGACGCGTCGTTCTAGTCATGTCCGACCATCTATCCGTCTGTATGTCAGACTAAAAGAAACATAGTCTGATTGTGAGTAAAACATATTAACCGAATCACTGACACCGCTACAATCCAGGAACTGGAATGGATATGACACGATGTCAAAATCGTATTTGGCGACTTCAACACCAAAATTGGAGAAGAAGAAATTTTTGGCCAAATGTCGGAAAATTTAACCTTCGAGACACTTCCTCCAATAATAGAAATATTACTTACCATAAAAATACACACAACCAAATAGATAATGTTCTAAATGACGAAAGACACGCATCGAGCGTGTTGGACGTGCGAAGGTTACATGGTTCCAATATCGACTCGGACCACTATTTGGTCGCAGCAAAGGTACGCAGTAGGCTCAGCCTGATGCATGGCACTCGACCCCAACACGCAATGAAAGGTAGACATCTGCAAGGTGGAATCGCAACAGGCCACTAAATCCTTCTTAGACAAAATCTCCCAACTGTTCTGGATATCTCTCCGTTTTCTAAGATATATGTGAGCAGTGGATACATATCACCCGCTCCATGGATAGGGCTGCCGAGAACGTCTTTGGTCATATAAGCTATATGCTACTGCTCGCCTATCGGGAGCTAATAGTGAGCGATATGGAGAGAAACGGAGAAAGGAGAAACGCCTTTTCGACCCCCGACAATGGAGCAATAGAGGCGTGATTTTGAAGATGTTGAGAGGTTGTGTGACAGAAATAAAGCTCGAAAATTTTATTAATTGGTCAAGCGTCTGACCGAACGGGTTAAAGCCGGCGCAAATTTCTGTAAAGACAAAAATGAGCAACTGGATACAAATGCACGGGAATCACTGAGGTTATGGAGGCATTTTTCGAACCTACTTGGAGGCGATGAAGCGAACAATAGCGCCGATAGAGAAATGACACCGGAACCAGCAGTTAATGATGGCACTATAGTAGACCCACCGGACTATAACGAGGATTCGTTATCAAATAACTGAATAAAACTATCATCAGAGTTGTTCAAGAGCAGCGGCGAGTTGTTCTTAAAGAAAGGAGAGCCCGCTGTTTGCGCCAACAAACGCGGAATAAGTTTCCTTTCCGTTGGGTATAAGATTCTGTTGCCCATATGGTGTAATAGGCTAATAGGATAATAGGATAATATCAGCGTGGCTTCGCACCAAAAAAGTCGAGGACGAACATCAAGATCTACAAGACGCTGATATTCCCAGTGCTACTGTATGACTAAGAGGCCGACCGAACGGTGCCCGAATCGCCAAGCACTGCTGAGGTCGACTGACTTAAACAGCTGCTATAAACACACTGGTTGACCGATCGCGCTAAAAATTTGCATCATATTGAAGGAAAGTGTTATCAATTCTGGAGATTTAAATTGATTTAATATCTCATACTTTCTTGACAGGGTGTATAAGTATATTCGTGTCATGAACGATCGGCATGGATGCGATCTAAAATACATTCTAAACGCTTCGTAGAGTATCGGTGCGAGAAGCTGTGCACGTTTGTATGTTGCCATTTCTCGATTTGTTAAACTTTATTTTATTATGCTCAACCAACATGAGAATCGTTTCAGATAATTGGTGAAGCTAGTATTTCAGTTGGAGTTGGAACATATATCCAAGAAATATGAATTCATAGCTTTTCTAAAGTATATAATTGAAAATTGGGCCTATTCCGACTTACGGTTGTTTAACATTCATGTAGAATATTCCGAATACCAATTCTCTTTAAGTGAATTCAAGTACCAAAATTATTCCGGAAAATAAAAGTATGGTATATATGGTACCACGAATGTTTTATTGAATATAAGTATATGTTCATATATACTATAATATAAATTGTAAGTCTGGATGAGGATTATTGCCAATTCCTTTTAAGACATGACCAGTACTTCAAAAAACGAATCGTACCGCTAAAGGAAATAATTCTCTTAAATATTGAAACTGAAGATTTTACCTTGTATCTCAAGCAAATTCATAAATCTTCCGCAAAACTACCACTCAAAAAGCAATAAGACTATTTCAGCGCCATTGTGTGCTAAATAGATTTCGAAAAGGCGATACAAATTTCGCCCGAATAAACAATAGGCCTAAAACACATTGGAAGTAAGATCAAGCAACAACAAAGCGTTGTCGCAGATCTGTTATAAAATGTCGCATCGACGACATCATCGGTAGCCCGGCCCAGCCGCTCGGATCGACAATAGAACGCCGCGCCGCTCAGTACGCAGCGATCGGGCAGACATTTGTTGCATAATTCGTACGTGTGTTGTTTACAGCTACTGCGGTTTCCATCTCTACATCTGATGCCGCGTCGTCTCAGCTGCGTTTGAACACAACCATAAGTTAACAAAAAAAAAAAAAACACAACAAAAA
This sequence comes from Leucophenga maculata, assembly GCA_035044805.1. NCBI lineage: Eukaryota > Metazoa > Arthropoda > Insecta > Diptera > Drosophilidae > Leucophenga > Leucophenga maculata. The sequence goes on along the minus strand of JAWNNP010001131.1, from coordinate 417,875 downwards.
AAAATACGCATTTCCATATTAATGTCCAAGGCAAACAATGCCTTCCAATATCAGCCGTTCAAAATTTTCTTCTTTTGGCTAATCTACGAGAAAATCTGAAGGAAAAAGCAACAAAATGCCTGCAGCAGCATGCGCCTCCGCAACTGTCCAGCGCTGCTGCAACAGCAAAAGGCCAATGTCTGTCCGTCCGGTTTACTGAATCAATTTGTGAAATTCTACAAAACCTTAAAACATTTTCCCTAACAATTTATATAAAGACAAAAGGGAACAACAAGCAACTCGAGAGGCGTGTGACGTTGGCAGTCACTGTGTCGATGATTTAACAAATTCGTCTTGTCATCCTTTTTATTTGGCTTAATGGAAAACTGTCCATCTTGGGCATATTTTCAGAGCGCTCAAATAAGTTTCGGGGGTGGTTTGTGCAGAATATCGGAGGCGCGTGTTTAAAATCAAGCTGCGTCGATAATCGGATTTCTCAAGTGGTCAATGAGTAAGTAATTTGTGGCTATTTTATAGATTCTGGTCGTGATTTTTGTAAGGATTTGCTTTTTGATTTTGTTTTCTGAACAGCTGTACGATACGAGCAAATATTAATTTTGGTAGAACTAACGATTTACAATATACTCTTTCCACTTAGCTTAGTGTGTAAAAAAAGGAGTTCCGAATGCTTGTTTGATGCAGATTGGAAGTGATCAACACAACAAATTGAGTCTATCTAAGTTGCCGTTTGAAAGTTTATACAATGCCCTGATGGTCCAATGCTATACCAAGTGATATGTGTGTGAAAGACTGAATGAGTTAATGTATAATCAATGTATTTGCTTAAGCATAAAGGAATCGTCGGGCATCTATATATATTTTCTTTATCTTAGCGTTCTGTCTTAAGAAATATTCTAGGCATGTGTACGGTGTGGTTCATTTATATCTATAATTTTTTTGATAGCTCAGTTTTCTTGCATGGTTTCTACAGCGCAGCAGAACAATGAGCAAATGTGAAGTGAATTTAAGATATGAATCAACTGAAGTCACCGTTTGCTCTTCTTATAATTTTTAAATCGTACATATTTATATAAGCCTTGAACAATGAATGTGCAGACTGAATTGGCACTTCAGCAAACAAGAATATATCTCATCGTGACTAGCGTATATAGTGTGGTCCATAAATTGAGAAACATAGAGACGGTTGAACCATTAATTCGTTGTATATTGTATGTACGAGTATTAGTAAAGGAACTTACATATGTTATGCATGTCGCCGATAGTTTGATTCAATAAATTAGAGAATTATGGTATGAACTATTCTAGAAGATAATCCATTCATGATTCTATGTCTATGTTGCATTGCGCTTCTTATAAATATTTAGAACTCTCTGATTCTGATGGTGATGGGAGCCTATCGTGTTGAAGAAGTTTATGTTCGTTACATTCACCAAAGTTAAAAAAGGGTCCAAGGGTCTTTTTTCTTGAATTTTAATGAGTTTTTAAAGTGGAAATCAATCCTTTAATTGGTCTGTCTGGACCAGAATTGCATAAACCAGTTATAACTGAGTTAAGACTGAGACATGCATTGGCAGGTAAACACATTTGTTATATTTAAGACTTATAAATTGTAAGTTCAATATTGGAAAAATAACCAATGAATGATATTTCTATTGTGCAAAAGTCTTACCTGCACTTATTGGTACTGTAAACCTACAACACGGACCATCTATCTTCAAATAGTACAACGCGAACACTTCCAAGCGATTGTCTGTTTGTGCCACAGTAAAGATTTCGATATGAGTATCTCCCCATAAAGAAACAATTTATTTTTTTGTTTGCAGGTTCTTCATTTTATTTATTATTCTTATACTTTCGAAAGCATCCGACAAGTGAAAATACACCAATTACCAATGACCTCAATATACTTGCTTTATTTTACCAGAAACTAGCATAATTATCTTGAACTTTATTAAGTCCTTTATCATAAAAATTCATTGGCAACCACAGAAACGATGAAGTCGCCAAATTTGTGAAAACTGAAGTCTGAAACAAAGTGAAAACACACAAATTAAAAAAAAAGACTAGCAAAATTATGAATGCAAAAGGACAGAGAAACTGCGAAGTAATTTTTGGGGAGTTTTCCAAAATTAGGACGGGAGATACATCTGTGTCTACAATGAGTCGTTCAAACGGGAGAAAAACACGCGCTTGAAAGATGATTAATAATTTAAAGTGGGTGTAGAACACAGAGACATTCGTTCGTACATTAATACGACTACAAACTAATACGGTTATGAACAACCGCACAAACACACACGCACCCTGCTCTCCGGAATGAGAGAAGATGCGGAAAAATACAAAAGTCGTCGCTGCGTGCTCTGTTTCACAGTTAATTTAAGTTCTCCTCATCAGAGAAAAGGCGAATCTCAGACTTCCTTCGGTATATTTTGCTTTGTTTTCCGTGCTTTCCGCGAAAAATGCTGATTATGTCAACTGTTCGCAGTTGATAAAATTATTAGCTTTTCATAAGCTCATTCTCGTTCTTTGAGTCGGCTTCTCCGTGGCTTTTGTGACTTGCGAAGTTAGCAAAAATTTCTTATTTTCCCGCGAATAGAATTTTTTGTATTAAAATGCAAATTTTTTAATTTTGTGTTTTTTTGTTTTTAATCAGTAGCAGCACAAAATTGTTGTTTTTTTTTTCAGCATTTCCGTAAGTAAACTCTGGCACATCCTGTTCTTCGGTTGCACTTCGGTGATGATGAATAACCTCCGCGTGGACGCTTTTGTAAGTGGTGGGGGTCACTGCTGGTCTCTAATTCAAGTTTTCGACACATTTATGTTGCCTGAAGAAAAATTTTTAATTTTAATACGATGTTAAAGTGGTTTGTTTCAGTACTAGAATCGTTTCCTCAATTAGATACCTTACACAAGCCTCATTCATTATTGCTGCTCGGACAATATGGTGCCATATATAACAAACTACTGCATTAAAATTTCATTTCGAAGCGCTTTAAAAGAATAAAATTTCACATACAATTACTCGAAATGAGTGCGGGTTTTATAAGAGAATGTTGTAAGCAGGTTGTTTGTAATATAACGAAGAATAAATTGGAAAACCTGTAGAAAGTGGATATTCAATGGAACCTGCAATTCGATATTCAAAGTCAATATAGGAGAAAGCACAAGATAGAAACCTAAAGTATGTACAAATATCTTATAATCCATTGACAATGCGTAGATATTTGGTATTATTGAAACAATAAAAGACGATTTGCTTCGCTAATTTACAGGACAATGACTTAAAAATATATATATATAATTTTTGGTGCATGTCTTAATTTTTGTCCAATTTTGCTTTCTGCAAATTATATTACGAACTAGGTTTACAAAATATAGAAATTAGATTTTAGTATGGTTAATTGTTTTATATTGAAATTGGTTTCATATGTTATTTGTGTTATTATTTTATATAATACACATTTTATTGCATATTCGAATAAACATTTTTTTAAAACTGCGGTAAAACTTTTGTAAGTTATTATATTTAACGCCAAACTTGTAACAGTGAGGCACCAAGAGAATCTAACCGCGAGTCGTCTATCAGAGGAAGTTTGTCTCAAACGGATGGATGAGCATGGCTATATTGTCCTGATCAGAATGCAACAGAAGTAACTATGTGATATAAACACTTTTAAGGTTTTTCAGGGTCCAATTCTGGTACGAATTTCAATTCTACCCAAAAAAATACGGATAGACAGATGGCAAAATCTATATTGATGAGTCCTTCTGCCTGTTACCTTAAATTTGCACAAACTTAAACTTTTTTGAACTAATTTGTTTCTCATTCTATTATGTATTTATTCAAAACAGAAATCATGCCGAATCATGTACTTAATGGGATCTCCCATGCTTTCTTCACTTTTTTACATTTTAACGAACCAATCAATATATCACCTCCGCTTCAAATATTATTTTTGCAGGCTATAAAAAAATTTAAAACCTTACTAATCGGAACCTGTTGCTTCCTGTGGTAAATAATGAATAAACAAACCAAGTTAATTATATTTTGATTTTTTAATAGTCTATCATTTCAAGATAAGAAGGTAAGATCTAATTTCCGCTGATCATCTCAGAAAAAGAATTATGAGGGCATACCAAAACAAGGCGTTGCAACTCATTATCTATATATATGAAGAATGAATGGTTTTCAAGTGGGCAACACGCTTCTTAAAGTACATATGAAGAATCTCAAGGATTTATCGAAGTCCAATCCTTATGGCGGCAATGTGTGGAAGTTGGAGTAATAATAGCATCGTTGGAGCAGTAGGCGGTAAACTAGAAAGCTGTGTAGGAGGAGTAGTAAGGCGCATAAGAAAAGCAAGACCAAATGTCCCCATTGTCAAGGAAAGAAAATCATATTTATATGTTTAGAAGAAGAAAATAAAAGTATGTTCCATTGAAGAAATGCATAACTGAGTTGAGTTGTATGTAATATCTGCTACTGTTTTTCATGCTTTATAATTAAGTACTTTGTTTTTGTTTTATTTTCGAAAATATTTATTTTATAACACAAAATAAACATTTGCATTTTTTATCTCATGAAATATTTCGCATATAAATTTTTTATTTCTCTGAATGTTTACAATGTGTTTTTTTTAAACAATAAGTAATTTTTATAATTAAAATGGGCATATTATACGCTCAATGACCAATGTCATTAATGTAGTTCTATCTTAATAATTTATGTAATAATTATTACAATAACTAACATTAGAATGAAATAAAAAAACATTATTTGTACTCATATACATTTACGTTGGTAATCTATGTAATCTTATTACATGCGACTGCCCCACTCTTTGCGGAATATCGAATTGTTCATAAGATCAATAAGAAACAAGTAAGAAAATTACAGTCGGGCATAACCGACTGCAAGAGGCCCTGTACCAGTACTGGTCACCTAACGAACACATTAAATGTTTCCCAAGCTTATGACCAAGCTTATGACCACTTCTCACTGCAGGAATAAGTGCCTTATAAAACATTTTTTTATGTATGAAAAGAAAAGGAGGGTCGTTCAAATTCAATTGCTTATAAAATCGTCAAGGGTCAAAGGGTCAAAGTTTTAATAAACTTGGTGAATTCCGGAGCAGTCCTAGTCGAATGCAAAAAACGCGAAGTCTCTATCTATTGCCGTTTCCGAGATCCTTTCGTTCATACAGACGGACAGACGGACATGGCTATATCGATTCCTCTATCACTCCTGACCATAATGGGGGTAACTTTGGGGGGTCTCCGACCATTATTTCTACCTGTTACATACATTTGTACAAAACCAATAGGCTCTTGTACCTTTACTGTTTACTGTTAGATTATTGTTGTTATAGATATCTATTCATAAGGTTTATTGGATCAAGCCGCTTTAGTCTCCTGCGTCTTGAGCTTTCTATTGTACGCAGTTGTCTCATTTCTTGGTTTGTATGCCTTAGCAATCGATTTGTGTACTTAGTGCTAGAGCATCTCATCGTTTTATCAATTGTAGGTACACTAAGGTCACGATGTATATCTGTATTAGTAATATACCAGTCAGCATTATAAATTATTCTTAAGATTTAAGGTTTAATTTTTATGCTGTTGTTTTTTATTTTAATATGGTAAGTTTTCGTTCTTCTATTTGTGTAAATTACTTGGACTGTTTTATCCTGGTTTACTTCTATGCCCCATTTTTGAAACCAGTCAATTGTGTGGTTTAGAATTTCTTGGAGTGTGTTTGTTGCATTCTTTTCATCACATTTAGAGGATAATAATACTGTATCGTCTGCAAATGTTGATATCTTACAATCATTACTTGTGGGTGCCGGTAAGTTTGCGGTATATATGAGATATAGTAATGGGCCCAGTACGCTGACGTCAGAATATCCATCTTCATATTTTACATAAAAGTGTCTGTTGCAAATATAGCTTTCCAGGAGTTTATACATTTTGTGTGCCACACTTTATCAAATGCTTTGGCAATGTCCAAGTAGACGGCTACACAGTATTTCTTTTTGTCAAAATCGTCCAGTATCTTATACATAACTCTATGTATTTGTTGTATAGTAGATGGAATTGATGGCTTGGCCAGGCGTCTTTTTATCCTTTAGGGTCTTTAGGGTCTGTTTCTTTATTGGTGATATCGTAGTCAATCTTATTGCACAAGGAGAAGTGTGTGCTTCATTCGGTAATTCAATGTTTTGATTATCCATATCATTAGTAAAAATTAACTTGGAATGCTGGATTTAAATTGTATTATTATGAAGAGAGTGGTACGAAGTTAAGTGAAGGCAAGATTTAATTTTTAGTTTGTTGAGGGATATATGTTTCGTTATATAAAAGTCAATAAGGTCTGGTTGTTTTTTATGTCAGAGGGCTAGTATGTTCTAGTAGGTTCTGCTGTACTAATATAGTCGCAACTATTTTCTCTTATTGCATCTAGAAGTTGTAGACCTTGTTAATCTTGACCCCCATACCAAGTTTTTTGCGTTGTAGTCTCTTCCTGCTAAAAATCGTTTTCCTAAGGATCTGAGAAAGTGTAAATATTGGGTTTTAGTGTTATTGTGTCTGGGAGGGCAATATACAGCTGATACTGTAATTGGTCCGATAGAGTCATAAATGAAGATTGATGTGGTTTGAATATGTTCTTCTTTATATCCGTTAAGCTCTGTGCATTTTAATGAATTTTTTATTATAACCGTAGTTCCCCCATGTGCTCTATTATCAAGATGGTTCGTTTTGTATATATAGTAGTTTGGAATACGTAGGTAACTTTTTTCAGTAAAATGTGTTTCCGATATTAAGATTATGTCAACGGAATTCATATGACAGACACTTTTTAACGCAGATGAACGACTTTTGCGTACATAAAGTACAGTAAAAGAAATTCTTATATGACAGAAACTATTTGATGTGTATGGATGCCTTTGGTACGTATGTAAAGGACATCGGTAGAATGAAAAAAAAACCGAATTGTGATGTCAGCAACACTTCAGAGCATTGAATAATTTTGGAACTCATTTAACGAGTACCGAGAAAAATAAGTATTAATGAAAAAATATTTATTTAACTCTTAGTCCGACTTACTAGTCCTACAGCCAAACAGCTGTAGCTGTATAGAAATTTTATTCCTGAATAGTATACTCTCACGAAAATGGATGGTGAAATGTCAAATTTGGGCAAATGTTTATTTCAAGTTCGATCGCTTTAACAATAAATAATTAGATACATTTTTCGCTGTTTTGGAAAAGTGCATCGCTATTGGGTGAAAGTCGGCCTTTTGGCCAAGAAGAAGTTATAAAATTATTGTATTATCATCAGGACTGAAAACGTGTGCAAAATTTGAAAGATTCCGTGACCTACAAGTCAAGTTAAAAAGTTAGTTAATAAGTTAATGCAGTGCAGAAAGTTATTTTTTAAATGATTTCTATTAAATTTAAAATTAATTTGGTTTTTTAAGCCCCTTTTTTTGGAAATGGGAAATTTTATATTTAAATAATATTTCAGAAGATGTAAGAAGTGAAATATGTTACTTTCACCGAGAAAAAAGGCCAAATATTTAACGAACTATCTGGTATCTGGTGTGGCAACATCCATTTAAGCATTCATTTATAATCTGTTATAGTGCATAATTAATTTTATTAATATTTTTTTTAATTCATGAAATTTTTCTCTTGTAAAATGTTCTTAGTCTATATTATTTAGCTTGGTAAAAGCAGAATTGGAGTCAAATCAAGGCCTTCTATAAAAAATAATAATATGTGTAAAAAATACTTACGGACCTCTGCTATAGCAACTATTTATTTTTATAAAGTTTATTTAAAATAAATTGTTAAGTTCGTTATTAAAATTTATTCAATTTTATTTATTTGACAAATGCGACCGAATTTCACAATCAATAGTCGCGCAATACGAAAAATAAATCCTATTCCATGTTTTTGTGATTTATTTATTTATTATTTATTATTATTTTCAACTACATAAATCTAATCAGTTGCATTACAAATATTACAAGGCTAAGTTGCTCACTGGACATCTTATTTCTACCTTATCGCTAAAATAGGAGGAAAGTTACGACCAGTTGACCGACTGTTCCTCAACTCACAGCCATGGAGTGGACCAAGCAGTCGCAATTACAAATCATAAGATGAAAATGGAAAATTGAAATTACAATTTATTGACGGTTAGAATTAAGGAAAGATTTCTTTATAAAGTTTAAAGAAGAATTATAGGAGAACAGATAAGAAAATATGTTATAGGTATAGCAGAGAGACCGAACTGAATAGTGGCAAGCATAGTTTGTTGTGCAAAATGACAACCATAAAGGCACATAATTTCGCGTGAAGCGAGAGGGAACATTTAAAGATAAAGATTGAAGTAAATAAGGGGAATCGACTTCCCTACAAAGAATCTTGTGAAGGAAAACGACAGAGAGCATTGACCGTCGAGCAGATAGAGTTGGAAGATCAATAAGTTTCAGTCGATTAACATATGAGGGGAGATGTATATCAGAAGCCCAATTGAGGTTTCTGAGAGCAAATAACAGAAACTGTTTTTGAACAGACTCGATACGATCTTGGTGAATTACATAATGTAGGTTCCAAACACATGATGCAAATTCCAAGATCGGACGAACAAGTGATGTGTTTAGAGGTTTAGTAGTATAAGGGTCATTAAATTCCATAGACCACCGCTTAATAAAGCCAAGAACAGCTTTAGCTTTATTAACCATACACACAATATGATTGTTATAGCTTAATTTAGGGTCCATAAGGACACCTAAATCACTTATACAAATTTCCCTACTAAGGTTATGCACATCCAGAAAATAGGTCATGATATAAGGTTTTCTGCGATGGAATGTTTCGCATTTACATTTAGAAATATTCAAATTAAGAAAGTTTGTTAAACACCAAGTGTAATAGACTATGTTGGGAAGCATTAGAATATGACAAACATAGTTTGACATCATCAGCATACATCAATACATGAGCATGATTTATTGCTAAAGGGAGATCATTAACGAAAAAAAAAACAAAGAGCATTGGCCCAAGATGACTTCCTTGTGGAACACCAGAAGACACATTAATAGATATAGACAAACAATTGTTAAATAATACTTTTTGAGATCTACCTACAAAATAGGATTGTATCCAATTAACCAAAGAGTGTGGAAAACCTAAGGCTTTCAGTTTATGAATAAGGTGACTATGACATACACTGTCAAAAGCTTTGCTAAAATCTATGTAAATAATTTCGGTCTGTCGGCCAGACACAAAACCTTTATTTACGATAGAAGTGAATTCTAAAAGATTGATACAAATGGATCTACCTTTAACAAATCCATGTTGCAGTGGACTAACCAATGACATAACCGATCGTTGCAATTGATCAGTGATAATTTGTATAATTCGAGACATCAGATTTATTGATCTCTTGTGTAAAGGGATAATAAAAGATTGTTTCCAAAGAGTTGGGAATTTACTTTGTTTTATAGAAAGTGAAAAAAGAAGAGACAATAGAACACAAATAGAGCTAGCACATTGTTTTAGTATACAACTAGGAATATTATCAGGACCAGGGAGACATGAAAATTTAATAGATTTAAGAGAAATTAGCACATTAGATACGGTAACTACAGGAGATATTATAAAGTCGTAGGATGGGATAACATAGGGATAAGATGTTGAACGACTAGAAGAAAAATTAGTGTATGTAGATTGAAAGAAAGAAGCAAATAAATCCGATATCTCAGAATCAGAGGAGCTTCATTACCATCAAAACGAAAGTTAGCGGAATAAGCTGCATTTTACGCTTGATATTGACAAATTTGAAAAAGCTTTTAGGATTATTGCGCACATTGTTTTTGACTCTTAATAAATAAGCAGTGTAACACTGTTTATTTAACGAGTTGAAGATGCTGTAAGAAATAATACTACTGACGAAGTTTGAAATAATTTGTTGTTCTGTTACTCGTATTAGAGATGCATTCATGAAAGAGTTAATAAAAGGAAAAGAAAATGCCAAGTTTTCTTGTCCCCTTGGACGTAACCATTCGTTTTATTTTACTGCTGAAACAATATCAGTCGCTGCTACCTCAGTTCTAGGTAAACTAAAATGATCTGACCAGTTCCTTGTTAGCATGAGTTCAACAAATATCATAAGCACTTCAACTTGATTATAATATTCCAGTCCTTAAGTCAAGCTTTGAACTTTGGAAAAAGCGCATCACAGGAAACTTCATCTGGCCCACGCTCACAAACGGAACTCGTGCATTACTCGATTAACATATTAAGCTGATGTGTTAAATGAACACATCAATGAACGACATGGAACATAATTGTAACAAGCGACCATTCAACGCGTTCCCTTCGTTACTAATGCAAATAATTTCGTCAACACATGACAAGCCATAACCACAAACCACTGGTCACCGTTCAACGGCTTAAACTTCATATAAAAGTTAGATACGCCGAGTCCAGTGCATGGCAGTAAACATCTGCGTTGGCAGTTTGTAACATAATTGAAAACCAAGCACCCCACACTCCACACATACTGCCTGACTTTGTAACAGTGGTCGTTCAAGCATGCTGTGTGGCACAAATCTCAGGGCAGATCCCGATAATATCAATGTCACTGCTGATAGGTGTGCATAAGTACGCTGTCCTAACGTATAGATGTCGTCCTTGACGGCGTCGTCAGGCGTATGCGCCAATTAAGGGTTATACTTTTTTGCATATGCATAACATTCTGATTTACATAATTTTGCTGTGGGATGTGGTCTCTCAATGTTCTATGCATTCGCACATTAATTCATTTACCTCTTTCTACGGGCGGTGGCGCTGGTGTCCAATTTCATTAGCGACATCGGTCCTCACTCATCTCAGCCTGCCTTCGCACCATTCCTTACAAAGTTTTGCCATTTTTCGGTCTCATGTTTTGAAATGAGACTTCAGCAAATCTGTCATTTAAATGTGTTTCCCCCTTTCTGTCGCATTTGCCAAATTTACATAAAATGTACGAAACGAAATTGGATACTCGGACATGTGTATCATGTCCGTGTTGTCGACGATAGCCGAGGCGTGGTTAGTTGTCCTTTTGGGTGACGCTGTTCTGTTTGCTTCTTGGCTGGATTTCGTTTTCAAGGCAGAAAGGGCTTTTTATTTGTTTTGTTGCTTAACCATTAGAAATTGTATAATTTAATTAGTTACATAATGAAATGTGGCTGGAGTCATATGATTGATATCAATGGATAACGCATCTAAAGGGACCTATCTATTAGAGCCTTACACATTTTTCAAACATAAGCTCGTACATTAGGTTTCTCATGTCGTTGATTATTGTCCTTTCTTCAGCCAACATCGAAATTGCCACTCGGTGTCACATAATAAATTTCTTACAATTTCATAACTCATAAGTTAGGCAATTGGAATTCGGTTTTTCAATTATATTAAACTCCGCATGCAAAAATCGCATTTTGGATAGTTTATAGTCGAGCGCAAAGAAAATACATTGCTCACATTGAATGCTATTTCTATTAATAATTTATAACATTCACAGTCAAATGAAGTGGTGACCAGCGTGGAAAAAGCCACGGCGAACGCATCAAGTACACATATACAAATTTTCAATAGTTGCAAGTTGCGCTGCATAGAAGTTTAGTTGAGCTGAGCACGGACCACCCATAGCGTCTGGCACCTTTCGGTACCCAACTTCGCTCGACGCTGTGACGCAGAGCAATTGCCACCACGAAAAAGCACGCGGCTTTAATGGCCAACAGATTCACATTGCAACTGCCTATTCACGCAGTCGGGGGAACTTGTGCACATGCGCCGCGGCGTATCTCATCGTAATTTCTGAGCAAACAACACCTTATCCGTTTGTCCACCCGCTGCACAGTGGTTTACATGTGGCCAGAATTGACAATCCTTCGAAGTCTTTCAATATAAGATATTTTATTTTGACGACGATTTTATTTATGAAATGGAACACCATGTTTTTATCCATTATACATATGGATTATTGGCGTGGACTAACAGTTTCCTGTTCCCTAGAATAACACATGGTGCCGAAAATCGCTATTTTACAGGACTATTCACATGTCCACATAGTTTTATTAAACGAATCCTTGCTTGGGTAGACGGAAACGTACCGACCGTAAAATATCGTGCCGTTCCCGTGCTGGAAACCAAAACTCAGTTTTTCAAATAAAATGAGTAAAATTTAGCAAAGAGTGCATTGCCTGAACTGACGCTTGTAATGAATCATCAATTCAATTCATCAATTGGTCAAGTTTTTCTTAAAGAGGTTCAAATCTTGCTTTGGTGTGACAGCTCAATTCGTCATAATACCTTTCACAAAAAATATCATATATAATGTAGATTGCTGTTCAATACATCATCATGTAATGGTCGATTTCTTCGGTAATGACGTCTGCTGAATGACCTGGATACTCCTCATCAAAACAGAAAAGTAGGACCACTTTTAATTTTGTTGAATTAACATCTCAGTAGACGTTATATAAGTCATAGTATGTTTAATATAAATAAATAAGATACCGGATATTATTGATTTATTTCTAAAACACCACATTGCTGCAGAGTCTTGTCAAGACCATCTATCAAATCGTACGCCTATCATCGCTACAACTAATATTGAACCAGAGCAAATCGTTTATGCATCAAATCTCTATAATAAAAGAACTAGCTGGAACGATTTTAGGCACATTGTAAATGTAACCGTCGACACGAACTTGCCCCTAAAATCTGCAAAGGAAATCGAATCGAAGCAGCTTGGCGATCTACTCCTAAAGAACCATATTTAAATAAAGATTTAAATGTAGATAGAAATATATTATAACTTCTTAGTAAGTTGAGAAAAATATGGCAGTTTATTCGAAATCACGATAAGAGATGCTTCAATCAAGCCTTGAAAATGTTAAAAATAGTACTAAAGGAGAAGAACAAAGCTGTGCTTACCAGATATCTTCTTGGCTTATCACCTACAAAAGCGAAGGAATACTCTAAAAAACTACAAAAAAACGTTTATCAACCTACTTCTTGTTGGCCCCCCTATTAAAAGGAGAACTGGAGAATGGGCAAGGAATGCCCAGAATAAAGCAAAAACCTTTCATCAATGGTAAGGTTTTAGGAAACATCAGATATTGGAAAGAGAGCTACAACCTAGTTGTTTAACTCTATATTGCGTTGCGAGCAATTTCCAGGTCAGTGGAAAATAGCGCAGATTATTCTGATGCTAAAACCAGGCAAACCTTTAGAATCGGTATTTTCGTACAGGTTGATAAGTCTACTACCAATCATTTCCAAAGTATTTGAAAGACTTTTGCTAACAAAGCTTAGGCTAATCATTGAGAGGAAGCCACTCATATCTTCCCATCAGTTTGGATTCCGTAAGTATCACTCAACAACTGAACAAGTTAATAGAGTCTATACGTATGCGAGAACCACCTTGGAGCGAAAAGAATATTGCACAGCTACTTTTCTAGAGGGCTTTGATAAAGTGTGGACTGCTTTATAAAGTAAAATGGTATCTCCCTCACCACGCGTATAAAATTTTAAAGTCATACTTGGAGGATAGATACTTCGTAATAACAGACTTGAAGAAAATAAACTCCGGGGTATCGCAAGGCAGTGCTATACACATTGATTTACCTCTGTCAGAACATATATATATATATATATATACAGCTGTTTTTGCGGATGACACTGTAATCATGGCTGTAAACAAGCCATAAACAACTGTCAACTGTCGCAAGCAGATAAAGCTGAATGTTTTGGGATACACCTGGGACGATAGCTTACCTGGCACATCCACATATTTACAAAGCGTAAATAACTTGGCCTGAAACTAAGATCTCTTTATTGGTTCCTTAAGACTAACTCATCTGTCTCAACAGAAAATAAAATACTTATATACAAAGCAGTGCTAAAACGAATATGGACTTATGAAATCCAAACTTATGACTCCAATCCGGAAATACTGCAAAGATTGCAGTCGAAACTTCTCCGCCTTTGTATGAATGCTTAGTGGTACATAAAGGATTCTCTAATCCGCCATGGCCTATAAGTACCAACGGTTCTTGAAGAAATAGTTAAAATTAACAGAAACTGCCGAATCCGACTAATCCCACACCAAAAGCCACAGCAGCACAATTAGCTAGCAAACTCACTCATACGTGAAAGCTAAGAAGGTATCACCCACCGAACTGCAAATAATCGGTTTTGATTATTTATTTTTTATTTTTTTATTTTTTAGGCCCTGTACCGAAGGTACAAATTAATGTAACAGGTAGAAATAATAGTCAGAAACCCCCTAAAGTTACCCCCATTATGGTCAAGAGTGATAGAGAAGCCGATATAGCCATGTCCGTCTGTCCATCTGCCCGTCTATATGAACGAAAGGATCTCGGAAACGGTAATACACCGAGACGTCGTTCTTTTTGCATTCGACTAGGACTTCGCCGGAATTTTGAAAGTATAGAAATTCGGCACAATTTGTAAGTTTATATAATCGAGATATATGTGCGATATAACCTATTATTTGACAACGGTACCTACTTATGGAACTCTATGTAATCTCTTAAAGCCGCATTCTTTGTATTTGAAACTTTAAGGCTATATTTATTGGCTAACCACAAGACATATGAGTGAAATAATAACAGAGTTAAAAGAAACGGCCAGATCTGCGAATAATTTGCGTACAAATGGAAAAAGTGTTACGGAATACACTAAAGACTTGTATAGGGTGTCTCATAATTTGTTGTGGCGCCCTGTTGTCAATTTGTATTCAAATTATTTGACCTTCTGACCGTAGATTCTGCGCTGCATGTCATAGTGGCGAATAACCCAACTAAAAGATTTTGTCAGGTCTTCTGTTGAGCTCATTTCACTGTGCAGCGGTGTAATTGCTTGCGCAAGAGAGTTGACTGCGGATTCCTCTGCCTCCGCTAACTCTTAACCTTTTTCTCTAACAAAGATTTGCCTCCGTCTCTGTGTGTGGTGCCTGTCATGTATGGCTTGGCTGACTTCGAAGTCGCTTTCATGGCTTTTTGGCTTTGGCCTACCACCCAACCAGTCGCTTATTTTTGCGTATTAACTCGAGGAATAATATTTTATTTTGACCATCATCAAAAGATTGAAAAATGTCCACTAATTCTTTAGGGTCTTTGTTCATTTGCAGTATACAAAGAGCCGGTCTTGTACTCTTCTGGCTGGCGATCGTATGTAATGTGCTTATGTGATTTTTCTTTGTGACCAATGTGGGCTTCGTTTACAAGTACTTAGCAAAATATTGCAGTTTGCTTTTGTATATTTTCAATATTTCTTTCTATTGCTATAAATGGTTTTTTTTAAAGACGCATATCCTCTGCATCTTAACTGAGCAGTCGCAGGTTAACCCATTAAGCAAAGAAACTTTTCAAATTCTGTGTTTGTGAGTGTCTGTTAGTTTATTTGTCTAATTCAAATTCCGAAACTTATTACTACACAAGGTCAATATGATGACCAAAATAAAAAATAAGAAAAAAAGGTAAACTTCAGTTGAATCAAATATTAAATACTCCTCGTGAAATTTAGTATTGTTTAGCAAATATGCTCCTTTAAAAAACTGTTCCTCAATTCAAATGCTAGATTTTATAATTGCTGGATGATTGAGCTGTAAACTGTTATTAATTAAAGTTGTTTGTCTTCCTTTTATATACTTTATTTAAAAAAATAGCCCTATCACTCAGTTACATATAACTCTCTCCCACCCGGGCGCTCACCCTCTATTAGACAACCGCCTTTCCCAATCACCCACCATCGCACACCAAAACCTAACGCATAAATATCATTCTATATGATATCATACTCATATAAAATATTTAACAACTATTTGAGAATTATAACTGCCATACAAATTTAACAAATTCTGGATCGCGATGGGAATATACACAAAGAAAGACAGACGGACATGGCTACAACGCCCTGTTTTGTCATGCTGTACAAAAATATATACATACTTTATAAGGTAACCAATCCCTTCTTTAAGGCGTTGCAAGCATTTTTATTAAAGTTTAATACAGTTCACACTCTGTGTAAACAATATACCCGTATGGTCAGTTTTGCCCATTGTTTTATCATAAAATTGACTACTCCACCGTAGCGTGAACATATGTGGTACAAATTAGGAGAAAAATCATAAACATTTTTGAGATGAGTTGAAGCATTCTTTAAAATAAGTCCAAAACATTATAATACATGTTCTATATGTTTTTATTTCACTTCTATAAAAAGCTGGCGAGTTATTTATTCAACTTGAAGATGTGGATTAAAGTTCGATATTCCGTAAAGTAAACGTGGGAAGTTTTGGCGTGTGATGAGTTTGGATTTCGGTGTGATGTTCGAATGGTCTGAATAAATGATATAGATGATTTTTTTTATTATTCACACAAGTACGCAATTTAAAATACCAAAGATATTAGAGACCCAAGAATACCAGTTGAATTAGCCATGTCCGTCTGATCGGCTGCCTATGTGTGTGAATACGAAATCTAGTACCTTAAGTTTTAATTAAACTTAGGGACTAGATATCGAGTAAATGTAAGGCATTATTTCTGGGTGCCTAAGTCGTATGTCACGGCCACTTACACGTTGGCGTCTAGCATGATACTATGCTTAAAATCTGGATAAATGGGAGTTGACATTATGGGGAAACTAAATGGTTGCTTTAAAGGTTTCTGGATTTTGGAAGTCACATTTTTTATATGCATTAATGAAATATTTAGGAACATTTGTGAAACATACGAAAGCGTTCATTGCACCAAATATAACCTTTTCTCTTTTTTCTCAGGTGTATTTAAGCCTCTGGCATGTACTGTACACACAAGTATATACTTTAACTTCACATATATGCGTATAAGACGAGATCCTTGTTACACAATGCTAAAACGAACAATGTCAATTCATTGACTTGCTTTTAACCTCAACTTGAGTGGACGCTTTATTGCCAATCGGTACCGCATACATTGGACGTGCATTTTCCACTAATTCAGCCCCTTACCCATCTGTCTCTTAGCCAACCCTCTTTTGAGCGGGTGGTCTGTCACGGTACGCGTTGCTCATTGAGCTTAAAGCGTTAATTCGTTATTTATGTGTCACGCAAATCGAAATTGAATGCCAAGCGAAATTATGGAATATTTATCATTTCACACGAGCTACGCTGAACTGCGGTCCATACATCGCCGTCGTACCAACATTCTTAAGACTACCAAATGCTGATAGAGGACCGAACCGGATCGTCAACTCTGTTGCTGCATCTAAGCGGTATTCCTGCGCCTTGCTCTTCATCTTCTACGTATTGTGCTGCGTTTGGGCTACCCCGATCGGCCGTTTCACCTATCCACCGAGTGTTGTTTGTCAATTCGATTTACGATTAAATGCGCAACTTCGAAGATCGGGCAATAAAGTTTTCTTTATTTCCTTTGACGCTTTTTAACGTTTTATATAAAATATTTATAACGTTTGCATACTCAACGTTTTTATGCCCTTTCGAGCGCTTTTGGGCGTCTGTCTGTCCGATTTCGAATCTTTCCTGCGGTGGCAAGTGTTAATTGGAATCAATTTGATAATCTGTATGCACACTCGCAGCCACAAATCCACCACTCTCCTCTTTTAAAAGACTCTTGCCCCAGTGAAGTTGGATGGCGCACCGTCCTCTGTCCCCATGCACGATGTCGTCTGTGGTTGCAAGAGCGTTTGTGCCTGTTACATTGTGCTGTTGAGTTCATGATAATTTTGCGGATGTACGATTTTGATTGAAAATTACGCTGTGGGGGTTCCGCTTTCTGCAGTTACGTGTCGGTCTGGAGCTGCGTTGAAAATCGTAATTCAAATTGAATTAATTTAAATACCAATTTATTGCCAAAAACACTCTTTTCTTGTTGTGAAGTATTAAGTGGAGCATGAATGTCGCAAAAATTTATAAAAATGCATTGAAACTTAAGTGATTTTTTATTTATTTGTTTTTTACTTATTTTAAAACTTAAACTCAATGCAAAACAATGAAACAAATGAAAGAAAATTCTTAACGCTTAGTACTTGTGCAAATTACTCCACTTCGACCAATTGGACAAATCAATGATTATTCTCCTAATCATAGTGCTTTAAGGTGAAGAATAAGAGTAAATAATTATTAATTAGTAAACTATATTTAAAACAAAATTTATTATTACTCGATTATAGTCTTTCAAGAGTCTGCCAATGATATCGAGGATATCTCTAAAATATTTTGTAATATAAGTGCCCCTGCTACCTAAATGTATTCATTCATTAAATGTATTCATTCGCTCCATTTGAATGTATCTTTATCAACACGTGATCTGTGTAAGCTTCTAGTGGTTTCATAAAATAAGGACAATACGCGCGATATGGTCACTAAAATGTATAATTCCCATTGTAAATCATTTTGAATTGATTTGAGTTCAACTTTATATGCACAATATAGTTGTAGAATTTATTTTCTTCACTTTTGTCAGGCTGTCAGGATATGTTGCAAAAATTTAATAAAAAACAAGTAAGGAAATTTCAGTCGGGCGTAACCGACTGTAAGAGGCCCTGTACCAGTTCAGGTCGCCTAACAAACACATTAAATGTTTCCCGAGCATATGACCAAACACATGACCACTTCTCACTGCGTGAATATGAATGAAAAGAAAAGGGGGGTCGTTCAAATTCAATTGCTTATAAAATCGTCATTTATTATCCGATTTTGATGAACTTTTTTGATTTGGGCTTAGAAGGACGTTAACTTTATACTGGTGTACTCTATTTTTTTTGTGCCGTAGAAATTTTTACCCTAAGGGGTGATTTTATGAGGAAGGGGAGGAGGGGCAAAATTTTAAAATAAACTTGTGAAATTCCGGAGCAGTCCTAGTCGAATGCAAAAAACACGAAGTCTCTATCTATTACCGTTTCCGAGATCCTTTCGTTCATACGGACGGCCAGACGGACGGACGGACAGACGGACATGGCTATATCGACTCCTCTATCACTCCTGACCATAATGGGGGTAACTTTGGGGGGTCTCCGACAATTGGTTCTTCCTGTTACATACATTTGCACAAAACCAATAGGCTCTTGTACCTTCGGTATAGGGCCTAAAAATTAGCTTAAAGTCTTCCTCTGATTGATGGGAAGCTGCTGTTGGGACATCAAGCTGTGCTGCTTACGTATTACCAGTTAAAAACAATTTACGCAATAATCCTTAAATAATTTTTAAGTATCAAATTTTTTTCCTAATTTCTTTCAATCTACCTTTACTAATTTTTCTTCTAGCTGTTGTACATCTTACCCCTGCGGTATCTTATTTTAGTTTTTTGTAATTTGCTTGCCTAATGTGTTAACGTGTCTAAAACTTAGTAAATTTTCATTTCTGTTTGGTCCTGATAATTTTCTTAATTGTATACTGAAATAATACGATAGCTCCACTTGCGCATCTTTTACCATTTTACAGTAAATTTTTTTTAGTTCAGTGAACCAATGCTTTGTATAGCACCGGTCTAAGGAATGAACATTGTTCGACCGATTTTAGAATTTGCATCTTGTGTTTAGAACACACACCTATACACCAAGTGATACTTGATCTCAGAAACTTCAATTGGGCTTCTGATAAGTAAATGAGAACCAATGTAAAGAAACAAAATGGTCTTAGTATAATTTATACTTACTCTTAGAAAATCAAACACCGCCTATCTAATATTTACATACACTTGATCAAAATTTCATTTAAATAATGGACATGTTAGTTGTCAGTCGGCTTATCAAAGAGTACATCATAGTTCTACTCATTGCTAAACACATATTCTTATACATATCCCCTTATTTACACGACAGGAGATTAACTAATTCGGCACACCTTACAATTCTGCATGGCAAGTTCCCACGTTCCCAACCGCAAAAAACCCAAGAAAAAATCGAATAGCCAAGTGAATTATAATTTTTCCTAGAGCAATCAAATATGTGTGAAAGCAAAATTATCTCATCAAGAAAATCGCATATGCAAAGCATGCAAAATAGATAAGTCGACCAAAACGCCGATCAACAACTGCAAATTGACGAATTCGAAGAGGACTGAAATGATGAGGACATCAAAGCTTTTGAAAAACAACAGAAAATTTTGCACCTTCGCTGCAACGATCGGTGATGGTGATGATGATGATGATGAAGATTGCAATAAAGCAATAAATGGATAAGATTTGAGTTTAGCGATTCGGACCTGATTTCATCGGATCACGATGCATTGGACCAGATGAGCGTACTCGCTTACCTTCTCACTTTACAAAGCCCGTTAGTTGAAAATTCAGTCAGTGGCGATCATTAAAGTCAAATCATTTTTCACATTTAGAGATCTGGCCGTTGGCCAAAAGCCAGACCTGTACCGAAGTTCCCCTCACCATAGAGTCGAGATTATGTGTTGGCTTGGCGGCTCAATTGAACCGGCGAATGCAAAATTGCAAAAATCTGCGCTGCAACCACATCACGATTCGTGTAAAAAATATGCTCAACTGCTCATCAGATCAATCATTTCGGCCGCTTACATAAAGGTAATCAAATCAACACCTTCATCGCAACTTCACCACCTTCGATCGAATCGAACTCGACGCAAAATGCCTTCCTCGTTTGTGCTGGCCAATTTCTACAGGAGAGTTGAGCAATTTTGTTTATCTCGCGTTTTGTTTTTAGTTTTATTTTTCCTGATTTGTGTACGTATTGCAAAATTTGCTCAACATCCAACGTCAACTTGGCTTGCGCCTTTGGTTTGAATGCGAGCGGTGGCAAATTGTTGTCGATCAAATTGTATTTTTCTTGTCTCGATATCTAATTTGTCATTCAGGAATCCAGCGGTGGGGGACCAAACCAAACAGCTCCAATTTGTTTGTTGGCTACATTCTGTCTGTGGCAGACCACGATCCTTTCGCCCAACAGCGAACTAGGGAATCCCAAATTATGTGCGATTATCTCGTCAGCCGCGTAAGAAATCTTTTTTTCTTCGCTATATGGCAATTGTGCGAGTTGCCGGTTCGTTTTATTCGACGTGGTGGAATTGACCTGCATTTGATACCAATCCATGGCAATCCATTATAGAAGCTAAGAGCGTGTCTCATTATTGGCAATTTTAGAGTGGTTCGCCTAATTGCTGTCCATAAATGACCATTCTCAGTCTTTGTGTGACGGATGATAGTTTTTGTACACTTCACTTGTAATGTGAATGCGAATAGTATAATTTTTTATGGAGTTTGTAACGCATAATAGAAAACATTGTACACCTCGAAAAATATATACAATCCAAATGGGGTCGACAATTGATTGCTCAGTACGTCTCTCAGCCACCTGACTGTGATAATGCAGACTAGTACTTCCGCCCTCCCTTTTTTTCATACATAAAAATAAGGCAATTATTCGTGCAGTGAGAAGAGGGAGGAGCAAAATACTTTTCATCAATACCAGTTTTTCTTATTAATTTCCTACCTTTTTGTTTTGGACTGCTTGGTCATAAGCTAGAGAAACATTTAGGGTGTTTGCTTGACGACCTGTACTAGTACAAGCAATAAAAATGTTTTTCTGGAAGATCGAGCTGGACATATTCTCCATCAACTAAATGAAAAAATTATACGATAACGCCTCATCCTTTATGAAATCTATCTTGGTATCAAAGGGCTAGAAGAGGTTCCTTCCTACAAAGCTTTATGTGTGGGATTTCTTCATCAAGCTACGACGAACGAACTTTGTTGGGTTGCATAGTGCAGAACGGACGTCGAAAAACTACGATAGTATCGGCGCATCGAAAGTACCTTTATAATCGATGAGTGTCTTCATAAAACTTAAGGGTATTCTTCATGATATGCCGCAGTTTGAACATTTGGTCAGTGAGTGACCTTGTTAGTTTGAATGCACACTGATTCTGTCCTATCACCTGTACTTCACTGCAGCTTTTACATAACGCAGCATATTTTCTTAAAGATAGGACAAATAGCACTGAGATTTCAATCATAGGGTATGAATTCATCAGACCATATCTATTGTAAAAACAAGTAAGGAAATTTCAGTCGGGCGTAACCGACTGTAAGAGGCCCTGTACCAGTTCAGGTCGCCTAAGAAACACATTAAATGTTCCCCTTGCTTATGACCAAACACATGACCACTTCTCACTGCACGACTATGTGCCTTAGAACATTTTTTTATGTATGAAACGAAAAGGGGGGTCGCTCAAATTCAATTGCTTTTAAAATCGTCATTTATTATCCGATTTTGATGAACTTTTTGGATTTTGGCTAAGAAGGACGATATCTCTATACTGGAACACTTCCTTTTTTTCGTGCCGACATTTTTACCCTTTGTGGTGATTTTATGCGGAAAGGGGTGGGGGGGGGGGGTATTGTGGGATGGGGCAAGTTTTTAAAATAAACTTGTAAAATTCCGGAGCAGTCCTAGTCGAAAGCAAAAAACACGAAGTCTCTATCTATTACCGTTTCCGAGATCCTTTCGTTCATACGGAAGGCCAGACGGACGGACGGACAGACGGACATGTCTATATCGACTCCTCTATCGCTCCTGACCATAATGGGGGTAACTATGGGGGGTCTCCGATTATTATTTCTACCTGTTACATACATTTGCACAAAACCAATAGGCTCTTGTACCTTCGGTACAGGGCCTAAAAAGTTGGTGTATCTCGTGGCCAACTCTGAGACGCTAGTCTTGAATAATTCAGCAGACAGCTGATCGGACTGCTGCTTTGAAATTTTTGATTTTTCAGCTTTTTTATAACCCAGTCGACCGGGTCCGGTGGTTCTACAATAAAGCTATTATTAACTGTTGGTACTGGCGTCCAAGTAAGTTAAAGAAGTGACTTCTCCATATTCTTAGAAACGTTCCAAGCGCTCGTAAAATGCCTCTTTACTATCGTCGTGTTTAATTCCATCTTTGTCTTATCTTGAAATATTTATCTTATCTGCATATCGCAGCCATGGTCTCATCAGTTGGTGTGCTGGAGTCGTAGTTCCTTCTTACAACAAAACAGTATCCAAATTCATTTTTGTTTTTATGGTAGCTATATGAGATTTCATAGAATGATTTATAGAGCAGATATGTCTTACGCATCGTATTTCCTCGATTGCAATGTCGGCCTTTTATATGTCTGCCCTCTGTTCATGGCTACCCAAAGGTTACGTGTCATAATGTTTGTGAACTGCATGTTTTCTTTTGCAAAAGAATTGTTAATATGGACTTCTGCAAATGATACCATCCACTATCCCTATAGCTACGTTTATTCCCGAAAAATGCACTTATAAACAATCGGAGTATTTTTCTGAAAGCCAAATTTTTTCAATTTCCCTACCAGATGTCAATCTAAAATATTATACTATATTATATTATTATATTATAAAATTATTATAATTATACTTTAAAATGTTAAATATTATCAACTTTACTTTGATAACTGAGCGCCATTGTTGTTCAGAGTTTGCAATTGTGATCCAAAACTTGCAAATAATAATGTTTGCTTATGTAACATTCCCTTTAGTATTTAGTTTTTATTTATGTCATCCGCGATTTAAAACTGACAATCGAAAGTTATGTAGTCGTCGGATGCCCACGTCCATTTTCAATTTCATCTTAATTTGATTATTTATTTTAATTTTATAGGCTTGTTGCGCTGCATGCATTACCTTACATTAGCACTAGAAGACTGGAGAGTTGCGAGGCAAATAAAAACCAATGCCAGAAAGATATTAACTTCGGTATAACTGAAACTTGAATACCCTTCACACGTAATTTTATATTTTATACTTAGCGAAAACCGAAACATTAATACCCTTCACACGTAATTTCAAATTATATACTTAGCAGATATGAAAAAAGTTTAGTACGAGACTATTCCTAAGCAAAGCGGTACACGCCTCTAAATAATTATGTGAAGCATCCGTGAATAAAAAATTACAATGTCGAGTGGGCATTATTATTTATATCAAGCTTCCATCTATTAGAAGCTATAATGACTATTTTTTAAAACATAAAAATGTTTATAAAGCGGCAGACAATAAGAAAAACTTATCGATTTTAAGCTTTACTGCTTATATTGACTTAACTAAAGAAATGGTTGAAACCAAATCCTAAAAAACTGTTGATTCGGTTTCTGGAAATGGTTTCAAATATGTACAAATCTCAATTAAAAGTAACTCAAAACTCAATCAATTTTGTTAGTAAGGTTGATTTTTTTCAGATGTCTGGCACTGTGTAAATTTGCCTTTATGTACATTCCTTTTTTTTTTTAAATATAGTGTTTTCTTTATTGAATCTTCTCTTGATAAGAGACTAACAATAATTTATCAAATCAT
Organism: Leucophenga maculata; assembly: GCA_035044805.1. Taxonomy (NCBI): domain Eukaryota; kingdom Metazoa; phylum Arthropoda; class Insecta; order Diptera; family Drosophilidae; genus Leucophenga; species Leucophenga maculata. The sequence goes on along the minus strand of JAWNNP010001131.1, from coordinate 393,466 downwards.
AAATCAAATCTTAAATCTAGTTGTTGCTCCCAATTGGAGACTTATGTAGTTACAACGGCCCTATCTGTATTATATCCACATTACTGGGACTCGCATGGCCCTATAATTGTGAGCCGTACGTCCAAATAGGCTTTATTACGGAGTTGTAAAGAAGTAATTTGTAGTCCAAGCTTAAGGGGGACCGCAGATTTATAAGCCAGTGTAAGGAGTTGGCTTTTAGCTTTATTTGTGTTTTCTTGGCTTGAATATGTTTACGATAAGTGAGCCGTCTTTCGAGATGAATGCCGAAATGCACGACGTCATCGGCCTCTGGGATCACAATGTTGTTAAAAGTCAGCAATGGACAAGTACCTCTGTTTAAAGTGAAAGAAAGTGACGTGTTTGCTTTTTTGCTCATTAACTTTTATACGCCAGTAAGCAAGCCACTCCTCGAGAAGAATGAGATGGTCTGCGAGTAGTCTAGTTGCTCTCATTGGGCATCGAGATTTACTTAATATTGCTGTGTCATCAGCAAATGTGGATATTGTGAGTCCGTGATCCGTTGGTATGTCTGATGTGTATAGAACATATAATATAGGACCGAGATCCGCATTTAAAAATCGCATTAAACAATATTGTGATATATGTAAAAGCTGGGCTGGGCTTTGGTTAAAATAATTCATGACCTGCAGCCTTTTTGGGATTGAGCTTTTATCACTTTATAAACTTCGTTGGTGTGAACTCTGGGGCGTTCAGAGTTGATCGTTGTCGAAAGAGCTAAAAGAACAAAAGCGTTTGTTGACGTATTTGGCTGAAAAACAGTTCTTAAATGGGTGGCAAAAACTTCCGCTTTTTCTATGTAAAGTGTGGTCTTTTATGGGTGTAGAGACTATAGCCGTTGGTTTAATGTCTGCTCGCGCTTTTCATATGGAAAACTTAGAGCTTGTTGGAGAACGACGTTCGATGTATTGTCGCTAAGTGAGTTTTTCCTCGAGTTTAAGAGCTTTGCTTAGCTCACGTGAAGCAATCTTTAGATTGTGCTTAGAGGTTGGAGATATTAGTTACTGCCATTCCCTTCTTAAACGCCGTTTTGTCATAACTAACTGTTCAATATGACTGTTTGTTAGACTGTGGCTCATCGAATTGGCTGTGGATGGTTGTGGTGTGGAGTATTGAGCTGCAGCAGTGAGATCAGAACTCAGGGCACTGACGGAGTTTTCAATATCGATTTCGTTGCTTATTAATGGGTTCAGCTCGATATGACTGCTTATACACTTTTTATATTTGAGTCAGTTGGTTTTGTGTGTAGTGAGTTTATTGGGATACTCTTTTAGTCGAGGTTTCTCTAGTAAGCTAAAAAGATCTAGAGAAGGATCCGTTGAGAGATCTGCAAGAGATTCAGCAGATATTAGATAACTTGATATTCTTCGTGTTATTGCAAAGTCAATGAGATCTGGAATTTTCATCGAATCTGTAGGCCAATATGTTGGGGTACAGGGCGAGACATAGTTAGGCTTGTATTTGGTATTTATAACTGCTTTGTAGAGCTTTGGAATTTGAAAACCTTGAGCCCCAATGTGTATGTTTGCCAATGTAATTACCTGCGGTTATAAAGCGATCACCAAGAGTGTCGAAGAATTCGAGAAATTATTTTTCAGTTACCGTAAGCCTTGGAGGGCAATAATTTGCCGATAGTGTGAGACTACCAAACTTTGTTTGAACAATTATTGAGGTGGCTTGGAGATAATTGATGAGTATACCAGTTCCACCGTGGGCTTTGCCAACTGGGTGGTTCGTGGATTGGACCGCATACCCTGGAATTTTAAAATTAAATTTATTCGTAAGATGCGTTTCTGCGAGAAGCATTACATCAGTGTCTCTTACTTCAAGAACACTTAACAGTTCATGATTTGTTGCATTGATGCAATCATTGATTCGGTGCCATTGAGTGGTGTATTAACATTTTGGGGCATGTTCTTTTCCTTTTAAGCTGCAAAACTTTTATTTTAGTAAGTCGAACCAATTTTCGACATTAACATTTTACTGGATCGAAAAATCGTGGATAATGAGCAAGCCTTATTGGAGCACATCCACCACCAATCTCTAAAATTATTTCAACGCGTCCGGATATAGGATCGGGCATGACAATATTAACGCAACACATAAAACTCATCGAGCTGATCAAGAGGTATTTAGAGGAGTTTCGCGCCACCGTGAATTATTAATTAAAACCCATTAACAACTTTGTAATACTCTTCACTATATGTGTAAAAAGAATTTAATAAAAAAAGTCAAAAAAGAACTCAAAATAAGATTACAATTTTGAATACTGAAAATAATCAAGTGACTTCAAACTCTAATTTTTTTGCACAAATTTAATATATAACGTAACAAAAATCAAACAATTAATTAAAAATTTATAAAAACAAAATTTATTTTACAAAAATATATAAACTCTTTTACGCATATAAATAAAATAAAGAATAGTTTCAATAAACAATTATAACTTGCACTGACATTTTGATTTCGAAAGAAATATTTGCTAAATTCAAGAGGATCAGAGCACAATATCTCCTAGATACTGCGCTCTTTTGGAGCTAAATTAAAGAAAATATTTTCAATATAAAATTGTTTACATGTATTTTACTTTCAGTAAAAATAAACAAATAAATCGATAAAAGTAATTGCCACAAAAGGTCTTAATAATAATATTATACAAATTTAATAAAAGTAGAGTATTTTTGGTATATTTCTGCAAACCACTGGGAGAATTGAGGATTGTTTTTTTTTCTTTTTTTTCTTTTCTTAAAATACACAATCATACATACACGTAAACATACTATTGTACATAACTATATATGTACATATATAATTCGTTTACTTACGACTACACAATTTATTGCATTTGTATATCTTGTCTTGTTCATGCAACAGAAAAATTAAGTAGAGTTCAGTGCCTTTAAACAATTTACACTTGGCTTAACTAGTTTTAAACGCTTATTATTTTACAAGTATTGATTCCGCTTAAATTACTTTTGTTTTCACGTTTTACGTACAATTTTCTAAGATTTGCATTTTTGTAAGGATATGTTTTCTGAAGTTCAGAATTTTCGATAATAGAAGGTATGATTTTTTTTGTTTAACTCAAATAAATATACACTTTTTGTAGAAGCCGACAGAAAGCTAAATTTTTTTTTAACATAGTAAATATAAATAATAGTATATACCACTGAAAGAGACTATTTATATACAAAATGAAGGATTGCTTTTCACACAGATTAAAATATGAATTAACAGGCTAACTAATTGCTAGAATCGTATAAGTTAGGACATTAGGCTATTATTTATATTTTTATGTTTTATTTTATTTAATTATTTTTTTGTTTGTATTTATTTTTTTATGTTTTTTTTTATTTTTTTTTAAATTAAACTACTTGACATCCACAATAAGAGGAACTTCGCTAATATCAATTAAATTTGGCGGTTGGTGATGATCATTTGAAGCTGCTGCAGCAATCGAGGCCACGGACGATGACAGTGTTGATGGGAAATTCGTTGCTGCCGCTCCTGCTGCTGCAGCGGCTGCTGCGGCACTGGCTGCAAAGTCATTGCTGTTCACCAGCAACATCCTCTGATGGTGTTGGTGTAGACACTGATTCGCATTGACGGCAGCTGCGGCCATCATCATTGTTGCCGCATCGCAGTAATTGGACAGCATTGACGTCGTCGCTGTCGGATTGACACTGCCACCGCTCGCCACTGTTGTTGCATTGGCAGCGGGATATGCTGTTCCGCTGCCGGTGTTGGCGGTGCTGGCACAGTTTACCAGGTTACTGTAATTATTGGCGTTTAATGTCTCATCATTGCAGCTATGATTGCTGCTGGCGCTGCTGCTGTTAGCAATGTTGTTGTAGGCGTTAGCATGCGGCCCGCTATTGTTGTTGTTGATGCCACCATTGTTGTAATTGTGGTTGTCAATGCTATTATGGTTGTTGCTGTTGCAGTGGTTGTTGTGGTTATTATTGTTGGCAGCAGCAGCTGCTGCTGCTGCCACGGCTACGGCAGATGATCAGGTTGTTGTCAATTGTCGCCACATTGTGTGTCACATCGAAGGCAAGTAGGGCCAAGAGAAACTGTTGCCGCTGAGCAGCATGTCGCGAATGAGCGTTTCAATTGGCGTTTTGCCGACTAGACGCACAAAAAATAACTGCTCGATGACCTGCAAGAGTGAGAGGGGTAGAGAAAAAGAAATTAAAATTGGTTACACATTAATTTAAGTAAATTTTAATATCCAAATATTTCGTGCGACTTCAAATAATCAAAATCAGGTAGATTCTATTCAATACTTTAGATACCCAGAACCTAAGCAAAGATGGGAATACTTTTAAGATCGCCCAGGTGGAATATTTAATTTTTTACATAATTTTACCCTGTTCCCAAAAGTAAAAATGTATATTTGGGTTATTCTAGGTTATTTAGGTGATCTCTCAAAGTATACATTCTTGATCAGCATCAAAAGGCGAGTCTTTCCGCCTGTGTGTCTGGCTGTCCGTAAGATAATCAGGAACATGGAGACTATAATAGATAGACCAATATTTAGAATCTGTTATTCAATTAGCCGACTACTTTTGTTCAATGAATGTGAGTCACCGTGCCATACTCACTTGAAGATATCAAAATCAACTCAAAATTCAATATGGTGGCTCCTCTACAGGGAAGCTTCACATATATTTCCATGGGCGTGTCCCACACACTTTTAGGAGCACATCCCATACAAGTGCTACTTTATTATTTATGATTTCAAATAATCACTTTATAGTTCAAAGACAAAAGATTCTTAGAAGAGTTCTAAGGCATGGCTTTACCAAATTTAATATCTCTCTTTTTTTTTCTTATCAATGGAAAAATGTGCATAATAATCTACTCTTAAACTTAATGAAATCTTACTGAATAAATATGAATACGGTATTCAATAACAACTTACTTGTGAGGACACTGTTCTCAGCGAGGGCAGCCGTAACAGCAATTTACCAAATCTCGTTGGCTGATTCGGATACTGCGTCCGGCAATATTCTTCCAGAGCACATTGGGATTTCTCTTGCAGGGATTCGATGTGAGTGACATCAGATAAACCGCAGGCATCTGCAACGATGGAACATATAAAACGAAAAAAACATTAATGAATATGTTTTGAGTAGTTACAAAAAAAATCGCTAAAATAGGGACTTATTTCTTGATACTTATATATTCGTGGTATACGAATTTGACTTCAATGCATCAAATTTGATTTTCATTTTTAGGCTTGGTCACGCCTTTAATTTAGACCGCCGACTGCTTTCTCTCTCTTTTCCTTCCGCTCCAATTAAATTGCTCCTCGAACATTATATTACGTCACATTTCAATATAAATGATTTATGTTCAATTGACGCCAATAACACGCGTACAAAATATTGTATACGAATTGGATGCGAACCGACATAAATACCAAAAAAACGACAGTAAATTTTAAGACCAACCAACAACAACAACAATATTGACGACAACAGCGTACGCCTTCGACAGACGGACAAATAGTCAGATAGACGAGGCGACACGACACCCTGTTAATTAAATTTGTTGAAATTAAACTATGTACTCGCTGTCTGCCTGTGTGATGTGCGATTGTATATATACTGCCCACTCTTTGAATAAAAAAATTAAAAAAAAACAGTAATAAAATCTATGAAAAATAAATATGTACACAAAATTTGTTGAGAAAAAAAAATATCTTCAGTACAAGTTTTAATTACGACGACATAGTCAACGCTCGGACCCGGTACACAACAACAAAATAGTTGAAAGAATGCTGCTTTTATTGGCAACAAATTTCCATGTTACTCATACGCATCGTTTGTCGTTAAATATTATTTAAGTTTTTAGAATACTTAAAATGTGCTAAGTACACATTTAAGTAGTTTTTTTTTCGAATTGTCTACTTTTATAAACAATTGCGTTGTTCAAGCTGAATATTTTCATTGTTTGATGTTGGCACTTGTCACTAATTTTTGTCAGCTACGGGTTTTTTGTTTTTCTTTTTTCTTTTAAAGCTTTCTGGTCTCCATAACATTTGGAGAACTCGATTTCTAAACACTGAAAATTATGTGTTCTGTCTTAATAAATTTTAGGGTATCAATATTGTCAATGAAGCTGAGCTTTTTGCCCACTTTAAGCTAAAAGGCATTTTTATGCATATTTCCAAGGTCAATAATCTGTAAAATTTAAATTTATGCTTTTTTCCGCGATTATTTTTTTACGAACGCTCATTTAGAATTTGTGTCGAAATTGCATACTAAATACTGTTTACACGCTGCAGTTTTTGCGTAGTCGTTCCACTCGTTTTTGCGAGGCCTTAAATCACAACAGTATAAACTAAAATATGTCTCATTTAAACATTTGCAAAGCGCCTTTTGTTAATTTATTTGAGGTATTAATATTGACCACCTCGAATATGCTGTATATGCACATTGATCGCATGACTTGGCCCGGTGCAACGAGATGTGGTTTGGCCCGCGAGTTTGCCGAGTTTATGCAATCGTTCGAGGTTGTTAATGAAATGACCATTTGCGGCTTAGACCGCTACAACGACGACGATTATCTGAAAGATGATGGTCACATCTGTACTATAGGTAGGTGCTGAATGCGTGCGACTGCATCTCTTGGTAATATCAATTTTTCCAAATCTAGTATTGAATTGAACCAGCACATTGCAAACAATTAATACAGTTTTTATTGCTAAAATAAAACAAAATTTCTCCAATATATTTAGGCCTGCTTATCTCGAAAATTACGTTAAGTTTTTGTGATTAGCTTTTTTGGTCAAATTAAAAATTGAAAATTCACTCTAGTGCACGAAAGTATTGGAATCTGAAGTTTTTATTTAAATAGAACTAATAGTTTTACAAATTAAATCGGAATAAGTTACTCAACTGAACATCTTATAACTTATCGCTTAAAAGAGGAAAGTTATGACCACTCAGACCCGTTGAAGGATTTTGACTGAGCCTTGCTTCACAGCTATGGAATGGTTCAAGCTGTCGCAATTACAAAAGATAAAAAAAAGATACAAATAATAATATGATATGATATTGCAATTGTAGGAGAATAGATGAGCAATTTTTTTATAGATATAACAGAGGGACCGAAGTGAATCATGAGTTGCATAGTTTGTTGTGCACAATGACAACCATTATGGCACATAAGAATCTTGTGACCGTCGAGCAGATAGCGTTCGAAGATCAATAAGTTTCAATCGATCTATATGTGGAAGTACATAGAGGGATATATTGTATGGTTTGAGCCGCTTTATGTTTTGACCTAGTCATCTTCCCTAGCGTATTTTGTGTGCTGTCATATTGAAGTATTTCAGTTTCCAAAAGCTATTGGCAATTCTCAAAATATAAGTAGCACAGTGAAGATCGCATTGTTTGTTTTTTGTTTTGTTTCTGCTATATAAAACGTGTAATGTTCGATTTTTTAGATCGACATAGTCATAGAGTACAATTGGACAATGACACAAAATCAAAATAGAAGTTCCCAAGAAAAAAATGTTGTTTTACCGTCGGCAGTAACATACTTGAACGCACTAACTTTCTGCAATGACGATCAGTCGCATACTAAGTGCAGCTATTATATTTAATCATACAAAATTTAATATTTTCAAAATGGCGGCTTGCTGAAAATAAATTTTTTTACTTTAAGGATCCGAACACAAATAAACTTTTCTTCATGATTAATATTTACTCAAGGACCAAAGAGATGTACAATTCCAGTCGATCCTGTTTTAAGTTGGTCGGTTCAGTAGAACTTAAGAAATCATTAGATTTTATTAGAGGTTCACTTAGAGGTTTGCTCACTGAAAAAACTCCGAATGTATGCGAAATATTTGACAAAATTCTATCAATGAAATATTTTAACAAATCCCATATAAACCAGAATCAAATTTTAATAATTTTTGCAGTGCTAGATTGAATTTATTAAATCATCATTGTAAATTTTGTATACCCTTCTTAAATGATATTCAAAGCAGGGAATATAGGGTACAAGTAGTGTCTTCTTAGCGCAGTGGTATAACAACGTATTGAAGTTTGTTTGATATATTCTGTAGCTTAACTTGGCACAACAATTGGTTATATTCAAATTTTATTTAAGAAAAATCAAAGCCTACTTTGAACAAATATGGTATAGCAAGATAGAAAATCGACAAGCAACTCAACTATAGCTGTTATTTGTTTTATGTATCTTTTTTTAGCATTAACTTAATGTATCTGCTATAAGGAATAATTGAAAATTTTAAATCTCATAGCTGGCGCCACTTTCGTACAACGAAGTAGTGATTCAATATCAAAGAATAAAGGTCAACGAGCAGCAAATTACCACCCATAAAGCGAACCCTAAACGTTTGTCGCCAAAGGCAAGAAAAATTCAATTAGCAATTATTAAGTCATTTCATCTGCAAACGATAAACGTGCATAGGCGAATCGAAGAAGGCAGACTGAAAGGCTGGCGATCAAGCACTAACGTGGTCAATCATAATAGGCCATAATGCGACCCAACAATTGCAAGGCATAACTGAATCACTTCTCTTTAGATCTAATAAAAAATTGTCAATTGGTTTCCAGCTTTCAAACTTGAACAGCGTTGCTGTCATAGGAACAACTTCGTTACGAATTCATAAAGCCTGCGGGAATTTTGAAAACAGAGTGAAGCATATGTAAAGAGTTGCATTCAGGATAGTGGAGCACCGTGGAGGTGCATTGTGTCACGAAGACAAATCGAGACGAGACGATTCGATGCCAGGTAATTACGAAATGGAACGATTGGGGATTCGCCGTCTATGCCAATTCTAATCAATATGCCAAACTGAAATTTTATTTTTGTTGAAAGGAAACAAAAAGCATGCCATGCCGCATCATCTTCGACGCAAGGCTGCATCGGCGCAAAGTAAAAGACATTCCAGATGTGAAATGCGCTTTTTCTACTGCCATCGAAGTTCTTGTGTGAGTGGGAAAAGCGGAAAGTTTATGGTAAAGATTTTTTTGTTTTTCCTTCTTTTTTCGATGAAAGCAGCCAATTCCAATCCAACGTTCAATGGCTTTGGCTGCTATTAGATTTTTTTCGTTGGGATTTGCTCGTGTGCAACGGAATCGCGTCTTTCAGGTCGCCTTCAAAGTCGTCGTCGCGATCGTCGGCAGTTCCTAACTCAAGTGAGATCGTGACCGCATGTTTTAAATGCATAATGACCGTAAAGTAGTTGTTACTAGTTAAACTACGTAACCGATATGTACCTATTTATTCTTATTATACTACTCCAACAGCATCGAGATTTTGAATAAAATTTCTATAACAATATGTTCAGCTTTAAGATGTTTCCCCTGCACCTCCTCTTCGACATAGACTGTAGAAAAGGTTAAACTGTTTAACGAAATTATGAATTGTGGCAGTTCTTTTTAAATACATGGCATACATGACATAAATTATATTTAATTATTTATTGTTATTATTTTATTTTCGACCGATATAAAAAATTAAGCCATTCCAAATATTTTCCAGTTTGGATTAGTATGTGTAATAATGTTTTTTACTGCATATGCAGGTTCAGGTGAGGTCAGACAAACATTTGGAATTGGAATTGTATAATATTTTAGCAATAAATTACAATATTTGATAAAAAAAATAGTAAAAACTATCAAATATTCGATACCTTCAAGTATCAAGGCATACCTAACTCTTAGGATTTCTCGCGATTATGCTGAAAAGGCGCGTAGATAGCTTCGCTATAATTATTTTTTTATCTAAACAGAAAATTTGTTTAATTATATTTTAATTTTAAAATAAAATATACTAAAAATTAATAATGAAAAATGGAAAGACTAGCAGTTCTATATCCGCAGAACATACATCATTACTGCATGGGGTCGTTGAAAAACCCAACAATAATTCGCACATAGGCAACAAAAAAAATCAATAATGCAATATGTTGAACTAGGATGTACATATTTTATGAGATGAACAAATGAAATCGTGATTAAATAAGATGGAGCGCTATTTGACAATCTCATTTCGAGTCTAACGATCAAAGAATCAGTTGACTAGCCTTAATTTAACCGACTGCAACTGCAACGAAACTGCTAATTACCAATCAAAAAAATCAGATTTGAACTCTCTGAAGAGAGGTTGATAGGTAGGATACACCATGAAACGAACTATCGAATGTTGCTAACAATTTGCAGTAACAAGAAGGAAAGCAGCTACATCTATACTAGAAGGAACAAGAGGAGATGGATGGATAGTCAGGAAGTTGGGACAAAATCTAAAAAAAGGCACAAGCAACAACAGCGCAAGCGATTCGATACAACAACTGCAACAGCAATAGCAAAAATTGGTCAAAAAAGTGTGGCCAAGACATGAAAGCTACAAGTTTTAACAACCACAAAAAACTGAACAAGAAAACAAAAGACGGAGCAATAGTTTAAATCGCAACTGAAGAGACAGGACAGAGGGACATTGCATTAAAAGGTAGTGAAGTCGCGGAAGAAGATGCGCAGCCGGGCCAACTTGACTCAAATGCGAACGCGACATGTCGTCAACGTGCTGCTGCAGCAAGCCAATACATTCAAAAACAAGTAAAGGAAATACAGTCGGGCGTAACCGACTGTAAGAGGCCCTGTACCAGTTCAGGTCGCCTAACAAACATATTAAATGTTTCCCGGGCTTATGACCAAACACATGACCACTTCTCACTGCGCGAATATGAATGAAAAGAAAAGGGGGGTTGTTCAAATTCAATTGCTTATAAAATCGCCATTTATTATCCGATTTTGATGAACTTTTTGGATTTTTGCTTAGAGAGACTTTATCTCTATATTGGTACACTCAATTTTTTTTGTGCCGAAGAAATTTTCACCCTAAGGGGTGATTTTATGGGGAAAGGGGGGGGGGGGGGAGGGGCAAAATTTCAAAATAAACTTGTGAAATTCCGGAGCAATCCTAGTCGAATGCAAAAAACACGAAGTCTCTATCTATTACCGTTTCCGAGATCCTTTCGTTCATACAGACGGACAGACGGACGGACGGACAGACGGACATGGCTATATCGACTCCTCTTTCATTCCTGACCATAATGGTGGTAACTTTGGGGGGTCTCCGACCATTATTTCTACCTGTTACATACATTTGCACAAACCCAATAGGCTCTTGTACCTTCGGTACAGGGCCTAAAAAACACTAACAAAAGGTTGAATCGAATTTGTTTCACTCTTCGCTTGTGTCTCGAAAAAAGTGAACCGTGATGGTAATGAATAGCATGACGAGTCAAAGAACTTCTGCATAGGCTCACATCACTTTTGTGACACATTTAGGTCATACGTCTAAGCGAAAACCGACTTCCCGAAGTCAGTTCATGAAATGGGATATAATAAGCGCATCGAATTTATGGATTCACGAATATGTGAATTTGACTTTAAGAGCAGCAATTTTAGTCATCCTTAAATCAACCTTATATTTTAATAAACAAGATTTTGAAAAATAAACGTACAAATATTCAAAAAAAATAAATGAGAGCAGTGGATGTATAGCGTTGTATGTAGACAAGACTTTTTGTTTTGATTTAAGTTTATATAGAGTATAAAAACTAGCAACATCCTAATTAAATAAGCATGATAGATTTGGCTAGAATTATATATCTCGACGAGCTGATCAAAGTAAAGGATGCCTCATTTAATGTGTTATAAACTTCCAGACAAACTGATAATACACTTCTTACACTGTGGAGGGTATAAAAATCGCTTTTGTTATGCTTATTGTCTTCTACACAGAGTTTGTATAACTCATAAATTTTGTTAAATTTTTATTAAAGTTGCGAGAAATATCAGAAACACAAGATACTAAATAAATTCTTTTTCTTTGACATGGCGTGTCGTTCTCACCATATCCGTCTGTCTGTCCTATAATATTTCTACAGTTTTTAGTTAAAAAAAGTTGCATATTAGTACAAATGATTCAGATACAGTGAAGTCCATCTAGCCATGTGAGACATGTAAAAATGTGCTTCTACTAACTTATGAAAAAATGGGAATTGCACTTGTATTGAGGTACTTTATATTTCATTCAGTAACTAAAGAGGTTTCAATATAGTTTTGCAATTTTATTTCTTACAGTCACAGATGTATAAAAATTTAGAAAATATTTATTCTGGAAGAAAATCAATGAATGTAAGGTTAAAAAATATATTAACTTCGATGGAACCAAAACTTTAATACCCTACAAACAATATTTTAAATCGTATACCGTTTATTTATTCCAACTGTAGAGCGCCCAACTCATAACTTCGGTTCAACGGAACTCTATTACCATTCACACGAAAATCAAATCGTTTAGCTCATATTAAATCAAGATTTTGTGGGACACGCTCATTATGCATATGCATGTCAAACGACCACATTTAAGAGAATTTGAAGCTTATTTAAATTAAATTTTTCACATATTTTTCATGGGTTTTTGGGGGCTACTCCAAAAAGTGGGTAGGAAATGTGAGTTCGGATACTCTACTTAACTGTAATAAAAGCTGCAGGGATTTCTAAAAAATTAGAAATAAACGGACGTAATGATTAAGAAAATATACTTATAATTTATGGGGTATACCACTCCATTAATCTACTTGTATATATGTACATTATACAAAGTCCTTGAATGTATAGTAAATATTAATTCGATAGACGTTGAATGAAATAACTATCAAGGGTTTCCTCCTGTGGAATTTTTAATTGTGACTTAAATTTGATACAGAAAAAGAATTTTATATGAGTAAATTTTTTCTATTCGAATAGTTTGAGATTGGTTGAAAACCTTTCCTATCCCAAGAGCTGTCGAGCTAACCAACGCTACATACACATCTCCTATTCACTGTTACAAACCATGTGACAAAATTAATATATGTACGATACTATTCACACTATGTCTGTAGAATAAAAAGAGAGATGCTACTAGAAAATAGTTATCTAGTAAGTCTGTAGTGCTATTTAGCATTATACTACCGAGTGAGGCAGCAGAGTCTGCGATCGTGTCTCCCACAATAAGCATCGGGGAATGAATGTGCGATATATGCGCTTTCTGTAGGAAAAAAAGGAGATGTGTGGGTATCGAATTGCTCAGTGGGGCAAGCAGTTGGAAGACGAGTTGTCCGTCCGTGCGCATGTGCAGCCTCTTTTATGTTGTTGTTATTGTTGCTGTTAAACAGCGGCAACAACAGCGATTGATCGGCTGCAGTTTATGGACTCATGAAGGCAATTCAAATGCAATTGGAATTCTCGGAGTTGGATGAGAAGTCAAGGGAAACAAGCGGTCAGGACGCGCCGCTTCTATTTCGAACAGTCAATGGGGCTAAGTCAGTCACTCACCCACGACAACAATAACAACAACAAAGAGATACGGAAATTGGAAAATTATTTTCATTGGGTTGTAGCCGTTGGTTGTTCAAATACATGGCTGAAACGTTTGATTGTATGGTTTGGTCAGATGGTTTTAATGGTACTTTTTTATTTATATATTTATTTTCTTCTTCTTTTTTGTTTGAAGTCGAGCTTTGAGCTTTGACTGTTGTAAGTAAGCGACATAAACGAGTGTTGTATTAATGTTCATAATGTGGTATCGCAATGTCAATAAACGTCGCGGTGTTTTGTTGTCGTTTTTGTTGTTGCATCTAGGTATAGGAGAGCTTAAAGACAGACTGAGAGACAGTAAGAGACTGACATGACTAAAAGACGGTTGGACAAGACGATAGTCAACGGCAATACTGACAAACAAACCGAAAGGCAAACATATTTACAGACGGTCTGACTGACACACAGAGGAGCCGATACATATTTTCTGCTTGTTGCAACTGTAAATCTTGAAGATGCACAATCGGAACTGGCAGCTGTGGCACATTTCTGCAGCAACATTTTTAGCGGTTTATTAATAAAATTTTTTGTGAAATTCTTTTAAAATTTTTTTAACTCAACTAACCAAATCAAATCTTGATCAACACGACAATATATCTCATAATGCAAGATATGTGTAAGTTTCGATAGAAACGATTCGAAAACTAATTCATGTAATCTCTACACTCGGCCAACGAATCAAATCACGGGCAAGGGGCTGAGAAACTAAATACGCTAGAGACTTCAAACTTCTGTATTTAGATTATCCTTGACGCATATCGACTTTAGTAAACTTAGTGTGTGACACGCCCACACAGCCTGTTTCACCCATCATAGGGCTTTTCTATTTTGAATGAACACTATTAAAGAGACCCAGACAGCAGCCTTTTTAATTTTCTTGTTTTTATTTTTTCAAAAAGTCAATTCATTTTTTATTTATATTAAATTTCAAAATCAAATATTTTGTTTTGATATTTTTTTAAGATGCAGAGTGTTTCGAAGTCGTGAAATCACGCTTGCTGGCTTGAAATTGATCACTTGGAACGTTTATTATTTAAAAGTAATTAAATAAACATTTTCAGTGGAAAACAACATCAATTCACTTTTGTAGAGTTGATAAGGAATGAGTCTGTTTTGCCTTCAGTAGCACTTTAAGCGTCGTTTAATTAAATATTTTTTTTCTATTTTCTATTTCACTTTGATGAAAATTGATAAAAAAATATTTAATAATTTTATTTATTTATTTATATGAAGAATAATATATTTTTTATATAAACAAAAATCCCATAATTTGAATAAATATAATGATTTATATGTTCACAACAATCATCTGATGATGATCGTAAAATATTGCAAAACACTTGTTTGTAACCTGAAAAATAAGACTGATTTCAAAGTGCGATATTGCTCTTGAAAAAAAAAAAATGGTTAGATTTTTTTTAAAATTTTGACTGTTCAATATTATTCTTTATTCAGTTCAATAACCGTAAAGTAAACTACAATAAATTGCTTGATTAGGAAAACTATGTCTTATTTATGTTTCTATTTTGTAAAAAATAAACGAAAGAAAAATTCCTTCTCGAAGAATTGAGAAGATAATCTATGGTAAATGAAATCCGGTCCCAATTTGCTGCACTAATATAAAGAATGATTTTCTATTGCACTTGTTAGACAGGTAGGCGTGGCAATTCTCCCACACTGCCAACTTAATTACAATTATTCCCACTTTTTTTTATTACGTAAACATTTGCGATCAACAGGGTGTCACAATAGTAATAACAAGATTTAAAGTAATAAATGAAGAAATCGTTTTGTTTTTGACTCGTATTGATCACCATGAATCAGAACTTCAATTAAAAATCAGACTCTAAAAAAAATAATACGTTTATACGGCACATTTCATGGAATTGCCCATTTCATAAAATGAATTGAAAGTTGCCACTGTTAAACGAGATGGAAACATGCATCATTAAAATTAAATAGCAAAAATGTTCAAAATAATTTATAATTAAATATGAAGTTCTATCATATAATGCAGAGGGATTATAAAAATGGTCCAATTCAGCTCAATTTTGTTGTTGCCGCTCTTCGAAACTGAAAGCAAAACAAATAAGCACAATTTCAAATTTGGCGCCAACTGAGCGTCAAACAATTCACATTTGCCACATAATATTCAAATTATTAGGTGGCAACGACGGAATAAAAACATGAAATTCATGATGACCAGCATTTCATGAAAAGCGTTTTTTTTTTCATGAAATCCGCTATCGTATGAACGTACTAAATGATAGATTATGTTCTAGAATATGATTTTTCGTAGATTTAAAAATTTCATAAACACAAAAAAGTGTCTAAAAAGTACAATATATTCTAGGATCTTAGCCAAAATTAGTATAAGCCCAAGTAATTACAAATGATTTCTATTAAAAATCCCTATAAAAGTTCAATTCATAAACTCCAATATTTTATATTCATCGAATGGAAATTTGTACACACTGCATATAAATATTTGTAAGCATGGTATTTTGGGTCTATTCAAAAGAAATGCTAAGGAGATTTCGTAAAGTATATATTCTTGATCAGCTCTAGAAGACAATATGTTCGATTTATGTGCGTCAGCATATTATTGTTTAGTTAGAAACTAAAGTAATCTTCCAAAACCCATGAACCCATGTTTAATGCAACTCACGAATAATTAAATTTCGTATATTTGATACATATACGATTTTTTTAAGAACTCAAATGTGCATTGACTGTATAGGGGCTATACCTTAAAGTGACCGGGCAAAAATCATACAGCCAGCAGCTTTGTATGTAGGCTATCCGGTGACATTTTAATATAAGTACTACGAGTATTTGTTATAATGGCTAAAAAACGTCCCTGCTGGTTTTAGTCAGATATCTCGGAAAATTATATAAGAAAATTATTTCGCTTAGCTGATCCATAATATATACTTTATGATGCCTCCTTTAATGCGTTACAGACTTTATGACTAATTGAATATGTTTTACTATTATTGAAGATTTTTGTGGACAAATAACAAATAATAGGAGCTTTTGATCGTCATAATCCTTTAACATCCTAACTCTGATTTCGTACAACGTACCGTATAAACCTGACTTAGTACTACCTTAAAATTATTAAATAACTGAATAAAAATTTAAATATTAGAAATTGTAGGTACATAAATTATATTGCAGCTTTAAAACTAAATATAACAGTTATAAAATTTAAAAAATATAACAGTATATACATTTAACACAAAAATAAAAAAATAATGTGCCTGTAATTTATAGAACGATGATCGAAGAAGTTCTTGTCGCCACCACCAATGTTGTTGTGTAGGTATTTTTTGGGTGCGTGTTGTAACTCCAGATGTAAGGATTAGTTAGTTCCATGATGGTTAAGTGCTTGTGTGAGTTGTGCATCTGTTTTGATTAGTTTTTATTTATTGCGTGGTTGCTCGTTAGTGTGTTTTTGTGTAGAAAAAGAAATAAATTTGTTTGTAAATATTATAATAAAATAAAAAAGATAATATTTTTTAAATAATTCTGTTCACCCATGCCAAAAAAAAAAAAATTAAATTTGGTTGTGTGTTAATTTTGTTTGTGATGTGCTAAAACGAGAATTTTCTTATATGTATTAAATTTTGTCTTGAAAATTTGTCATTTTAGCACAATTTTAAAAATGTTTGCTTAAAAACCGAGAAGCTCTATTTACTTGTTTGAGTATTGAATATCTTTAATTTAGACGGACGTTTGTTTCAACTGCTCATGGACAATTTGCAATTTTTGTAATAATTGTCTACCTTCAAATTGGCTTTTATTTCTTTTTTACAGTGAACAGCTTATAGCAAATAGCAAAAATCGACATTTGTGGGATAGAATCACTATATAGATATATAAGTACAAAAATGTTCGATCGGCCATGTTGTATACCGGTAGAAAGATCATAGAATGTCGTCTCAGCAAATGTTAGCACATGTGTCCAGAATATATGAGTTTGGAAATCCTATCACAATGAACTCATATGAACTCATAATACATAAATTCAATCACTAAGAACAGTTGGTTAAAAAAATGTTTACGTTCGGTACATAACATGTGTAAAGATTATTAAATTTTTGAATGGAGTTTAAAGTGAAGAAATTGACACTGCATAATAAAAGATTCAAATAAATGCAAAGATTTATGTAGATATTTATAAATCTCGCCATTTGGAAGTGGAGTTTCACTTACAATATTTACAAAAAATGTATTGTTTTGCTTTTTATACGTTTACCTTTAAAAAAATGTTCCACATAGGTGCAGAACGGAACACTATAAAATAAAGTTCACATACATCTAGAATTCAAATAGAGACTTATAGATACAAAGTATCTCAACTACATATTATTTATCGTTATAACATATGTCCGTATAACAGAGTTTTTTTTATTAAAGCCATTCAGAAATTACTTTGAAAGAAAGGAACTGTTCAAAGAGGGCTAGCATTCACATTTCGGGATTCTGCAAAACTAATATTTGCACCACATGTCAGCAAGACAGCTGTGACGAAAAGTATGTCGTTTGATATTTTTTTAGACTTAAAAGCGTTATTTATTTTGTTACAGAGATAGTTAGTCAGATATGGTTCACACTGGATTTCCACATAGCTGTAGAATGACTATGAGAATGTGCTTCTAATATTTGTGTCAATGGTTTCAATTAACCTTAATGGAGATTACTTTGAAATATAATACAGGCATTTTTTAGATAAACAATTTTATGTTGCAGAATTCCAAAATATAAATATCGGCCCTCGTATTATCATCGAATATGACAGAAATATATAGATAATATCTTTGTTCTAAAAACTATAAGAATCTGGAAAGAAATTTGGAATTTATCTGCATTTTGAATGCAAATTTTTGTTAAATAAAATAAAAAATAAATAAATAAAAAAAAAATAGAACAAAAAGTCTTTGTTATACGAACACTAAATATATTCATTGGACCATGAGCAACCCACAAACCAAATACTTTTAAATTAAAGTGGTTAAAAACAGAAAAAAAAGAACAATTAATAAATAATTTAAAATCAGATTAAATAAAAAATTTAAATGTTGTGTTTTTAGGGAAAAATAAAAAAAGTATAAGCAACTAATAGCAGATTAATAATAAAAAAAAGGTTAATTAATCATCTGCGATAATATTTTAAAATAAAATTAACAAATAAATCAATACGCAACCAATACGAGTCAACATAAATATTTAAGCCAAAATTAAATAAAGCAATTCAACGACCAAACTAAATAGGAAAGTTCCAAAAAGAAATGCAAAATGTTGAAAACAAAGCATATCGATTAGTAAATAAATAAATAATAAAATAAAATGAATTAACAAGTCATGTTTCTGATTTTTTTTAAATAGCAATAGCAACGTATATTCTCAGAGATCTTCCTCCTTTGTAAATGTGGTTTTTCTTCCATTATTTTTTTTTAATTACTAATTATAAATTACAGACTAGACTACGGTTTGAAATAAATATTTCTTAGCTAAATAATGAATAAATAAGTTAGGCACTAAATTAAATTAATTACTAAGGATTAAGTACTAAAACTTGACTAAGACGCGATGACTATGCACAATTAATTATATAAATAAATTGAGCAATGAAAATATTTATATACATAGCAACTGCTAGTCAGCCTAGAAAAATTAAACCTAATCAAGGTACGCTAAGCGATCGGGAAATTTTTAAATAAATTTGATCGGTTCAACTACTCAAACTGGGAAAGGATGAGATTCTAACAACCAAATTCAACTTCTACATACACGTATGTATCAGTGGTTCTATAATTGCCATCTACTGCCTAGGCTATAGGGGGAATATCTATAGCTGGGGCTGCCAAATGACGTACCACTACTCGCAGAGTGCGCCGCCATACTGACGCCGAAGGGTGTACTATGGTGGAACATATCGAAGGCTGTACCGAAAGCGGTGCGTGGAGGAGTCTGGTGGTAGAACATAGCAGCAGTCGCAGCAGCAGCAGCCACAGCGTGTTGTTGTTGTTGCTGCTGGTGCTGCTGCTGTTGAGTTTGATGATGCGATAGCTGCGTTTGTGACTCCGCCGACGGCTGCGTTGGCAGCGGCGATTGATACGTTCCACTATGAGCGCTCTGTTGCGCAAGCGTCGGCGTCGATGTGATATTACTTAGCGGAGAAGCGGATAAATTGGGTAAATGGGAGGACGACCCATTTTGTGAATGGGTAGTGAGCGAAGCACCTAGGCCGCTGCTGTTGTTATGCGACAAAAAAGTCTGCGTTGGGACTGCTGTTGGAGGAGCAGAGGCATAGAGTGCGCTGAGTAAATCAGAATCGGAGATTGTCGATTTGGCGCTAGAAGGCGCACAAGTGCTGAAAGCGCTTGTCGCCGAAGGAACAAGACCAGTGGCAGACGTTGCCAGTTTCGCTTTGAAGTCGCCAGTGACTTGGTGATCGGTCTGTTGCTGTTTGTACTCAACATGTTGCACCGCAGCCTCGACACCAGCAACGCTCTTCATAAAGGCCGCCAGATGCAAAGTGGCCGCCGAAGTCTGTTGCTGGGGTGGCTTTGATTCGTACTCTAGCCGATTCAGTTCGTCAAGATGATCGCGCACTATACCCAGAATCTCTTCGTTGAACGAGTCCGCCGTTGAGGCGGTTGAGGAACAGCCCATAGAGCCGTCCGAATTGCCGCTTGTGTTGACATTAGCCGACGCGACGCGTGCTGAAACTTTGGTTAATAGTGCAGGCACATCCTTGTACAGGATGTCCAGCAACTTACCGGTGGTGAAGAGCACGATCGCTTTGAGGCAGGAATACTCCGCCGAGTCGACATGTAGCGCCTTCAGTTTCTCCACCTGCTCCTGGAAGATGCGTATGTGGTCCATGAACGCAACGACTCGATCCGCCGCCATGGGCGACGCATGCAGACCGGCAGCGGCCAGCAGCGGCGCCACATGCAATGGCATTGAACACTGGCTCGCATTTAACACGAAAAGCTCCGACCAAACCAGACGCAGTAGCGCCACCTGATCGGTGACCTGAAGTTCGGGAAAGAACGGTATATTTTTGGCCCATTCGACCGCGGAGAAAAGTAGCCGCGCGGCCAGCTCACAGATGTTGTCGATGCCCATGATGTTGTTAGGCTGCATGCACTGGCCGTACCGCGAAGTCGGATATGGCTCAGCGCGCAAAAGCAGCGAAATGTAGGAACTGAGATACGAGTGACCATTAAAGCCGGCAACACCCATTGGATCGCCATTGGCCAGCTGATACTGGCCGTGCATACCGGCCAGACCCGGCTGTGTGGGTGGTACGCGTCCGCGCTGTACAGCTGCAAAGAAAAGAGCAAAATATAAAGCTTATTAGTTAATATTCTTGTGTATCTGTTAAAATATACTTGAAGCGCTTATTACTAATAAGAACTACCCTCGGAAGTAATATAATACCTCATTTAAATATTGTACATATTATGAAGTAACCGAGTAGAGAGAGAACAATTATTTTGACCGCGATATCACACGCAAGACACAATGTCCTGTGCACAAACGTCTTGACAGACATGTTGCCAAAGCGACGCTTAAATGTTGCCACAACGCACAAAAGATATCGCCAACCTCAATCTCAACGCATTCAATGCGACCAAATTCAAGAGAGAGGGACAGGGAGAGAGCGACATGCTGTCATGCAGCGCTCGGTCGCTAGATTTCATCTATTCCTGCCATATTCACATCTCAAGCGACGACCAGACAGCGTTATAAGATACTTTTCGCTGCGATTTCTTGTCTGCGTCGCTCAAACTTTTCATCTACCTATTCATCTAAGTGTCTAAGTATCTTCAACTTTTTTTCCTGTCCGACCTCGTCGTCTGCATTTCAACCCCTTGACTCGCTTTTCTGGGCCTTACTTGGTTTTAATGTTGCCATAACTGCTTATATATGCAAATTTTCCTAAATACTTTCAACACAACAAGCCGTAAGTAGTTGTAAATGTATCTGTGCCGGATTGCGTTTAGTTTTTGTTTTATTTCTGAATTCACTTTTTATTTTTAATTTTTATTTTTGCGCATCTGAGTATTGTACGAGTAGCGACAGCTCATGAACAGCGTGGCCAGTGACGTCTAATTTAGTTTATACAATAAATTGCGAGTATTTGCCATTCGAATGCAAAGTAAACAGCTGATATTTCAGCAAGATTTAATTAAAAATTGGCGTATATACGTACATATGAGCACTGATTTCTGATATCTACGTTATTTATAGTATGTCAGCTCCTTTTAATTCGTTGATTTGGACATAGATCTCTGATATATGTTTGAGTTGTGGAGAATTCGCTTCAGAATTTCAATTTCAATAAACAATGCCACTTCAAAATTTACAAAACGAAAATAATTCATTCGCCTATTTACTTATTTATTTTACATACAAATAAGACTCAGCGTCACGTCACAATGCAACGCAATAAGTCGACATCGTATGTCGTAAATTTTCACGCCGTTTTTTCTGTTGACAGTTTATGCAAAAATAAATTAAAGTATTCCCAATAAAAATGTTGAACTTTATACTGCCGTGTATAGTATACGCGTATATAGGAATACAAGAAGAATGCATTCAAGTGAAAGGCACCGACCGGAAATCTGTGAATATTTTGAGAGAAACGCATGGACGAAGCAGATATAATGGCTGCGTTTACTTAATCCAACGGCGCGCTTAAACGCTTCACACTTTACACTTAAACCGTAATTAACTCATTTCGATGGTTGGCACTTAAGCACGCTTTCCAGTTGATCTCTCCGTTGTTGCTGCTGATGCAGATACAGATGAAGTGTCAACTACTTGACGTGCGATATATCGCTTGATATGCACTCGTATGATATTACACAATAAAAAAAGGCGAAAAGGCGAGGATTTCTCAAAAAATGAACAAGCGAAAACTTTTATACACATATACTCGTATAAGGCACAATAAAAGAAAGAAAGAGCGAGAGAAAAAGATTGCATTTTGCACATAAAACGTGAAACTTTTGATTTAACTTTTTTTGCACAAGCATTTATTGAACATCCTCAGCCTTCTTAACGTCGAAGTGAGCGACGAACAAAAGCCAATCAAGGACTTGAGCACGTGCTGCAATCGAATTTTATTCATACATTCATTCATTCATTCTTTCATTAAGTGTGTAAAGCAAGCTGCCAAAAGAGACAAGGAAAGGGTTACAACGAACGCATCGATGGAACGACGCACTCGGCGTAGTCGCTGTAGATACATAAGTATCTTTAGCCGCGTGCGCGCTTGTTGATGCTGTAATCTCACAAGTCGATCAAGCGAATATGGCTGCGGGCCGTGGCTGGAAACAGGAGAATGACCATCTTTGTTTTGTTGGCCTATCTGTATATCTCTTCATCTGTTTGTTTGTTTGTCTGTTTGTCTGTCGTTTTACGCACACAAATAGTTAAAGAAAGAGTTGCAGTGCGACCTTCACGCCTTGCAGACAAAAACCGCATCACCAGCAGGATCAGCTGCAGCATCTTAAGTCAAAGGATATGCGACACAGTAACCAGGCTTGCGGTTGCAAAGCTGCCCAGCTGTGTATAAGAAAGCGACGGATTGTTTTCCCAGGCGCATAAATTAACTAATGTCCGGTCAAAGCAGCAGCAGCAGCAGCAGAAACTGGACTTGCATGCAAAACCAGTTTTCATCTTGGACAAACGAAGAAATACCTGCACAAGGCTCGTAGTACCAGCGATAGAAACAGGAACGGAATATACCAAGCAAGCGTACGTCTTCGATCTACACTGGACAGTGGTCAGCTGGCGCAGCTCAACGCAAAAGTATCTGAAACCAGTTTCTGATGCAACCCTTAAGAGACAAATCTTAATTGCTTTTGTAAAACGAAAGATCGGCGCATCCCAATTTGCATATACGACATAAAACTGACCATTGCTTCAGTTTGGCTGGCTTTTACCATGTTTTCGTTCCGATTCGGCTTTTCCCTTCAAACAAAACGCATAATGTACTTATAGCACTTTGAACACTGCTCGAAATCTAAAAGACGTTACTTTTCGTTGCTTTATCGCCGCCCAAAATAACGACAGTGACTGCGCCCTGCTAGTTTTTGTTGTCCAGGTGTGTGCAAATGTCTAAGGCAGGCACCATCCTTCCTTTCGACATTCCCTTCGCTTATTTTACTTGAACGCTTGCCAGCTCCCCTGACTTCCCTGTTGTACATATTGTCTGTCCGACTGCCCCTTTTCAAACTAAACAATGCCAACACTTGCTTTATAAAATGAAATTTTTTCACAAAAAAAAAAAAATAAAAATAAAAAAACCAAATTGTGCAAATAAAAATAATATTTTTGCATTTTTAGTATTTTTCCTGCGGCGTTTCAGATTTCTGCAGAAGATTGTGTCTGTGCATATTTACTTGAACGCTTGAAATGTATCTGTAAGTTGTGTGTTTGATGTATCTGATTGGGTGTGTACTACGTGCATTGGCTTAGGTGTGTATAATAGGTAATACTAAGCGCGAAATGACCCAGATTTTGGTTATGTTGAATTTAGCAATAATAGTGACCAGCAATCCTACGCCTGCCGTTTCTAATATCTTAAAAATCATATCGGTTAAATATCCGTAATGCTCTTGAAGTAAATACGTAGAAATGTAACAATGTGTCCTACCGAAATGCCATATATTTTCTTGTCTAAAGTTTTGTTAAAAGGTATGTAATAAAATGTGTTCTAGTGTTCATGTTTTTTCTCACAAAAAAAAAAAAAGTTTTTTATCAGAACAAGTTGTTTTCATTTAAATAGAACTCGTTTTTCTACAATTTTCAGCGATTTAGAGCGCCGTACAACCCTTGAAAGTTTGAACCGTTGATGAAATGACATTACTCTTTAATTAGATCGACCTAGCGGCGCTGATTTTTATGTGCTGTGCTGCTGACCATCGCAGTAGGTTGAGAGGGTACAACCTTTGCATAGAACACAATAAGGAATGACCAACCCACCGACATACAGGCAGACAGACTGAGTTTCTATACATTTTGTAAGAAAAACATGCGTAAACTTTTGTGTGAATCTTTGTAGAAGAAAAGTATTTCTTGCGTACTTTATGCAAATTGGGCAACAAACTACAAAAATTTCTCACGATTTTTCAGCACAATAAGCTGTCAAATACACATAATAAAAAGTTAAACGAGTTTATGTTTCAGCATACAGAAGAAATTCGAGTTTTAATTCTGTACATCTATGTATGAAGTATGTGTGTACTTCGAAAACCACTTCGAGTCAAAGGTGCTGAACTTATGCTGTTAATAGTCTGACAAGTAGTACATTCGAGTACTCCAATGGACAAGTATTGAGTCGTCTTGGTTGCGAACTAACAAGTTCGCATCTAGACGCCTAATGAAACAGGTTAACTATTATTCATGTCGACTCAACCAGTATTATTTATTTGTATCTTAACTCGCACGAATACCGCATATTTCAATATCATACATTTTATGCTTGTTTGCATTGTCCACTTGATTATTTAACTACACAAATTTCATATTTTACGCAATTATTGCAACAAAAAATAATAAAAATTGCAAAAAATCAATAAAAAAATAGTTAGTAGACAAAGCGGCAAGTTGTGCATGCGCTGCGTATATTAATTACATCATCGTCAGCACAGAATTGATTATAGGTATCTGTGGCGATCTTAACCCAAATCGAAGTAGAGTTCAGAGTGAGGCGACGCAGAGAACGACAGACAATTGTTATTTGCACTGAACACTGCAGCGGCAGCGGTAGCAATGACCACTGTCAGAATAAAAAAAAAATCAAAAGTAAATTCCACTAAATCCAAAACCTGTCAATATTAGTGCAAATAATCACAGCTTCGCGTATTAACTAAATAACTCGGCTAAGTAACTTATAGTTAGTCTGGCTGATATGTTGTGATTTAATGGCATAAGCAGTTGTTGTTGCTGGCGATTTTGAATTGACAAACGTTAATTATTAATGCCGACAACAACGATTGATACTCGTAGTTGCTAT
Organism: Leucophenga maculata; assembly: GCA_035044805.1. NCBI lineage: Eukaryota > Metazoa > Arthropoda > Insecta > Diptera > Drosophilidae > Leucophenga > Leucophenga maculata. The sequence goes on along the minus strand of JAWNNP010001131.1, from coordinate 367,969 downwards.
GCTTGTAGCAGTTGGTACTGGAATTCAACAGCCAGTCTGAGCTGCAGCACTTAAAGCGCATTCATCGATTTATTTAGTTGTAAAATATTTGAGTTGAGTTTAGTTAAAATGATTGACACGCTGGTGGTTTTGCTGACAAATTGTCCAAAGAGTCGCCTAGCAAGCAGCGTACACTGTTAAAAATTTCAATGTTGAATAGAAAAAATTCTGCACACAAAAATATGTAAACAGGTAGACTAGGTTTTACTCTGCCTTTACTTAGTTTGTCTATTAAGCAGTAGTAAGCTGTAGTAACCTGAACTTAACCTCAATCGGAAATCGAGAACACAAAAGCAGTTGTAGATTTATGATTTGAGGTTAGGTTGGAGCAATTTGTTTAGGCGTTTAGTTTGAGTTGGTGAAATTATTATAATGAAGTACAAAACATTTTCTCTGTGTATTCGATTCTTTGGATACTCCGCGCATTTTTCTAGTGTCGACGTACTAATTACAATATCGCGCGCTTGTTTTTATTCATACAGATATCTTATATTCATGAATAGATTATTCTCCTCAGAAACTTTTTTTCTAATTGTTAACTTGCACTCAAACAAGTTTGCATTTGATCTTTGGGGTCAATAAGTTGTACTCAATGCTTAATTGTTTTTTATTATTAGCTTAAAGCATGCTTCGCTCATTCTTCATACTTGTACCGCGTCGACCCTGATGTCTGTTTGTGGCATTTTTAACGTTTTTTTTCTTCTGGTATTTCGTCTACTGAGATATTTGGATCTTAATATTATTGTCATTCTGATGTTGCGGCTGATAAATTACAGATGCAGTATGGATTGGTTAGTAGTTAGCAAAAATATTGGACAGCGATTCAAAAATAAATGCAAATATAATTTATGTAATCCGAAAATCCGAAATATCAAATTCGAAAACTAGGCCTATGCTTATTTCGGTGACTTTTTTTCTATTCAATTACCAGTTGGCGAGCATATAGAATAGAACTTAATCAGTTTTAGACTGTCGTCGTCACCCACTGCCTAGGGTGTGACATTCACGCTTGCTCTAACGACAAGAGTCACTCAAGAATCGATAGAAATATTTCTAGTGGCTGAACTCAATTGTTTGGCAAATTCTTGGCATGTGACATTTGGTGCGGGATCGCTCGGCATTTCTTTCTCAAAAATATATTTGTGCTACTTCCGTTCAATCACTGATGTCTAACGCTGCCAATTTGTTTCTCTTTTCTTTTATTTTCTTGTCTTATTTATTATTTTTGTTTGGTTTTTATGTATTCACTTTACTATTATTTCTTCTCAAACAGTGTCTCGTGCTGCGCGATGCTTTATTTGACTTTTAATTGACCCTTTCAATACAAAAATACTTGCTTCTGCACTTTAGTATTGGTCGATTGTGTGACGCATACGAGACACGGCTGTACAAAAATGATATACATATATAACTGTATTCGTTTGTATTATATTTAAACAATATGTTTCAACTAAAGTTGATTTTGGAAATATAAAAAAGGTGCTTTTAAATTTACTTACCTTCGCGTCGCATACCCATCTTGAGGCACTTTTTTAAACGGCAATATTGACACTGGTTCCGATGATGTTGATCGATCGGGCAATTTCTGCTGCCTCGGCATGAGTAGGTTAGATTGCGTCTGACAGACCGTTTGAAAAATGATTTGCAGCCTAAAAGTAAAAAAATTTAAGAAAAAAATATTAAAAATGTATCTCGTAATTGTCGAAGCATGTTAAACATTAACATTGTACAATAAAATTAATAATTGGATATGAAACATATTTATACGCTGTACTTGTGGGCAAAATGGGTTTATCAGATTTGTGTAGTATTAAAAAATAAAAAAATTCTATTTTTACTTAGTTATGAAGTATCAAAAATTGTATGAAGATCGTTATTATATGGCCACTAGAAAGTTATTTTGCAATCAGTCACCTTTTGTTATAATTTCTAAAGATTTGGTCTCAATTAGAATTTTCCAATCTATTTTAGTCATGGTTAATAAAGTTCATGCTTATGAAGGCCAATTTTGAAGAGACTTTAAGCTTCCGATCCTCTGAAATTATTTGTATAAACGTCTTAAGTCTCGTTTTACATTTGATTTACATTTGAAAATATCAAAGCTTAGATATATTTCTTCTCAAAACAAGCTTTTTATTTTTCCAGAAATATGCCGTAAAACAAGCGCATCAAATTCCAGTAATGTTCCTACAAGTTATCGTCGCCTAAAACACACGCTCAGATACTTTGGCAAACGCAGATACGCTCTGAGGAACAACCAGCCTCACAAGTACTTGCTTGAAGCTGTCTTTTGCCTTGCTGCGGTCGAAACTGCTTATGTCAATGGTCATGTTACATTGGGTTTCATGGCTTAACGCCTCCCATAAAATTACCTTTAATGGCTTTCAATTAACAAAGTGTATCTCGCATCCAAAAGAGACAAAAGCAGATACCCTCTACGACTCTCTGCGAAGTTAGTTAATGCACATCTCAAAAGCACACAGGCTCAAGACGAAGTGAAACCGAAACTTGAGCGTTTCACGAATTTACTGTTAAATGCCTCGCTTGGTATTATAGATTCTTCGCATTGTGGTTGTTGTTGCAGCCGTTGCTCCTATTGAGTAGTAGTAGCTGCTCGGTGTACTTAAGTACTCGCGCTAGCTACGCTATAGATACATTTTAATGCTTGTCGAGTTGCGCAGTACATGCTTGGCGAGTGTGTTTATTTTTATGTCGCCACGTATCTAAACATGTGTATCACTTTTCAATGTGCATTTTTTCGTTTACTTTAAATGGGCGCATAGGTTGATTTAAAAAAAGGAAATAGTGACTTTAAGCCCATTTTACAATAGCTAGATAGATTTGGTCTTACTTAGCGCTTGAGCTGAAGCTTCAGCTTCAGCTTGGGCTAGAGTGCATGAGTTAAACCTCGTTTTTCACACAATAATTCAAAAACAATGGCAAACGCTCATAAAATTCTTTTTAAGCTGTAAAATCATCATTCAAGTCGTCGTTTTCGTTTTTTGGCTATAAAAGACACAAGACAGCGAGGCAAATAGAAGAAAAAATATATACTAAATCAAGAAAGCAGCAAAAGCAGGCACACTTACATACTCACACAGATACAAAAATTTACTTGAACATATTCCTGCATGGCTGCTTAGATACATGCGCGCCGCGCCGCGCCGCCTCGCACACATATTTAGCTTTTACACCATATGATCTACGAATAACGATATTGTTCCAAGTCACGATTTTGCAAGTCAAGTCGTACCGTTTGTTGTTTCGTATTTTTGCAAGAGATTTTTTTTTTTGCTCAGCACGGGGATTAAAGTTTTGTTCAGCTACGATGAAATCTTTAGAGATTTTCTTAAAAAAGATGGGGTTATTGAGAAGGACGTAAAACAGGGAGGGAAATGAAATGCGCCAGCACTGCCCATATGCGCATATCTGAACATTATCTAGAGCTACACAAGCGCAAACGCTCAACTATTGATGAAGATACTGCTTTGCAGTAAACGATCTTAGGATCATGCGACTGAATAACTGACTGACTGACTAAGCTTCGCTGTATCTTTCAAAGAGCCGAGGAATATGTGATGAAGCTACAGCTCAAGATGCTGCTGCTGCTGTAGATGCCGATGCCAGAGATGATGACGATGATGTTGATACGCTAAAAAATCTTTGGCAGGCAACAATTGGATCCTTTGCTGATTCGTGCTGCGCTGTTGCGTTTTGCGCTATCACCGGCGTACTTTCGGATATCGTTTTATATCAATAACCGAAAAAGGGTGGATCTGCGTACAATAAAAAATCGTTTCCTACATTAAACAGTTCCTACACCTTTGCAGCGGCAGAGAACCGGTGCATATAAACAAACAGACAGACAGACAAAGTCGTGTACTAAGGTATACATACAAGTATTTGCTGAAATCGACAGCAGATATTACAAAAGAGTATTTTCAAACTGTTTTACTAGCTTGCATGAAAACTCCCAAAAGCATTGTGAGGTAGAGCATATTGATTTTGAGAGCCGCCAGTTCACAAGTAAAGAATATTAAGCTATTTTATTTTGCAATCAATACCCTTTTTAAATTTTTAGTTCAGAAAATATTCATGCGTTCTTTTAGCTGTCAAGTAATTTCCGATGGAGTTGATTGTACTAAAATAGATTATTAGAATTTTTTTGGAGATACCACTTTAAGTTTTTCAAAATTTAACAATTGTGCATTGTTATGAGTATAAATGCATTCCTTTTCGATGCTATTCAACTGCTCAAAACTGGTTTGCCAAGTATTTGCTGGCATTGTGCAATGTTTAATATTTTTTTGTTTGTTAATTTTGGATACAAATATGAATATTTTAATATTATTTATTTTGCATTTTGCGGTAAATTACTGCGACACAGTGGTATGCACACTGTCGAACAATGTTCGTTGCAATATTTGAACAACGCCATGTTGTGTCTCAGTAATTTTCATACTCGTTCATAGGGCTTCTTCGATGCACTTTTGCCAATACCGCTTTCATTCTAAGCTCTCCAAAACTAAATGCCGACTTTAGCTTAGATTTTAAGCTTCTTCCATGCTTAAATTGCTCGGATGGTATGGGATAACGTCAAAAGAAGAAGACAAAAAGGTAGAACCAACCCACTCGTAAGTTTCAATTACCAACTACATTCTATCTGTGTACACATATATGTATATATATATATATATATATATATATATATATATGTATATGGCTTAATTTGAGAGAGCGAGATAGGAAGAGAGAAAGAGGTATAAAAAATTATAGACCACTACTATTTTCTTAATTGCTCCGATCGCGTGATCTACGCGTCATAAACTGCTCAATACAGTTAACCTGCTGTTTAAATAATCAGCAAGCTTTCCTAGAAAAAGAAGATGAATAAACTGCAGCGTCGGTGAAAAAAGCGAAGATGAAAAACAAAAGCAAAACTGGCTAAAAAAAAAGAAACTTTTAACATTCTATTAATTGAACTTCCTGATATGTGTGCGAAACACTGGCACGAAAGTCTATAATTATAGCAACACCCAAGTGCAAACAGCAAACTGTTAGAAGCGCGCACACTCAGTCGCACTCACGCATATGAACACTTCAAAATGTATCTATTGCAGCCTCATAGACACTTCTGATACAAGACAGTAAAGCAAGAAGCGGGCGGCGACCGCCTAAAGTCAAACTGAAAGTCCACATATTTATAAGAAGAAGAGAGACAGAGGGCGAATTTTGCGCACGCGCAAGCAACTTTGCGCTTCGGCGCACAATTTAAAGCGTGAAATTACTTGGACTTTAACGCTCGGCACCAGCCGTTCCTATGCACAAATTGGCTGTATCTGTAGACTCATATTTATATTCTGCAACACAGCGAGATGTCTGAAATAGGAAATCAACAACAAAACGACAATTACACTAGTCTATTTATTTGCTAAGGCAATTAGTAATCTGCTGGGCAAGTTTAGCGAAGTGGAAGTGGCCTAGTTTATGAGTGACTCACTTAAGACACATATTCGTCAATCTGTGTTCTTGCTATACGATACACATTTGATAACTAATGCCTCAGATAGTTTGAGGACTATCGAAGAGGCTAAGGAGAACTTCCTATTGAAAAAAAATTAAAAGAGGAATTTTCTGTTTACTTATATAGCAGCATATCCTCAGAGAAGAAGTTTCTCAGGCTTTACCAGACTGCATTCTGTTGGCCAACGAAATGCTTTGGAGATTTGTTGTAATTTTTTTTAATCTTCTTCTTCTTTGCTTTGGTGCATTGGCCATTGGCATTGGTTCCGTTCTTGTGGGAGTTTCGTTGCAGCTATTTAAGCTTCAAGCTTTAGCGGCGACAATTCCATAGATACACACAATTAATAAAGTATTGAAAAATGTTGAGCAGCAAAACGAACGCTTAACGCGGTCAATGGACGATGCACTTGAGATACAATATACATGTGTACGTATCTGTGTATCTATGCCATGCTTAGAGCAGATTTTTCTTTTTGTTCCTCAGGCTCAATTATTAAAACTTACAACTATTATTAAAGTGCCATAATTAAAAGTTAAGCATACAAGTGCAGCTAGTCAAAGTAATTAGCAAAAAGAAAAAAGCACAACCACCTTCAGCTACCTTCGGAACTAACTGGAGTACCACCTAAAAACATAATTACTCACGTTGCATGCACTACAAAATGTGCTCGCGACTTGTGTTTTGCCGCAGCGACGTCAAATTATGATAGCTGCTCCAATGAACGAGCATGAACCCAGACGGCGACTGCGGAAATATCCGAGTATCTACAGCTTTAAGTCTGACAGGTGCTCAAGTGATTAGTACAAAAGACTAAACTCGTATAAGTGTCTGTCTGAATGTCTGTCTCTATGGCAGCCAAACGAACCAGCAAAGAGGCGAACGTACGGACACGGCGATAGTTGACAATGGCATAAAGCAGCTCTGCAAGTTTAAAGAATTGCAGCGCCAGCAGATACAAGTAGATACACCGAATAGATATTTGTAGGTCAACTGTAAATCAAAAACCGAATCGTCTGCATGATGCTTGCAGACGCTCCTGCGATCTTGCGCTCCCACAATAACTGATTGCTCGAGTGTAGCGAATCTTTTAAGAACTTTCCACTTATCTAAAATGCAACAACAACAACAACACCAACAACCAAAACAGCAACCAAAACATGATCCGTAGAACAAAGCAGAAGCAAGAGGCAGATAGGCATGAAGTTGTATCTGCAATTGAAGTCAGTGAAGTAGCAGTGCAAGTAAATCGCAACGAAAAGATAATTCACTTCAACAAAAACAGCAACAACACCAACAATTTTAGCGAAGCCAACGAAAATAAAATGTTAGTAACGCTCAATGTACTTTAATAAAAGTGCTTATAGCTGCTCCGTCTGGCTGCAAACGAATCGTTTGAGCTTCAGATATATTTATGTACTACAGTAAAAGATGCACCAAGAAAAGAGTTGCATGCCATCAATATACGATTTGATTGTCAAGTGTTTGAAGCTACAAAGGAAATGCAGGCCACAGACGTACGAAGAGATACATTTTTGTTTAGTTTTTAAATTGATTTCAGATCAAATATATTTCATGTTTGATTCATTTTAATAAAATTTAGCAAGCGTTTAATCGAAAACATTTAAGCTGCCATGCCTTCAATTGTGTGTGGATGTACTGATTCGTAAAACTTTGGGCAGAAATTTAGATTCTTCTTAAGCATAGCAATCAACAGCGCAGAAAACAAAGCCATTAAAAACTGAATACTAGTCACACATAGATAGTTGCAAAGATAGCTTATTGCGCAGCAAGCCTTACAGGCATCTAGTCATGATATTTCTGGCATTAACTACAAAATTTAAAAAATAAACGGAAAAGGAAAAGAAAAGCGGTAACTTCGATAACACCGAAGTTCATGTATCCTTTACAACTGCCACACATCCATGCATAAGCATCAGGTTCTATTATTAACTATTGCTAATAACACATAATAAAAAAATAAATTATCTAATTTAAAATCCAACTATAAGTTTGCGTGGAGTTATATCCTAAAGTAATCCGATCTGATCAGATAGGATTGCGGATCATCATTAAAAAATAAATACATTGAGATTTCGCTATATTAACACGGTGCGGTGAGCTGATAGAATCTCGTTTTCTTCTCTATGTGTGAAGGGTATAAAGAAGTACTGCAAATATCGAGAAGTTGTTCTTGATGAGGCTAGAGGCGCGCGATGAAAATTTTTAAGCTACAAGTGTACCATAGAGCACCGATTGAAAAAATAAATGGAATAAAAAAAGTAAAAAAAGGAATCTTCAGGCTTTGCCAAGAAAAACGTGCTTCCAGCTGCGCAACCATCGAGCAGTAACGACGGCAACAACAACAACTACAAGATATAGCAAACTGATCGATTAAGTATCTCTCTCGTGAAGAAACTCTAGCGCTAAAAATGAAAATTGCGCAGTCTGAGACAGAGACTCAGTTTCCAGCAGAACCGCAAGAGGCAAGAACTGATGCTGAAGCAAAGGGCCTTTTTGCGAAGTTAACATAATTAATTAAACCGTTACATTATAAAGTTGAAACAGAGCGCAGCAAAGCGCAGCAAATTGTATCTTTTTGCAGCAGTTGTTTTTGTTGTTCCTGAAGTAGCATTTACTTTAGGTCGTCGAAGCAGTACACAGCAGCAGTCAAATTTACCGCAGATACGCCAAAGCATCACGATTTCTTAAACTTTGCCTTACATTTTTTCTTCATTTAGCTTAGTTCAACTTATTTTTGGGGGTTTTGCTATGTTTTTTTGGCATTCGAAATCGAATCGTGTCAGGACATTTTCTCCCCCCAAAAATTGTTATTTTATTTGTTATTTTAATACCCTACAAATAGACATATGTACATATATGTCGTGTGTCTTTCCATATTGAACTATAATAATTAGAACAATTGGTAATAGTTGTCTAAACTGAAGCGAATAAACACTTTTTAAACACAAAATTCTTCTAGGAGAAATGCGTCGTGATTTATATTCAAAGCACTTAAGGTATGTAGATAGCATTAATCTGATAACACCATTGCGAACTGTACTGTATTTCGAGAACATAGTCATAAGGAAATTAAACAATTATGATGAGGACTCCTAGCAGTCCAAATAAAGCCAAAAATGTTTGATTTTATTTTGCAAAATCTTCATCCGGAGTAATTTCGTCGCAGGGCCTGTCCGTCTTCGCATTTAATTTATTGAAATGATGATAAATATCAACTAACTGCTAATTCGTCAAAGCATAATTTTGAATAAAATAATCTTTTACAACTATTTATGTACCCAGCTGTATTTCAATTTGTCTCTCATCCGCTACTGTCAAGAGCTGATTAATAAAATTTATATGGGCTGCACTTTTCTTCCCAACTAAGCGGTAAACATGACAATGACAAATAAATTTTAAAAAGAAATGCATTTTATGCACAAACTAAACAGCTCCAACACAAATAATAATGCTCGTCCGCCTCGTAAAACAAGCTTTAATTAATTACAAGACACACACAGAGACTAAGATAACAACTGCAAAAACTGAATTGTAGGAGCGCAAAAAACAAAAAAAAATAAAATAAAATGCACAAGAATTTACGCGATAAAAATAGTAAAAAATAGCAACTAATTATATAAGCACGAGTCTCAAAAATTATAAAATTTAGCATAAATTGTTCACGTCTCAAGTGAAATATTGTCAGGTTGGCGTCAGTTCTTGGTTTTTATCTTTTTATTTATTTTGGTTCGCGTGTTTGAGTGAAAATCTCTGCGGCGAAATTGGAAAAGCGCCGTAAGACTGCAAATCATGCGTCATTAATTTTTGAGGCAATCATTTTGAATAGTTAGGCAGCGATTTAAAATGAAAGTCTAAAAGGAAGTTGGATATGCGAATGTATTGAAATAGTTCCCACGTTCGGCAATTAAAGCGCATAAAATGTTTTTTTTTTTATTCTTTTTCATCCTCAAGCAATCAAGTAGCACAAAGTAAAATGACATAATTTTTTTTTGCCGCAAAACTCGTGCGGATTTTATTTTTTTCCGGTGCTGGTCATATTTATTATTTTTAGGGTCTCTGCGTGGACTTCTGCTACTCGTAATGCTTAATTTGAAAATTGCCCAACAACATGTGTGGCTTTTTAATTAAGTGGATTGTAATGGAGCAAATGCTGATGCGTGAGGTTCTGTCTTCTTTTTGTATGTTGTTATATCTTTTTAAAGTTTTATTCTTTAAACTTCGTAGCTTTTCCAGAAACACTTTTTTTGTTGTCAGGTGAATTAGTGAAACTAATAAAAAATTTCACACGCTTCTCTTTTGCAAAAATTCGGAATAAATGCGGCTAATTTTTTTTAAACTTGTACTGGAAATATTAGAAACACCATGAATTATCTATACATAATCTTCATCAGCTCGTCGTAATGAGCCGAATTAGTCATGTTAGTCTAACTGTCTGTCCGTCTGTTTGCCTATCGGTCTGAACCTTGTCTGTATGAAATATAACTTGTTTCTTATTATTCAAGACGTCGATTGAAAGATATCGAGATATGGAAAATCTCTTTTTTGTTGTCATTGTTAAACTCACTAACCTATATTAAAGGGCGTGCCATACAAATCAACTAACTATGGGTTTTTTGCTCCGAAAACTTTTATTTATATGAAGCTAAATACATAAAGCATATACATAGTGAATCCATCAAATATTCCGTAAGCCTTGAACGATTTTATATCGTTTTTTTTCGATGTAAGATAACCGTTTTCCTCTGATTGATATAATTTTTTTTCTGATACATCTTCAATAAATTTTATTAAATTCCTTTGCACACATTTGTTAAGCTTAAAAAAAAAAAATAAAAAAAGAACAGAACTCAGATAAATCAAGTTGCGAATAATGACAAAAGTTGCATTTTAAAGAATAAAGTGAAGAAAAAATTCCAAAAATGTATTATTGCATAAAAATTCAAAGCCGCCTACTTTTTTTCTTGCATTTTGTACAAGCGACACAAAAAATAGCACAAATTTCTGTTATCATTTTTTGTTTAGTTGCAAAAGAGGAAAGACTGCCTTTTTCGCTGCGCTCCTTCGTGTTTGGCGTGTAGTAGGAGGGCTGCGCTGCTTATTAATTTATAATTTTTCACATTCAACTTTCAATTGAATTCAACATGCGAGAATCCGTTCCCCAAAGGGCAAAAGTCCACAGTTCTGATCTGCACTAAATCATTAATCATGTGGAGAAAGCATTTTAATAAACATTTATAACTTCCGTACGATTTGCAAATATGCACGAAAAATATGATTTACAACAATATTCTCGTACATATTCGTACAAGTTGGAGTTCTACGTACTTACAATATATATTTTTATGGCTGCCCTTAAGCCAGACACGAAGAGACACTCAGACATGCAGACAAATATACTCGTACAAGCAATTCGACAGACCGACCGACATACAGGCGGACAGACGGACAGATACATACGCCTACGGTAGTGCAATATGTAGTTGAAATCGTAAAAGCTTCCAACTTTATTTTATAGATACAGCTAGCAATCTTCAAGTTGAACTTACATGCATGTCGCTCGCATGGAAAATTTATGCGCCAGACGCACTTTGAGCACACAGCGGAGTGTGTCATGGAAAATAAGAATATAGGATGAACGATATGACGAAGTACTAAATAAAATATTTTGACAAATTATTGTAACAAGTAGCAAACTGTCAGAAGGAATCATAAATGTGTTGTACTGAGTATGAGCAGCTTAAGTCGTATGAAGGAAAGCAATTCTGAGTTCTTAATACTTAACTCAGCCTGAGATTTAGACGCAGTAGAGCTGCTCATTATTGGAATTTATTAGCGCTGATAGGCCACACAGCTAAAGCACAGAGCTACATGCCCAACGCAAAGCCAACATTATTGATGATTGCCTGCAGTCAAAATTCAAACGGATCATCTAAGCATTCGTTCATCCGTATACATGGTGGCTATTAACAAATAGCTAAGTTATTAAACGCGAAATGCGAGTTCGTCCCCTTTTTCAGAATTTTTACTTTGCGCACTTATCATTAATATTATGAAAATATTTCTATGAGTGTTAATTTTCTGCGCTCTTGAACCCTCTCGCTCGCGCTACACCCTTCTGCACTGCGTCAAAGGTTAAAAGTATATTTTGGGTTATTTTCTTAGCAATTTATAAAAAACATCTTTGCACTCGAACGGAGGAATGCGTTGCAATCAAGCGTGAATAAAGCGTTTAGTTGGGCGTAATTTCTTAAGAATAGTTTCTATGCTCATAAAATTTTGATCTGGCGATGTTCGATTGTATTTGGAGTTTGCATAAAATTAAATATAGTTTCAAATAATTGCATTCAATACATTTGTTTCCAATACACATGTTAATTTTTTTTTAATTTTTCACACCTTTTGGTTTAAAGCTTTGACAATATATCTGCTTTCGGATACCCCATGTTTTCAATTATTGAGATCTTATAACCTCATTGTGGCTATTATAGCATCCAAACATACTGTATGCATTGACTTTAATGTCAGCCAATAATGTCAGTTAATATACTCTCCAAAAGTGATGGATATTCAATAAGTCGTTCCTAAGACAAACCGTATATTCAAACCAATTTTAAATTTGAGTTAGTTTGTTTATATAATAATTAAAAAACTGCCCAAATAAGCAAAAATAAGATGAGTACTGACTTTTCTCTTCACATACAGTTTTCTAACAAACAGATGAATAGCCAGCTAAAGTTGTCATATAAACTGTTTGAATATAACCAAAATGTCTTATTTATATTAATTTTAAAAAATTTGTTAATTTTTGTACCTTTAAATTTTGTTGCAAGTGTGAAGAGTATATAAAATTTGGTACTGTCCAAAGACGTTGTTTTCATGTTTTTTTTTTCCATCCGTGTGTGTTTTTTTTTTACTCTAGCATTTTCCCACATTCCAGTTTCACTCAACACTATCTCCTACTAAAATATTTTAAGGAGGAGAAGAAAAAATTTCTGGATACATGTTTCTGCTGGGCTACTTTATGGCGGAACGTGGGTCCTTACAAGTAAATGAAGAAACCGACGACGAGCATAAGCCACAATTAATCTTCAGTCGCGCACAATGCATAAATTCACATACTGAAACTGGACGTATGCTGCAGCATTGGGATGGTCGGTGGGTCGGTCGGTCGGTCGGACGTAAGCATGGTCGATCGGATCACAAGAGATCCAGGCTGCTCATGCGGTAGGCGCAGAACAAAAGACAACAAAAACGACAACGACGATGCATGAATCAGCTGAACGCGCAGAAGGGCGAGCGATCTCGCGTACATTATGGATTTCAGTTTGTCCAAAATGCTGCTGCTGCTGCTTAGATAGTACCAGAGACATAGCACAGCAAACGACGTGCGGACGGACGATCAGACAGACTTTTGCAATGATATGCGAGAAACTTTGTTTTTTTTTTGTTGCTCATAAGCGCGCGCGAGCGGCGTAGATACTTTGGCTTAGAACAAAATAGATTGCTATCGTGTCTACATCATCAACGTAACAGTCACAGTCACTCTTGTACTTCAGCACGAACGGTCAAATGGACGTACTGACGAGACGGCCGAACGAAGAGCTAACTAAAATACAGCAAATCTTAGTCAACATGTGGCAGAAGAAAGCTCAGCTTGAATCAATGAGTTACAGATACATGTACCCGTGCGATTCGTTTCTATTACGTTTACGCCCGTCTGCCTCCTTTTATAAAAAGAAAGAGCTATGGCGAAGGAGCGAAGAGCCCTTAAAAAAGAGGGAAACACCTCGAAGAATGCGTTTCTCGCCGAACCGGTCTATAGTCTAGCGCTGCCGCCAATTACGTTTGTACCCGCTCACTTCATCGCACTTGCTCGCCTTATATTTTGAAAAAGGTTCACAGACAAAATGCCTGGTGATTAATAATAATAGCAGCCAAGTCGGTGCTAGTCCCGCTCTTATGTCTTCTTACATTTTTAATGTGCGGTGGTGGCTAAACTAGATAACTCAGTTAGATGCATTTGATGTGCACTAAATGTAAGTTCGCTCTTCAAAGTTTGATGAGATATGAAAATGACAGAGCCCGCTCAGCTCCAAGTGTTGGGATGCAATTGCCAGACTACATACATCGCGATTATTGTTAGATGTCGGCATGTGTAGGAAAACAAAAGGCGCTTAGCTTGGCGGCCTGTAATTTGCATGTTTGCACAATAATTGCCTGAGTTTAATGATAAAAAAGAAGCAAACAAAAGGCACATAGTCTACCTACGGTTTGTGGTAGATGCTTTTCTTATGAGCCAGATAAATTTTAAATATTTTTCAGGCATGCATTTATCTTATCAGTAGCCAGTAGCCCAGCTATGAACCGAAACTGCGCAAAATATTTGTGCAAGTGCAATGCATAATAATATACATATTAAGCTTAATTATTATTTATTATCGTTACGAACACATAAAATATGCTTAATTTAAATCGCATATTTGTCTAGCCCATAATTAATTTTTTAATTCATAAAATAATATATTTCCCCAAAATTGTTTCTAGCCAACTCATCAAACTCTCATAACTCATGCCAACTGTCGAAAAATCGCAGGCACGCTTATGTATATGTTTATTGTATTGGTTCGCATTATTTTTTAACAGCCAACTAACTATTATTCCTCATTTCAGGCGTGGAATTGAATTATAATTTTTTCTGCACTCATGTTTTGAAATAAAAACTATTTGCTGGCATTTTAACGCAAGTCAGTCATAAAAACCAGCCAATTTTGTTTGGTCATCGTCGCTGGGGCAATGTTAAATAGAGATACAGACAGGCAGACAGACAACACTAAGTAGATACTTGGATATGCAAATACGCCATTAGATATAAAGGGTTACTTTGAACCGGTGCATGCTTATTGACGCACATTTTAAAATTAATGACGGTTTACAATGTGGTTTGAACTTTTGACATTTGAATCGGCACAGCGTATTTCAATTAATGGGGAGAAATTATATATTGTGCAATGAGAATAAACTTACCTTCGCATGTGAACTGTCCGTAGTGTTTCCCGGAGCTTTTGTCGCCGCAAACGACGCACTCGATGTTCTGCTTGGTGTCGATCTGGGAACCGCTGTTGCTGCTTTGCGAATGTGAGCTGTTTGCCTGTGAGCTGGGCGTGCTACTGCCACCACCACCACCACCCAGACAATTAGCCGACGTTGCTTGCGAGGATCCCTTAATTATCGGTAGCAGATCCTGGCCGCTATGGCTCTGTTGCGACGCGCCGGCGTTTGTGTGATGTGATGCGCTGGACAAACTGGAGAGATCCTCTTTGATTGTGTGATGTGCGCTTTGGTTTAGTTGTGTTTGACCCGCCGCCGATGCCGCAGATGTAAGGCCGGAGAGATCCTGCTTAATGCCGGCGGACTGCTGGCTGGCGACGCTGGACGGCGTGCCACCACCGCCGCTGACACTACCCGCTGTAGTCCCAGCAAGTGATCCTGACGGACCCGCTGTGGCTGCATGCAAGTGGCCGCCGAGATTGGGATCGTGCCACGCCGAAGGGGGTGGCACACCCAATGTCATAGATCGCGGTAGGCCGAGTTCAAAAGCAGAAAGCTCGGCGCCGGACTGCGGACGTGGATTGAAGAAACCGGGAGCTGTGGACGGCGAGGCGCACATGACGCCACCGCCGTACACGCTCAAAGAATTGTGGGTAATAATTTTGGCGGTTGGGTCGGAATACGTGGGGTGGAAATTGCCGTTTGTCGTTGACGAATACACTTTGTGTGCACGCGCGCGCCCGTCCAACTCCGAGCTAGGCAAGGAGGGCTGGCGAGGATTTGTTGGAGTGAAGGGGCAAACGAACACTTTACAACTTTAAACTTGGTTCACAAATTTTTATCTTTTGCAAATTACTTGCTCTTCTTTTTTCAATTTCAATTGCAAAATATTTTTTTTATTTAATTTCTTTTTATTTAATATATCACTTAATGCGCCGCTTTTTGCTTCACGTAGAAATGCAATATTCTTTATTTAGATATTTTATTTTAACTTAGCACTTTGTAAATTTTTCGGCGGCGATCATTTTATTATCAACTGCTTCTAAGAATTCACTTCACAAATCCTATTCACAATGTTGCGTTTAAAATAAATTATTATTCATTAGTACGTTTTTTTGTCTTGTGTTTTTTTTATTATTGAAACAGCCCGTGTAAAGATTCAGCAAACAAAATAAATTTTGCGAGCGCTCTCGAAATCTCAGCTGTCCGTAAGCGCCGACTAAAGCCGACTGTGGCAAACATCGTGGCAAAGTACACGACCCGACCCGACTTTTGATTGCAACAACCACAACAACTGCTTGTACAAAAAGATACGAAAAAAGATACAAAATTTCACTCATTCCACAGTTTGCTATAACGCTACGCTGCTCACACTCAAGCTCTGCAAACGCCTGCCTCTTTTGAGTTGAACATATGCCCTCTCGCTTACACACTCGACCGTAGGCCAAGACCTTCGCTGTGTTTGGTTCAACTCGCACACAGCCGCATGCACACTCACTCACACATACTCACACAAACTCTCATACACACACACATAGCTATTCAGAGCACGCAACCACCATCTCACCTAAACGACTCAACGATTGCTCAGCCACTCAAATTGAGTTGGAAAATTTACTCAACTGCTTCGATGGCGATTCTTGCTTATTGGATTCTGCATCTTTTCTTTTTTAATTCAGTTTTGTTTCGTTGCGTTTAGCGCGGCGCAACTTTTAGATACTATTTTCTTAGTGCTGATGCTTAAGAACAAAATGTTTTCCCTTACAGTTTTTTGGAAAATTCAAGAGTCCAAAGTTTGGCCCAGTCTCCTCCCAAAAAGAAAAAAAAAAAGAAAAAATCTGTCTTGTTTTGTTGTTTTTGTAGAGTGCTTAGAGTTGTTTTCAATGTAAAATAATTGTGGTTGGCGAGAGACTCGTAAAATTTAAAAGTAACGCAAAGTGGGATGTGATTTAAAGCAAATGACAAAAAAAAAAAAAAAAAATGAGACTGGACTGGTCAAAGCTTAAATACTTTGCAAATCTTAAATTTAAAAATAATGATTTTTCCAATGTAAGGGGGATGTGTATAGTTTGAGACGGGTTTTAATTTTTTACTCTCCAACATTGAAAGACACACAAAATAGGTCTAATATACTATATTGTACATTGCCATAACTTTCTTGTACTGCTTACAAAATTTAAAAAAAAAAAAGTTGTGACTTATTTTTTGAGCATGTGACTTGCAGCCCAAACAAATTTTGCATTGCAGGTTGAGACACAGATTCTAATTGGAGAAAGTTTAAAAATCGTTATGCTCTTCAGAATTACTGGCTTATTGACACCTTTAAAACCGTTGAAACTTGTTGCATTCGATGGAGTTTTTGTTGGGTAACCAAGTTAATCATGCAGAAATCAATTTGTCTCTAACTGCAAAATCACAGAAAATTTTTTATGAAATAAACATTTTTATCGATGTTCGACATAAAAAAAAAAGTACAAAGTTAGCTCCCCCCTTCGAGGACAGCGGCCACACCACAAATATTCTTCCGTAGCTTTTCCGCAGCTAATTACTTTCAATTGGACCCGCAATTTCGTCAACAATAGTCCGCATTTGGCCACTTTTAATGTATATCGTACCTGATGGGTTGTCTGATGCTACCGGCACTGCGAGTCCACTTTCAAAAATTAATAAAAATTATTAAGTAATTTTATATTATATTTTGTTAGAACGGATTTCTTTGTAAATGCAAGAAGTAAGACATTTCAAGGCATTCGATGACTATTATTATATTCATTGACTTAGAAATGTCAGTTAAATTATTTTAAATTGACATTTCGAAAACTGGTCAAAACAAATTGGATTCGTACTTTTAGTACTTTGCAGATTACACATTTATTAATAAATAATTTTTGTTTGTGCCCAAACGACGCCCATATTCATATTTTCCAACTTCTCTGCTCAAGGCATTTTTTCAAGGAGAAGTTCTCATTTTCGTTTGGAAAGCAACAATGAAATCTTTTTTGACTTTCAGTGACTTCAGGTGGCCATGAAGCCTATTAACTGCCATAATGAAATTACTAACATGAATGAAACGCTAATTGGATCAATATTGATATATAAATCCACAAATATTAAATTTGAAAACGCGCAATGTCATACGGAAAAACAAATATGTATATCAACACATTTGTCCGTCTGTCTGTCCGTTTGTCTTTTAACAGATTTGCTTGTGTCATCGCATTTTAACAGACTTAATTTCATTGAAAGAAATATCGTCATTTCAATTGAATAATCCAATAGAGCAAGTGTATTTCTTTCTATTAATTCTGAAGAATCGAGCGATAACGATTTTAGGTTGGATCTTCTGTTCTTCTGATAACGACGTCGATATTTCTATAGGCAACAGCAACACGTTCCATAGAATATTTATAAAATATTTAAGTGAAAATTTAATCTTTAACTTCATTCTTTTTAATAAAAAAAATTTAAATGCAAAAAAATCAAATTCGAAAGACGAACACAAAGTGAGAAAGAGAAGGAGAGAGATTGCTTGAAAGTACAACGGAAAGAGAGGGAGATAGAGAGGCCAACTAAAGTGCAAACGTACAATTGGATGATGAACGAGTAAGTAACTTCTGTTGGGTCGGGTTGGGGTTGGCCGAGTTAAATCCAATATTCCCTACATATAACAACAAAAACTCCAGCAAGCAACAATGAGGTTGTTCTCTCACTCACTCCATTTCTGTTGCTCAATTAATACATATATTATGTGAAAGAGTGTGTGTGTGTGTGTTGGATAACGGTATACTGGACATTTACCCATTCTAAGTAAAAATCACTCATTTGGCACTCACTGGCAAAATATGTTCCCAATTGGAATACTTAAATTCACTCAAAATTCTTTCGTTAAGTTTTTGCGCTCAACTTCAAGCAAAGAGACGGAGAGTATACCGTACACACACCAGTGCAAAGTGCTCAGCTGTGTGTGTGAGCACGCCCTCTTCTCTCGCTCTCACTCACATCTGCTCTGTCATCTCTTTCTTGCGCTCAGTTAAACTTTATGGGCTTATCATTAACTGTATTGGAATTTCTTCTCATTTTTCCTTTATAATAATTTGAAGAAATGAACAAAAAAAAAAAACAATAAAAAAATCTAGTTTGTTTGTTTTGTATTAACACCGCTAGATGTCTCTTTTGCTCTCATTAAAATTCAATTGGATTTGGGCGCCATTGGCTCGCAATACGCTTTCAACCGACCCGCGCTGATCTGATGCTATATATGCATTATATATT
Source organism: Leucophenga maculata (assembly GCA_035044805.1). Lineage (NCBI taxonomy): Eukaryota > Metazoa > Arthropoda > Insecta > Diptera > Drosophilidae > Leucophenga > Leucophenga maculata. The sequence continues at coordinate 349,065 of JAWNNP010001131.1, read as the reverse complement.
TATATATACATATGTATATGTTTATATATATGTATATATATGGCTGATTGTGGATCTCATCGCGTCGTATATTTGTTGTTGTTGTTACTTCCGTTATCACCAGTGCTGTTGTTGTTGTCATATTGGTGCGCTGCATTTGAACCTAATCTCCTTTAACAGTATCTCATATGTTACTCATTCCCGCACAGCATCTTTATATTCTCTCTCACTCTTTTCACGTTGTGTTTTTGCTGTTATCGCGCTGGCGACTTTTGCCACCCTCGCCGCTACTTACTACTTATCATGGAGCTCAAAGGACCTCCACCCTTTGGGTTAAATAGTGACAACCCTATTTGAGCGCCTTTTTGCACTCACTCGCTACCAAATGAATGCCATCTATGGAGATGAATTACTTGTAAGAGGGAAGAGTGAACATACGAAGCGAGAAAGAGAAACAAAGAGAAAGGGAGTGACGTCTACGAGCACCTAACCCAGGAAAAATGAGAACTTTGCCTCATGCCTGTTGTGGGCGGACAGTTCTGTGCTTTTTGTCCTTGTTGGAATTGTAAATTTTTTTACTCTTCAGTTTTTAGCTCGCTGCTGCTAGTTGTATTTGATTGAATGTAGGTGGCCGCCTGAATGTCCTTTAGAATCTGTACATCATTTTAAAGTGTGTGGAGAAGATGAGTTAAACACGTCTACTGCAGCTGATTGAATTTTTTTTATACCTAAACTAATATATTGAAAACACTTAAATTATTTCGGGTGTTGTCTTATAGAATACCTAAACCTACTTTCAAGCTATCGAAATAAAATTTAATAATAATATTAATCTTAAATTTGAATATCTATAAAAAATTGCAGCGATTGGAAGAGTATAAACATTTTGCTGAAAGTTTCACAAGTCAACACTTCGTACTTCGAAATGTACGTCGCAATGTTTTGAAATTAGAAAATCATCGAAATATTGGATATGTGCAATTGTGTGGTTTATGTTGATATGTTAACCCATTTTCAGGTTGTTACAGAATTACCTTTATCATATGTCATCTAAAAATCACCACACTTGCAGCCGTTTTTTAAAACTGACGTCTAAACTTTTATTTTCATCCAAAATGAAATCCTCTTATTAAGTTAAAATAAAATACCGAATTTCGAAAAGATATATTTTAAGCAGTTTAAAGTTTGCTTATGTCTATATAAAATATAGTTATTCAGTTAGTGAGGCCTTACTCGATGATCTAGATGACAACATAATTAAGCGCAGATAATAGGGTCCTACTGGTAAAAATTGTATGCGGATTTGTCCTTAGATATTTATGCTAATTTCTTGTAAGAAGTCCATCTAATCTAAACTTCTTTGTCTTATTCTGTTTATTTTATATTTATACTCTTAATACTATTTTTTTTTCTTTTCGTGCATAATATTCTCTTTCTTTTGTGTATTCGCTCTTTCAACTTTTGCACACTTTGCTGGCGCGGAAAGGACTTTATGAATAAGTGCTAAAATGCCAGAGTCCAGGACCGCAATGGACCAGGCCATGTCATGCTGGTTAAACTGATGGGCACTTCACTTGGTTTTTTTTTGTTTATTTGTTTTTTTTTTTTTTTTGGTTGCTGCTGCCATTTGTTTTTGCCACTGTTGTCCTTGTTGTCATCATCGTTGTCACTGTTTTTGCTCTCGTTCGTTTCTGCGTGTTTCATCCTTTCCGTCGACGTTTGTTTTGTTGTTTTAAGCCTGATGATTCATTGTGAAAGTGGAGCTGTCGTTGATACAAAAAAAGAAATGATAAAAAATAAAAAAAATTTGAAACATTCTAACAAATTCATCTACGCGCACTCACGGAGTTTGTCACTTTGTCAACCCAATATGCTTGATGCGCTTCGTCTTGATGATGGATTTGATTTCCACAGAGGATGTGATGTGGGCACATACAGCCAGCACAAGCTGAGTTCGTTAGTGGATTATGGTAATGGGGAGGGGCACGAGCTGATGACGGAAAATTTCATATTCAAATTTTCGAAAATTGCTTGGGGTGAAAAGTGTTGGCTGAAAACTTATTTCATTTTATATAAAGTTAATAAATAAAAATTTAATATCTACATTTTAAGTATGAAATTAAACGGCGATTACTGGTTGATTGAAACGTTAAGATATATCTGGAAACTGTTGGTTTTAAATGAGATTATTCTGAATCTGGATTTCATTGACAATATTTCCTATTGAATAAGATGCATTTACGCAATTACAGTTCTAATGATAAAAAAAAGTATCAAAGACTTAATATTTTAGGTCTTTGGCTCTTCTACATCCGAATTTTGAATAATATAACAACTTTTTCACAAGCATTGAAGACTCCATAAAGATTATACATATTGTCGAGACAAATCGAAGTAGCCGTGTCATCATGAATTCTACAGTGATACATCCACCGTCTACTTTGTGACTTTTTTTCACATAAGTCTAGCCTTCCGAAAATCTACCGAAAATAGATTTTTATCCTTGCTTGATTTAAATCCATCACGGGAAATGAAAAGTCGCTATTAATCTTTATTGAATTCTCCACCATTTTAAATTTGATATTGGAGCCTATTTCGTAAATTAGTCGATTACAGTCGATACACTTAGGTATCTGTTGCTACAATTGCAAACTAGATCCTCATACATACACATTGTATACTGTTTGTTACGAAATTTAATCTAAAATCCCAATCAAATTTAATAGATTTCATTGAGTTTGCTGTCACTACCAAGGCTGTCAAGGGAACCACGATAACTTCCACAATAAATGGCAGTAAATTAAATTGGGAGCATCCACATCACACTTTCAGATTATATTGATCTGAAATTCAGTTCAGGTATGCTATTGCCTCTTCAGATAACTAATGTTCAACGAACATGCCAACCACTCTCTTGGAGTTAATACTAATCAAAACATCCCCCTCATATCTGTACCCCTTCCTTTTCTAGCTTTAGTTAAGCTTGAAACGAGAAATTTGTTGTATATAACACTAATATCAATGAAATTGCCCACACGGATCCAGATAGGAATATATGCCATACAAGTTTAACGTTCAAAGGGTTACAGGGTACATCGAAGTCCATCACACTCCACAGCAGCTTTCTCCCTTGTTTTTATTTTTTACAATCCACGAATTCATATATACGAAAAATATATTGTCCGTTCTTTTATAACAAACCTCGATTTCTGCGAACAGGTCACACAGGTTGCGCAACTCAAGTGTGGAAGTAATTACAACGCGCCTCCGAAAGAAAATATAAGCTGCTAAAACGCCCAGTTTTGTTTGTATACTGCCTCAAACTAAGAGATTGGAGATGTGAGTAACTAAAAAGAGAGCAGCAGTTCTCTAACTTTGAATGTACATAAATTTAAATTCATGGAGAATTTGGCAAATAAATTTGCGTAAATAACGTGTTTAACTATGGGTAATATTAATAATAAGATACAAACTGGTTATTCTAAATATAATGCGAATAATAAAGATTTTTATATTCATGCATGAAGGAAAAACACATTTTGGCGCCAGTTTTTGAAGAAATGAAGCTGCAGGCTGTCGCATGTCAACTATCATTAGCACATATTCAAAACGAACGCAAAAGGTCGCAAATGTACAAATTTTCGAAACTGTTTCGTAACGAAACCAGACATTGTCTCTGCATATTCAAAAATGCATCACTTCTTTGGAATATTCAAATATTTTTAACCTCAAAACGGTTCGTTGAATTGCAATAGACACAAAAAAGGTCAGAGACTGTCCAAAGAAAACAAAGGAAGCTCGCCCCTCGATCTGTAAATTTCAGATGCTGCAAGAATCTCTGACGGCGCACTTCGCTCCAGGTAGTCAGCTCTCAATTCGACTTCGAATGCTTGACCTCGCACCGTGTGCAGAAATTAACCTCTGCCCAGTTGAGATCGTGCTAATCAACCCCATCGAAAGTAATGCACAACTCGCCCGATTTTAGGTAGCCTGATGATCGGCGGTGGACGCTGCATAGCCGGACATTGTCCTCTGTAGTGGGGTGAAGGAAAATCTCGTTTCCTTCTCGCTTCAATTTTCTACTTAATTTTCTTGAAATTTTACACATTTTATTATTCCTTCGCGACGACTTACCTCTGACCACTGTCCACATTTCCTTGTCGCGCACTTTTAAATTCCGCTTTTGGTTTCCTTCGACTTAGTTTTGCTTTACATTTTATATATTTTGGGGGTTGGCTTTTGGGTCGATTTTCAACGCATTTCAGCTTTAGTTTAGATTATTTTTGCATATTTTGTGATTTCTAATTTCTTTTCGGTCAGCGTGAGAATTGTGTGTGCCGCGTCCTTTCGTTTATTTGAGCATTGTCCACTTCCAATGTCCATAGATATAAATGATGTGTGAGTGTGTGTGTGTGTGTTTGGCGCCTTTGTCCACATTAATCCGATTTTAATGAAGCGCAACGCTTTGCGGTCTACCGATTCTTTGTTTCAATGCCGTATTAGATTTTCTTATTATTGTAAGAAAATATTAATGCAGAGAAAACTTACATTTAAATTGCATTTCACCCGAAAATGGAATAACTGCAAAGACGATTTCATGACATCTAATCTCCAATACATGTTGTAAATAGAATTTTCAATAAATTTTTGACATTAAAATGGCTTATAGCTTATGTCAAAGGTACATTGTTCCAGTTCTCCAGCTACTCCACTCTCCAATATTACTTACAAACGCACACATAATAATTTTTAATGTTTTATGCGATGTGTACTCGCGATATAGCCATATGTTGATTTTGATGAGTTGCAACATTGTCTGCCAAAGTTTCAAAATTCTCCAATTTTGTTTTTTTCTATTTTGTTTCGTTTTGTATCAAATATTAAAATGACATTCTCCAAATCAATTTGCATGGCATATCATTTATTTCACGCAGTACTCTATTGTGGATCCTATATAAACATAACTCAACTAGTATTTAGTCAGACGGGAATATTGTTTTGGAAAGATACACCACACTATTGCTCAATTGAAATTTAGAAGATTATGTACCATGCTACTATGTGGGGCCCAGGCTCGTTCCATAATAATTATTTAGACAATATGATTCACGAGATTACAAAACAGTTGTAAAGAAAAGTGGGTGCCATATAAAATAAATCGTAATGGTTTGGCTAATCCAGACTAATTTACATAAAAATAAATTTTTAAAGCCTTCACAGTTAAGTTCCCTGAAAAAATTGTGTGAAATTGAAAATACCATCATAGATCCAAGAAAGTATATAAATAATCTTTATCGGATCGAGGAGATGAGTCATGTCCGCCTGATCCGCCCTTATAAATGATTTCATTTGAAAAACGTTGTAAGTGTTTCAATGATTTCTGTTTTTTTTATTTTTGTTTTAATTTCCACCTCAAGTCTCCAATTCCAATAAAAAATTGTGGTGGTATCATCCGAAGTCGGATGCCCTATTCTGGCGTGTATATCAGATATGATGTCCAACATAACTTATTATGGTAGACCTGAATGTCCAGTTTGCACTGATAAAGTTACCACTCTATATGTGGGTTAATAAAGCTTCTATTACCTATGCATACTGCGAAAATCTATAATTTGGTACATAATTTGTTTATACCCGGAATAGATAGATAGAATTTCTATTTTATCAATTTTTAAATGAAAATGGCTTCATTGTTTTTCAAAATATTCTCCATGAAAAATTATGCACTTTTGCATTTTCTCGAATAAATTTTCGAGTGAGGCACCTCCAAAACATGGATTGAATGCATCAACAGCTTCGGGCGTAGAAAAACGGTCACCACGCAGTTTATTTTTGATGTTTAAGAATAAAAAGTTATCATTGGGTGATAAATCAGTGCTGTGTGGCGGATGACCCATCAATTCGATACTTTGTGTGCTCAAAAACTCTCGTCTTCGGCGGTTGGTTGTGCGAATTTTTTCGAAGACTTCATGCAAACAAATGGTCGTGTATCATTTAACACTTCTTTGCACCAACCCAAAGGAGGTTTTCTTTGCGCGATTGTCAAATTATGCGGAATCCAACGCGACCAAACCTTTTTTACGGAAAGGTGTTCATGCAAAATTTTTATTCGCTGGTAGAACTAATGTTTAGGGATGCCTCAATCTCACGATATGTTACATGACGATCTCGCATTGTCCGTTCACGCACAGCATCGAGTATTGTGGTACCACAATTGATTTATGGCGACCTTCACGGAACTCGTCGCTGAGCAAACTACGACCTCGATTGATACTACCACACCAGCGATATGCAGTGGTTTTTGAAGGTGCTTCATCGCCATACAAAGAACTTAGTTCATCGACACACTCTTGTTGAGATAATCCACGTCGAAAGTTTTAATTATTTTTATCTAACCATTGCCAGATTTTACCTATTGACATTAGTGCTGCCACTTGCCGAAATATAAATAGTTCCCCTCGTACTTTTGCATTTCATTCTAAATGTGCCAAATAAAATCTTCTATATCCGCTCAACTAATAAGCAGGAGGACGGGGTGTTACATGATATATAATTTTCGTTAAGTTCCATAAAACTTTAGCTAGACCATAGAAAAGTTTTTTTTTTAACATTATACAATAACAAACTTTATATAGCGCAGCTAACTGTAATTGTATAAGTTGTTGTCATGTTGGATTGTAAATACACCACTCTTTCCTAGGAATATAACTTTTCTGTAACACCATCCAAGAAAACATCCTTGCTTAACATTCTTGGCAATATCAAACACATCCCCAACCAACCAATATTTTCTGAATTGTGTAAAGTTTAATGAGAAATATTTAAAAAAATAAATACCCTTCACAATTGCCCTTGGCAACGTTGGAATTTAGTATAGCTTGCTTAGCAAGTATGATAAGCAGTTGTCCCTTTTGGGCCTTAGCTTACTGTACGCCTTATACAATATTAGCTTTAATTGTTGAAACTTAATGTCAAACCTAATTAGATTCACATATATACTTGTATGTTGTAGGCATTTTTCAAAGTAATTATTATTTAAATAATTAACGTTTTTTTTGTTGCTTTAATTTAATTACTTTTTTTTAATTGCTTGTTTTTACATAAAATATTGTTTACTTATTACTTTGATATTTAAATATATTTTTAATTCATAATTCAATTGTTAAACAAAGGCAATATATCCTGAATTATTTCTACGCAGTTTTTTTTTTTAAAATCATCTCAATGGAAGATGTGAGAGAATCAAATACCGTATGGTGGGGCAAATATAAATTTGCAGCTTCAAAGTATTTAAGGTATTTAAAGAAACTCATTAAAAGTTCCATATGTAACCAGTAGAAGGAGGTGAGGCATATATCCCATAAAGTAAATATAGTTTTGATATGCATTAAAAGTCAAGTTGATGTAGAAATGTCGTTTTTCTGGCTATCCGTATGAACTACAATAACTTGGTGAATATAAAAGATTCGATTTAAGTTTCATTATTTAGACTTTCTTTTTCATTTCTTCAGATAACTTGTATTCAATGTACTTGTCAAAATTATGTTTATTTGGACTTGCACATTATTAGAAAATATCCTGTGTACTCTAGGCGACTCGTGAGAATTGGTCGATGCGGGTCTATACAGTAAGCCGCAAGTTAGAATCACGTCTGCGTAAGTTGCTTTTCTCAGAGTCAGTTATACGTGTCCCTTTCCCGCAATATTCAGTTTAGGCAATTGTTTGTAGCTACGGGGCTACATTCATTGACAGCACCAAAAGTTAACTCCATGCAGCTATACCCGTTTGTGTGTCCTTTTGAATGCTGAGATGTATGATGATGGAATGTAATGTAATAAAATTTAATGTAATGCAATGTAATGTAATGTGATGCAATGTAATGTAATGTAATGTAATGTAATGCAATGTAATACAATGTAATGCAATGTAATGCAATGTGAAATTTAATGTTATGTAATGCAATGTAATGTAACGCAGAGAATGTAAGAGATAAAACCTTATATATTTACACTCTCCTAATAATTGGACTGCTAAATATGTAACTATATCTACTATAAAAAATAATGTGTGAACTCATTTAAATACACAACTCATTGCGTCATTTAAAACTTTAATAATAAACAACACTTAAAATGATCAACCATATGTAAAATTGTGAGTGGCAGTTAGGCGTTAGTCACTATATTCTGAACTATTCCCTATTTGTCATATATGCTTCTAATATAATGAAATTGCTTCTATTTTAACTGGTATTAACTGTTCAGTTACTTGAAATTGAGACCTTCAATATACTGCATGTGTTTGTCCTATTTATTATTTTCAAGCAATTATGACCACAATTAAAAATCTGAGCGCTACTTAAAACTATGATCTAGAAGATCCTTTGTTGCTAAGGGACTTGTGACAAGCATCTACACATTTATTTGTAAACACAAATTTATCTTAGTAAGTTAAAAGGCATAACACATTACGAAGAGGAAAGATTATAAACGTAGCAGCATGACAAAATTTTAATTTTGCAGCTGGAACGTCATATCAACTTAAAAACGAAATGTGGAAATAAGCTAATTAAATATTTATTTATTTGTTCAACAAAACAAATGTCTCGGCAAATCCTCACACGAAAACGCCAGAACACAGATTAAACAGAAGCAAACAGAAGTCAGCTAATAAAATTAAAATGATAATTATGACAATCGTACGTGATGATTGCTAAAAAACTAAAAGCCTGGAAGACTTCTTAATGTGGAGTAGAAAATTCACATTTGAAGACCACGCGTGGCAAAGTAAAATATATGGGAGGGGATCTACATTCAAAGGAGGGTGGGAGCCTCTTTACAGAAAAAATCAGTTATTGACGTAAATATTTATTTTTAAAATACATGAATTTGACAGAATTTGAAGGAACACGCACGCTCATTTCTACATCGGCAGAGGTCAACCGATTTCTATTGGTGAGGGTCAAGTTCTGGCCTATTTCTTCGTGTGCATTTTTTTATTTTTAAAAATATATATTTTTTTTTTATTTCTATTTGAGTGCGCATTTTGTTATGTTGTATCACGCAAATCGTGTGTTCTTCCGCTCTATTTGTAGAGATTTCTATTGTCAAATAATACAAGAGAAACGTTCACTTCTATAGAACCGAAGCTGATATTATATGCTTACATATATTAATTATTTAGTGACTTAGTTCCACTCTCAGTGGAATGCTCTGTTGCATTAAAAAAACATAATCACATTTAATTTGTTTGTATAAGCAACTCAGAGTTACAGAAAGTATCCATATGAAGCATCAGATCGATTTTTAGAATGCAACAAACAAAGGTAACATAGAGGAATATGGTATATTTTATCGATGTCATTAACAATAACTATGCATAAAACGTAAACTATATACTGAAAGGTAAGACAATTTTTGGGAAGGCTTCTACGCTTACAGTATACAGCCGTAAACCATTTGAACGGAATTATAATTTAGATGTGTACAAACAATTATTTATCAAAATGGGTTTGAGACTAAATGGCTTTTAAAATTTTCGCCTATACTACCATAAATATAACATAACCAATATTTTTTTTTAGAAGAACTTCAAAGACAAGGAATTGCTACCTGATTTTAATTGTAGAATACTTGGAAGACTTGGAAGTTTATGTTGAAGTATGAAACGAATTATATCATTCCCAAGACGTTAAAATATATTCGATAAAATCTGTAAATCAGACATTAAGTCTAATGCAATTCGCGATCGTCACAACATTTAGTAGCGAGGCGACCAGTGCTGACGACATAATTGAGTTTATTACTTTAAACTCCGATCTGACATCGAAAAACATAGCAGTACAAAAATTTAATTTCAAATATTCCACAGACATTGCTTCATTCAAACTGAGCGTACCTTAGGAGTATTTGAAAATAATTTGTAATGCTAAATTCTGGCCAGATTTAAGTTTGATAAAGGAAAACTACCAAAAATGTAAAGGTACATCTTCGCGTCGTGTTGTCGACTTTTACGTCCACCTGCGCAAACTTCAGATTCTAAGAATTTACGCTAATTTGTCCTCTTATTAAATCCACTTTTATATCTGAAGAGTTTCAGGGTATTTTCCCGTTGAATATTTAGTTTATATGTGTTGTCCTAACTTTTCAAGCACGCAAAAGTTATATAACTTGTTCATATATACCGCCATCAACTGATTCCAGTATATATGAACAACATGCTGCTGCTATTGGATTGATTTTAAAATCATTAACTTACCCAATGTTCCTTGGATGAGCTGTATAGATTCTGAATCAATAATTCCTTCTATTCAGTTGGATTTTTTTGACACGTTAGCAAACACGTTCGCCTATATGTTTACCGGAAGATAAATACCATCCAACTCTTGAAATAGCATTATCAGTCTCTACTTTTGAGGGCCGTAAAAGCGAATCTTATATTAACCGTTACTGTTTGCAAAAACTGACTTTGATAAGTTAAAATATCTCGTCTGTAGAACAGATTGCTCTAATGTATATACCTGTGACAGTATTGACATAGCTTGTGATATTTTTTATAATATTTTTATAAAATACTTCGTTGATTGTGTTCCAAAATTTTCACAAATGCGCATCTCCAAGCCTCCGTGGTCCACTCGTCACCTCTGCCATTTAGAAAATATAAAATCACGATACTTTAAAAGATTTAAAAGATCTCAGAAGGTGCAAGATTACCTAAAATATTTTTGTGCACGTTCTAGTTTTCAATTAGCAAATAGGAGGTCCTTTAAATGTTTTTTGCTTAGAATGAAAAACAACTTTCGTGCGGATCCTAAATCTTTTAATAAATTCGTTAATACTAAACCAAAATCTGGCTCATATCCGTCGAATGTGTTTTTTTTTTATTAAAACAGCAACGGACACAAATGAGATATTTAAGACTTGTTTGCAGATTTCTTTCAATCAACTTGCTTCCCATCAAATCGTTCCTCAAACTTTTCTGCAAATCCTAATTTCTATATGCATCCTATATCTGTTCCAACTATAGAGTGAGATACTCTCTTAAAGGACTTGCTAATAACCCATCTGGTATACTTAAATTATGCGCCGACTCGTTATGCGATCCTTTGCTGCATCTATTTCAATTGTCTCTTAAGTAATCTATAGTTCCTTTGATTTAGAACCAGTCCAACATTATTTGAAAAAATCATAACAGAACAATTACAATTTTCATGTAAGTCAATGCTGTCTACCACGCAACATGGTTTTCTTAAAAGTAGATCAGTCTCGATAAACTTATTAGAATTCCCTTCTCTAATCAATTTAGCCTTTGCCAATGGTCTGCAAACAGATATTATTTACAATGACTTTAGAAAGGCATTTGAAAGCGTAACTTACATATTGTTACTTAACAAACTTAACTTAACTTACGGTTGCCTTTGGACTAACTACTACATTGGATATCGTCCTATTTAGAATGTTTAATTATTGTATTCTAGAATATATTTATTGTCTTCAAGTCCATTTAAATTAATTGATAGTCCAACAAACTTCAACCATATAAAATTTCTTTTCCATTTCCTTTGGTATTAAAAAAATATAAAACGAAATTTGTGATAATTTTTGACTTAAGTTTTTTATGCGCACTCAATTTGCTTTGATCACAATCGTTGATGGGAAGCTTACAGTAGAAATATCTCTATCCAAAAGAAAACGACACAAATGGCAAACTTCAGCAGCATATAAATACAAAACAAAAGTTTTCAGATCATTCTTGCATTCGATTTAAGGCTATAAATCAGCAGACTGACATCGAATTTCTCAGCGAGGGGTTGGAGAAGAGCTATATTCGAATCTCGTCAGTGTGATACTTTGTTGTCCGATGAATGTGACGATGAAAATGCGTTGCTAAGGAACTAAATAAATATGCTTAAAATAAGATACATATATTCCTTAGCAATGTGCTTTTACTGCAGCTACTACTGGGCTTTTCATCTGTGGATCTGTTTTCATGGTAAATAAAGTTGTTTTCGATTACAGTACAATCTGAAAATACCCGGGCATACTACAAAGTCATGCAAATGTATTTTAGTTGAGTGTTTACCCTTTAAATGGTTTGTTGAACGTATAAAATATTTGTAATAAATTTTTCATGAGTTCCCATAAGCTTGATTTGATGTGTGATAAATAGACCTCGAAATTTCAATATTTACATATTTTGTTACATGTTGCGAGATTGGAATTAACCGAGTAGCGGAAATTATACATAGAAACAAATTATATTTTGATGTTCTTCCAGAACCCATTACTCGATCCATACTCCTACTAACAACAGAACTGGACAAGTTATTTGATCGTAAAACTAATGTTGAACTCAGCCTATAATCACATATAGCAACTGTCACATCACGTAACATAAACTTTTTTAAATAATTAGAGTTCTTAAAAACTGCAACAATCTAGTTTTTACGCATATATTGACTTAAAATTGTATAATATTAAAAAAAATATTTCTGTTTAAAATTATATTTTCTTGGCCGTTTTTTATTGAATCTATTTTATTATATCCTATCTAGTAAATGTGTTGCGACTCTTTCTAATTTTTTAAGATGCAGCGTAGAAACAAGTCGTACAATTTAGCATTAAATTATTTTTACATATCGTCGATTCTTTATAATTAAAAAAAAAAAATCTAAAGCAAAAAAAACATTTTCAGCATTCTATTTTTACAAATTTGCAGCTTGTCCCAGTCTCTATATCAAAATCAGAAGACAAATTCACTTTTCATGTGCATTGACTCAGTGATCTTTAATCAAGGTTAACATTTCCAGACACTTACTATGAAGTTTTGCATTTGATTTGTTGACATCGCTTGTTGAGAAAAAATCTCAGATGCTCATCGATCAGATATTTAAATTCTCGTGGATATTCACCGCTCTGTTCTTTGTTGGTAGCTTCTCAGCGACACAAAATAGAATCTATAATTTTTTAAAATGAGAAAAATTAGCTTAATTTTAAAATTTTGACCCGTACTATATAATAAAACACAGAATTTTGGATGAATTTGTTCCGTACCGGAAGAAATAAGTTCCATTGGAAAAATGGTAGATAACAGCAAACACAAGAGGGAGCGTAGCAGCGCATGCCAGGTCCACTTATTAAAAAAACAGCAATTAAATAATAAAACAAGAGAAAAAATTACCGCATGTTATACGATATAATCTTCAAACTTGCCCTCGGCTCGGCCACTCCGGAATTTAGTACTGCTTAGCAAGTTTAACAAACTTGAAAATACAGTATAGTTATACTCAGCTCTGTATATTGTACAATATATATTTTATTACTGAATTAATGAACAAGAACTATATACGACAAAGCCACTGATATCGTGGATCACTTTGAATACATATTCAGCAATTCGAACAAAAGCTTCCGAGAAGTCCAGCAATTTAAAAATATCAAAGAACTGTTAAAAACGGCGCTGCAGTACATATGTATGCTTAATATATATATCAATTTTAAGAATGGAACACTTCCCAAAATTGTAGAAATTAGCGGTTATTATACCAATAGCGAAACCCGCCCAAGATACGACACAACTATCGCCCTACGGACTAATTAGCCTTTCCAATACTATGTAAAATTATCGAAAAAAATTGACCGTCTTTAACCAATCCAGGGAGCGTTGCATTCCAGACCATCAATTCGCCTTTCGCCGGAAACATTGTACGGTCCAGCAAATTAATAGAGTAACGAACAAAATAACAACCGATCTAAAAGATAAAAAGTTAACCATGGTGTTTTTCTAGAACATGCTCAACCAAAAAATGGATCAAACTAAACTGAAATTTAAGCAACTTCTATTGGTGACAGCAAAAATCATGTTTCTGATGTTTAAAGCTTTAAGAAAACCAATATGGAACTATGGCATTTAGCTGTCGGGTACGACAAAAATGCTTGCTTTTTTATCGCAGAGAAAAACGTTTCAAACCAGGATATGCATAAAGATATACCAACGGTGCCAACAATGAACGAAATATAAAACTTTCCAGAAAATATCGAACAAAAATAGTTATTCGCGAACAGAGAAATAAATAATATGCCAGCCCAGGAGTTAATTTCGAGATGGAGACTAAAACTCCTGAGTCCAAATTACCTAATCTAGACGAAGTTATCTTAAAACCGACTGTAACCGACTGTAAGCGGCCCTGTACCAGTACACGTCGTCAAACAAACACCTTAAATGTTACCCTAGCTTATGGCCAAGCAGTCCAAAACAAATGGTCAAAAATGTAAAATAAACTTGTAAAATTCCGACAAAGTCCTAGTCGAATGCTACAAGAACAAAGTCAATATCTATTACCGTTTCGGAGATCCTTTCGTTCATATGGACGGACAGACGGACATGGTTATATCGACTCCTATAACACTCCTGACCATAAGGGGGGGTAACATTGAGGGATCAACGACCATTATTAAACCTACATTTGCACAAAACCAAGAGACAAGAGCCTCTTCGGTACAGGGCCTAATAAAAAAATAATTATGATGGTCACGTAAATAGTTATTAAGCTAAAAGGCAAAATGTTCATTTTGTGTAAAATCCCCCAGCAAGCTACAAAAAGTTCTTACAATAAGTATCATAATAGAGATGTACAACTATAATGGAACAATAAAAAAAACTGTAATTATTGGAACTTAGTGTAATAATTAATTTGATCCATTTTTGTGTGTTGTGAGCTAAATTCGGTAAAATAATAATTTAAAAAAAATTAAGAGTGCTGCAGTGAGTTCATGAATTCGAAATACCCTGCCACCTTTCTTATGTAACAAGCAAGCTATGTATACTCTAGTACAAACAAAAAATTGTGGGCATGGCACCATTTTGGAAATCTGAATGCTCAAACCAAAACTTATAGTTTCTGAGATATCGAGTGAAGGATGGATGGATATACTGTTACAGCTATATTGTCTCGATTTTAAATGTTGATCAAGAATATATATACTTAAAAGGGTCTGCAGCGCTTCTTACCGCTGATATATACATATATTTCTACAACTTTGTAGATTTATATTTTAAATTTCGATTGATATTACGTTCGTCATATTACCGAGTCATGTAGGAATTCCTAATGAAGCTCTCACTTAAATAAAGAAACGAATTCGATGCCGTACAAAAGAAATTTGAACTTAATTGAATAAAAAGATTAGAAACATGACGAATGATCAATTATATATTAAAAACAATACCAAAACAACTAAAGTGAAATACAAATCTTTTGTTACAAAAAAAAAAAAAAAATTATCAATAATTTTGTAAGATATAGTTAGGCTTTCGTCACTTATTTTCACCTCGGCTGTGTTGATATTTTCTTATTTTTATTAATTTTTATTCAAACCTGATATGATACTCAAAAGTAAACACACCTTTGGTTTTTTCTTCAATGGAAATTCATATCTACTATTTTTCATTGTAATTTTATTTCGCCGAAGTCCTTAGTTAATATGGCTTAAGCTCACTACAATATTTTGTAAGTTTTAACTTTAAGAAAACTTATAGAATAAATTAATGAATAGGTAATCCGCCCATCTCTCTCATACTCACCAAATCTTGAAGGCCAATCACCATGACTACTTACCGCAGTCAATAACTTGGCAACACAAGCGAATTCAGTCACAGTAAGTTTCTCACTCTCGACAAATGAGAGTATCCCAATGGAGAAATCATAGAAATCATTCAATTTCAATCAAAATTCAATAAACTAACAAATCACTCCCCTCATTTAGATTAGACACAACGGACCCTGGCGAATGCCATGTAAAAATGCTTCAAGTTATTTGTTCAGCCTGCGATTTACTATGAGAAAAATTCAAACGCAAAAATCTTCTGGCATTACCGGCGCAGTGAAACATAATCAAGTCCAGTTAGAGCGATACTAAATTCAAGATTTCATCATAACTAAGCAGCGTCGGATGTGCGACTTATACAAATACTCGTATGCACAATACACATGTAGCTTCTTATAAATATATCTATGGCTGCGACTTTGCTTTGCTGGTCCGCCTGCTATTTTGAGCTCTTGCGCAGGCATTAGTCATCGGCATTGATATCCATCAATCGTAGCAACTGGCCAGCAATGAACTGAGCTCGGTTGGGATGGGATGGGTTGTGTAGCGCGAAATTTATTACAATTAGTTGGCGGCTACGGATTTGAGTTGCATTTGTGAACCGCAGTCAGTTCGTTTAGGAATGAAATTGACCGACTATTCATATTGCGGTTGAGTTGCTGTTTGCTGTTGTTGTTGTTGTTGGCTTACCAACCTAACTTGTAGGCAATGCACTGAGTAAACTCCAAGAGTCGAGAAAACTTCCCTATATTCAGTCATGACTTCGTTTCGTAGTCGATTTGCTTGTGGTTGTTGTTGGTTGTTATTACATGCGTTGCCTCCGATTACTCCAACGCATTTTCATAATTTGTATTTTTTTTCTCTTCAGTTGCTGTTTTTCCTAGGTTTTGTATTATAAGCGCTTGGTCCCAAGATTGTCTATCTGTCTGTCCAGCAGCCAATGAGTTTGTCAGTCAGTCACTCAGTTAAAGTATGCTTGCAGTATTTTCCCCTCTACTCCACTTCGCTCCACATCACTTCACTCAACTAGACATTTGTTTGACCGTATTTGCGGCTCTGAGGTCTTTTGCTTGTTGAACCTTTTTAACCGTTGCTTGGTCAAAAGTTGTTAACCATATTAAAGTGTTCAATGATTAATTACACACGTCCAAGATTAATTGAAATCAATCAAAGCTGAAGTTAACTAATGGCAACACGTTTGTAATTCCTGTTCGTACATTCTTAACATCTCTCAGGTCGACGTCAGTCAGTCAGTTAGTCAAAAAATGTATATATGAGTGTGGAGGCTGGTATTTCTTTACCATTGAAATATTTACGTAATATGAACGAGAATTTTTTTGTGGTTTTATTTGTTGATTTGTTAGAAATTTGTTTCCCATAATTAATTTTTAAGATATCGGAATGAGACTTTCTAATTAATTGCACAAACTGTGAAAGTTTTTGGTATTTGCTAAACTTTATGTCTGATTATTTGATAGATCCTTCTAGACTAATCACAAGTTTAAATACCACTTAATTAAAAAACTCCATCAGACCTCTATCTGGCATATAAGATTTGTCCGTAATGCATTTTGTGTATCATAGAAGTATATGCAACTGAATACTAGTTTTAAATGATCGTTATTTTAAGTTATATACTTTTCATAGTAATCGTATGACGAAACCCGAAATTCAACAAGTATTCAATATATTCGCTTGAATTACATTATTAGAACTCAAAGCGAATTATTACCTATATGCCCGTCTGTCCGTTCTTCCACACTCTAGTTTATCTTTCTGTAAGAGTATGTGAGTAACGATTTTTACTGTGTTCAACCAAATAACTGGTAATACGTGGGACTATATGGCCTTGGAGGGTTATGGGCTTCTCTACAATAAGTTTTACAAAGTGCCATCTGTCGTTTCCATTAGAAATTTGACAAAATATACCCGGCCAAGAAAAAAAGTTTAATTTTTGAACATTTTCCTCCAACAATGTCCGACAAGAATGCATTGATGAGTTTAATTCTTCATACGGCGATGAAGCACCACTATACAGCATTGTAAAAACTAGGATAACAAAAGCATTTGTGGCCTACGTTTACATAACGACTAGTTCCGTGATCGACGTCTGTGTCAGAAAGCATCGACTTTCTTTGAAGAAGTATTATATAAATTGATTAATTGTTTAATGGGCTCTATATATCTTTTAAACTTCGATCGCCAAAGCTTAAAATTATCAAATTTCTTTATTTATTTTATCATTTATTTATTCATTTATTTTGTTGATCGAATAAACACTTCGAATATAATCGAATATTATTTCTCTTGATCACATTAATATGTATTAAAGGTACAGGGTTGAAATTTGGTACACATGTTAATAGCATCGGGGGAAGTAAGATCACACCATAAATTTGGTCAAAATTAAATCAAATTAATGGAATTGGGAGAAATAAAATTACATAACATATGTAATCAAAATTGGAGGTGTGGTGTCCCGCCCTTTATATAAGCGATAAATAAAATTTGTCCTACATTTGCATCCACTTGAGATACAGAGGAATTTTTTATACATGTGAGGTCAGGAGCAGTAACTCTGTTAAGTTTGGTCAAAATCGTAGGGGGATGACCCGTACCCTTAAATCGACAAATTCAATTCGTCACATCTTTACATCTATTAAAAGTACAGGAATGAAATTTGGTACACATATTAATGGGATCGAGGGAAGTAAGATCACATCATATCTTTGCATCCATTTAAGGTTTATGGATGACATTAGTATACATTTTAATGGGATCGGGAAAGTAGGATCCATGGGAGAAGTGATGACAGGTTGACTGGATTTAAAGAACTTACATATGTATGTACATAGACATAATATAATTTATAACAAAATTTTTTACTTTTATATTTAAGATATATCGATATATATAAATATTAATGTATTTATCTTCGTATGTTTGTATATCTGTATGTCTATATACAAGTATGTATATATGTATGTTTAATGCGAAAGTTTGTGCGGATGTATTTTTCTCTTTCATGAATTTGGAATAGAAATATTTAGATGGGACATTGGAAAAAAACTTAGGCCATTTCAAGTATAGAGATGTAATTTGAAACACAGGTTAATGGGATCGGGAGAAGTAAGATTCATTAGACAAGTAATTTTTGGCTCCTGTAACTATATCTTTATAGTAACTACCGGAACCATATATAAGGGATGTAAACTAAAACATTCTTAAGTTGAGCGCCGCATGGGTTTTAGTTTTCTTTTTTTACATGAAAACTAAATCCCAAAACCCAAGATTTCTTATGAGATCAACATTAACTTGCAATGAAGGCTTGTATGCAATTATGCTTAACAATTTGGATAACCCTTTGGATAGTTGGAAGACTCACTGCTCGGTTTGTGAATTTTTTAAGTTTAACTTTTGGGCAAAGAGTACAATATTCTGTGCGCCGACTTAGAAGTCTAACAATGTGTTCTGAATTATGTAATGTGGTGAATGTAAGACCAAGTTTTGGTCGGACTGTTAAATTTATTATTCGTACTTCCATATGAACGACTGCTCTTTAGGTAACTAAACCAAAACACAAATTCTGAATCCCATCGAGTATTCAATACATTCTTAAGAGAAATATATGATTATTCGTCCAAGATCGCAAAAATATTGTGGGTGATATAAAATTTACGCCATTATTATGCTGTGAACATTTATTAAATTATTATTTTTTTGGCCTAAAAACGTGTCAATGCTCTAATAAGTCAATGAAACGAGTATCTTAAAGTCCCAGATTAAGACATGAATTATAAATTTTTGTATAAATAACCTATCGTTATTTACTAAACCGTAGCCACTAACTTAAGTTAGCATAGTTCGTAATTTCTTTAACGAGCTACGATAACTCACTTTCATATAATATTTATTAATGAATCCGCATTAAGATGTGTAACAAAAAAAAAAATATAAGAACTATATAATCACTCTAAGACAGACTGCAAAGGTTTCCGCGCCTTATTTGCATCAAATTCACAACATATGCATTGAAAGGACAAATGAAGTCTTTGATTCCAATTGCAAGATATCAACCCACCAAACACCCGCAAAATTTAATTTTATTAAAACACTCATCGGCATATTAATCCCACTAATAAACAAGAAAATCCGCGCAAATTACTTTGATTATGACCAAGAGCGACCCTCCGGGTAAACATCGAAATTGTGAATATCTGTCTCATATCAAAGATGTGCGCATATTAATTTGCGGCGAAATCGAAAGCGGAGATGCTTATCAGATCAGAGTTGTAAATCGTATCGTATCGAGTGTAAAGGCGATGTATTACGCCCTTTGTGCATAAATGTATCCGAATCGCTCGCCCTTTGCAGTAAATATACACACTCATCTGTTCATTGTTTAATTGTCAATAGACATCAAGTTCTATCAATATCATAAAAGCTAATATTTTTCGGTTGGTTGGACGTCGATGCCTTCGTTCTCATTGCTCAATTCAAAGGTAAATCCAGCGAACGATTGACGACGACTTGTGGCTTGTGCCACTATAAGAAGGCATGTGCATAAATAACCGCAAACATCCCCATTAATCCCACCGGATATGCTCAATCAAAGCTCAAAGCGTTCGTGGTATGGTACGGGCTAGTCTGGTCTGGTCCTGTTTTTGTCTCGGTGTGGGTCTGTCCGTATTGTACCTGCTTCTAACATCGGGGGTGGATTGTTGTTGTCGGCTGTCACTGAAAATCGTATTTCATTCATCATTTTTCGCCTTTTCAACGCGACCGTAGTTCAAATAACCTGCCAACAAGCAACCCCCGACAGTTATGTCGCACCCTATCAACGAATTAAGCGCATGTTGAGCGCATAACTGACTTTAACAACTCGTCTAACATTTCCTCTCCGCCTCGAACCACCATGGGTATCTTTATTTTAATATTGAAATTGCGTAATTATAATTAACCACATGTGAGGCCACAACCGAACAACGCATCAAATCACTTCCGCTCGTTGCTCGTTTCGGCTTTGTACCGAGGCGTGCAGGCGGAAATAAGTCAACAGCATATCTCCGCACAGGTTGATTGGCGATATTGCAAAATTTATTTTTGATCGGACCAATATGGGCCAAAAATCACTTTTTTAATAAATTCTTTGTTTTATGGAAGTGCTTTTAGGAAATGAGAGCATTGCAATAAAAAAACAAGCATTAAAAACATGAAAGGATGCTGCAGTCGAATTTAATCGACTTAGAGATGCACTGTACATTGTCTAAGTGTCTAAACTTGAACAAAAGATTTGCATAGGTTTAAAGTTTTTCGATCAGAAATATTTTAAATATTTGAAAGCTCTGTCTTTTATAATCTCGGAGATATCGGAATTTTACGATTTGTCAGATGTATGGAAAGACGGTAAAATTTTCTAGTTTTTCTTTCAATTCTTTTAACTTTAAAAAAAATATAACGGTCAGTTAAATTCTTGAAACTATGCCTTTGCGTTTTTTTCATTTGTCAAACTTTTAACTGGATGGAAAGTGTAGGGGTGTTACCTTGGTGTCTACCCAATCTAGTTCCATTTGAGTGAATCGCTAAATGACATGGCATGATCCCGACTTTTTAATTGGACGTATAAAAATTAATGTGCAAAAAAGCAAGCTCGGTACATTAAAACTAATTTAAGACTATTTCTTACCGATGACTCTAACACAACATCATTATTCCAAAGTCCAATGCCGTCGTACATCTTGGAATCCATCAGGAAAGACGAGTCATTTGCCTGAAATATTGAGGGCTTATTAATTTACACTTAAGCGTGGTCTATAAGGTCATCCTTAGAACTCAATAGTAAAGTATTTGGAGATTTAATTCAAAGAGTGCTATCATAATTACTTAGAACTACAACTGGTACACCAATGAGAATACTTATTCAACTCTCTCTCTCTCTCTCGCTCTCTCTCTCTCTCTATCTGTCAAAACTAAAATATCCCGCTTAAAGCTAAACTTTGAAAGTAGAGTCAATTTACACCAAAATTCACTTGCAACATTGATCTACTCTCGTTATAGTCCACTAATAGTTTCTACACAGGACCGAGCATCAGTAGAAATGTGGAATGTGAAATGTGGCAATTGGAGTTTCTATTGATATATTTTTTTATTACTCAAAGTCTCAAAGCCTCCTTTTATTTAAAGCATACAAAACGTGTTGCATTTATGAATAAACGATTACGTTGGAGCAATATAATTATAAAGGTTGAACCAAATATCTTTCAGTATAATCCATAACAATTGGAAGAACTGAATAAACGTCCAATTGAACGCGTTTCACACATAGGTGCTAATGAATTTAATGAAGTCATTTTTCTTAGCTGATTAACAAAACTGGGTTTAAACATTTTCTACAGTCGAGCAAACGTCTGGCCTGTCATGCATAACAAGCGAGTTCATAATTTGGCATCATTAATCATTGCTTGTACTTGAAAGCGAATCGTTGAAAAGGTAAAATAAAATTTTTATTTTCAAGTAGATTGAGCCGTCTAAAAAACTCCACATACATAGTCTTATGATGGCTCAAAGGAGGACTTCTTCTTTCTAGATACTAGGCAAATTGTTAACTTATTGAAATATAAAATCCAACACCATTCAAGTAGTTCCTTAGTATAGAAAATAGCTGTTCAATAAATTGGGTGCTTATATACCAAAAAAATATTTAAAAAATATTTATAGAAATTAATAATAAAACGAAACACACACAGAAATTCCCGTCTGTTCACTTTATCGATGGTTCGACAGCATACAATGGGCGAAATGTCACTAATTGCAGCCAAAAGTTAAGATTTGCAAACTATTGACCACATTTTATTTATATTGAAACGCAATTGGAAGACTAAGATGAAAAGTGTGAAAATTGAATAATAATTCTTTAGTTTGTGGATTAAATATATAAAAACATTATCTGTTAGGACGAATATTCAGCATTGTTTCCATCAAAAAATTTAACGTTACTCGGTTGTTTTTATTGGATATAAACGTGTGGATACTATGAGAAAACATTATCATACAACGTTTTATGGTCAAATCTTTAATTTAAGGATAGTCAAAATTAAAAATTTGTTTATTGAGTTTAGTTGATAATAATTGAAGTCTGCTTATGAATTATTTAATTAGACCGACTGTCTTTTCGGACTTTAACCTAATATTTTAAAACCCAAAAATGCTACGATATTTAATAATAAATAGCATAAAAAATGTTAGCATTACATTCGGTATTTAAACATAGAAAATAAACAAGAAAATGTATCAAATTCTGTTGCACCGAAGCATTAATACAATTCAAATGAAAGTTCAGTTATAAGATCCGATTGACATCAATTTTTTATACTAGCTTTATTGGCCGTCAACCGCCGTTTGATCATGGCTGCATTTAGAAAAGCGCACCAGCTGCTGTGGTGTTGTTGCGCTGGCGGCAGTTGCTCTGAATTCCAAGTATAAAGAAATCTTTCTATAATTGGCTATTATAAGGCGAATCTGGACGTCCTCTATCACGGAGTCCACCAATAAAGTTTGGGTCCACCATGCAACCCATACGTGCTGGAGCTCTTCGTCCATTCGAGAAAGATGGCATACTTTATGTGCTTAGAGATAAAATATACAACAAGACATAGACAGATACATGGATATACTTGTAGCTAGACCGACTCGTTTAGTGAAGCTGATGACGAATAAATATACCTTATGAGTTCTACGATGTCTCCTTTAATACGATGAAAACATTTCGAAAAACTGATAATATAACAACATAATAATCCAATTTTATAAATTTATAGTTTTGACAGGAAAAAAATATATTTTTTCCACTGTGCCGCTGTTTGCTCATCGATTCTACTGCCAACCCGACACCTACTGGTGATGAGATCATTCATCACGTAGCCATCAAAATAAATGAGTAGCTATTGTTGAATGCAGCTACCAGAGCAGTCAGACAATATTTCAAGTATAACTGATTTCTTAATTATAACAACTGTGAAATGACCGATAGAACTAATCCGAACAAGAGATCGATAGACAAGGTATCAAGTGTTCAAAACATTGTTATTTGATATGATAAATCCCAACTCCACATGAGTTGTTTCGGATCATTTTAAAAGTGAAGTTAAAACGATTTAGACAATTGTAAGTTTTTCTTTTGCCAGAAAATGGTCTTTCGGGTATAAAAAAGGGTAAACAAGTGAATACAAGGTAAGCCATTTGCTTTGGCGGTATCAAAGAACTTTACAGAACTATCGAAAGTAATTACATCTGCAATGTTAAAGTTAATATTATTAAATAATTTCGAAATAAGCTGCGTAATATATTAATGCGACCACACAAGAATTATATTATAACAGCTTCTGATTCCAATATAACAAGAAATAATGCTGCAGTTGCTTGTGTTGGTCTGAAAATATGAACTAACCATGGTACCTCAGTTGAAGAGTCCTTATTTGAGTAGAGGGTCTTCAACTAATGGACAATTGTTGATAAAGCTTTTTACACATAAATGAGTAAAAAATGTTCAAGCATAGTCACTTTACCTTGAACGTCTTCAAGATTTAGCCGCTCATTTGGAAGAAGTGACTACATTGACTTCCATGAAAAAATCAGCAACATATACATATCAACATATATTGAGTCTGTTACAGGTTTACTGGCAAAGACTTAATCCCTTTGAACTGTGGGAACAGGTATAAAATATGTTGAAAACTTCTTTCTAGAACTAGTTAACACATCTGGAGATAATACGCTGTATGTGGATTATATACACAATACTTGTAGTAATATTTATGGAATGTTTATCACAGTTGAACTTAAATTGAATGCAAGCGCCATCAACTCAATCGATTAGCATAACTAATGCTTAAATACTGAACATTAAAGGGTACGCCAACATCGAATGTGTTACGTTGTAAATTTGTTTATATTGTTGTGTTGTGTCGTAGAGCCAAAGGCCAAAGTATCCATTGCGACGTGAGGCGTCCGCCATTGTTATTAACTCAGCCGGAACACCCAATTGTCATTTATAGTACAATGGTCGTACATACATATAGAAGCATATACATTTTTAAGTACATAGTATCTGTGGTTGCTTCAACAATAAACCACACAAATTACTTTCAATATCCTACCTGTCTCCACGCCCATTCACTGTGTCATCGCCGCATTGACTGTGTAATCAAAAACGTAGATCCAAACATGCTTGGCCTGCCTGGGCGTCTCCTTATAGAAAACGAATGGCGTTTGGCTTCATTTTAGTTTAACTTCTAATATTGACTATTCCCAACTGTCAATCGACAGAATGAAATGCGCTAATTTCAAAATGTCACGCACTTGACTGACAAGTAATTCGGTTTAACTCGTTGACTCTAATGGCGGTAATTAATATTTTATTTTCCCGATTGTTGTTGAGTTGTGTAGACTGAAGGATGATATGAGGGAAAACACGAAGAACCTAGGGTGTTTGGTGTTTGGTTTACCCCAACAATGGAAATATGAAAAAAAATGTTCTTTACTTTTTTTTTTTTAATTTTTTTAGTTATATTTAAATAAAAAATCTAAAGATTAAAAAAAAAAATTTCAGCTGAATGGTCCCAAATTTTATATATAGTACTAGCTTAACCCGCTACTTCGTCCGCGTATAATTACATAAAAATTAATATATTTTTTTTCGTTTTTTTTTTTTAGTTCTGAAACTATAGGGGGGTGGGATATCACCCCCTCCGATTTCGATCAAAATTAACAGGTTGATTTCTGATCCTCTTAAAATGTTTACTAAATTTCATCTCGGTACCTTGAATGGATGCAATGATATGAAAAATTATGTTTATCGCTTATATGAGGTGGGGCAACGCCCCCTCCAATTTTGTCAAAACGTAGCCTATGTTCTTTTCCATCGTCCCATCTATCTCTATCCCAAAATTAATTCCAATTGTTTTAGCGGTTTAGCCGTAAGAGAGAAACATGCATCCATACATGCATCCATACATACAAACTTTCGCATTTATAATATAAGTAGGATAAAGGAGTCTTGTGGGCAAGGTACCCACATCATTTATATCTTAATATAAATTTTAAATATAAATTTGTATACTTGAAGGATATATCTTTTATAGTTACTGAGATCTCGGTCCGACAGATCCAGATAACTACATCGACTTGATTGATCAAGAATGTATATACATTTGCACAAATTTAGTATATTCTTAGTCATAACATAAAATTACATGATGGGAAGTGTGGCACTGTGGCAATGTGAAGCCAAGGTACATGCGAAGAATCCATCGTGCATTTCAAATGAAATTGACAGCAATTTAAGATTTTCTAAGTCTGGGCGATGTGCTTGTTTGGGGCTACCACTAAAAAGGTTTTAATGTGAATATAATCTTCAATACGAAGTTACAGGCAATAATTGCCTTTTGGAGCAGATTGGGAATATATATATATACTTTAATACCTAATGTCTAATGCGCTAAAAGTGTTCATACAAGGTAACCAAATTAAAATACTAATCACACTCTGTGAATAGTATAATAAAAGATTTGGAAATGCAAATAAAATTGTACGCATTTTCTTCTTATTGTTAACAAAAAAATATTAAAAATTTCATTAAGATTAGAGAGATGAAAGTCGCACCTTTATTTGCTCTACTTTTGTTGCGTTAAACAATAACAAGAGGAGGGAAATTTGTTATGGCAAACGTTGGGAGCATTTTCTTAGGTAACTTCGGTCAATAATAGTCCCACACGCAGCTGGACATGCGCGCTAGGCTGAGGGTTGATCAACATTTTTCTGCAGCTGAAAATCTATTCAGTTTTTTTAATAAATCTAATCGATTGTGCGAATATTTGCCGTTCAAATATTTTGTATGCAAAACATCTTTTTGAAATTTCTAAGTGTTATATTTTTGGTTCGGTGAAAAAAGTTAAAGGTGATCTAATTTTTTTCTTTTGTATTTCTTGTCATAATAAGGCGTAACGTGTTGCAAATCGTAAATTTTTTTATGTGCACAAATTATATTCATTGTGAATGTGGGTATTTTATATTTGCATCTATAGTACATTTTGTAATAAAAAGAAAAGTATAGACAAAATAATTAGGTATTAGGAAGTTTTGGGATTATAAGAATGTTTTCTATTATATTGGGTTTCCTACTTTCAGCGGAATTAAGCTTCATAAACTTCGCGCAATATACTATACTACCAAACTTTAGAAAATCGACTATGTAGCCTAACTTAATCACACCTGGTAAATGTTAAATATTAATATTCTCTAATCATAGAAATTTTTTCTCAGACAGACAGACAGACGAACGAACAGGCCTAACATTTCAACCATACTAAAATACCCTGCTGCAAATCTTGGACAAAAATCGTAATAAATTTCAAAAACTTTACGCTTAATCAAGATGAATGCAGCATTTAAAATTTATTTGCGCTGTGCGCTAGGCTGTCAGTTAAAGAAATCAGAGCAATATTCCGAAAAAATGTCATCCAATTTTAATGTGAATTTATTTACGAGTATGTATGCACACTATTTAAATTTTTTCCTTTGAAAAATTACAACTACGACAACATTGATCTTTTGACCTTTACGCTTGAGTTGCCTAATCGGCAAACATGCAAAATAATGCATTATCAGCTAAGAAGAGGGAAAGCAAAAGGAGCCAAAGCCAAAGAATCGGCGCCTTTAAGGGTGGAATCGAACGAAAGGCTCGTCGACAGCATGACGTGAACAAACAAAGAACCTCGGACGGCCACTGGAAGCCCATCTGCATGGATTAAAGAAAAATTGAATACAACTGACCGTTAATTCTCATGTGACATACCTTCTCACGCAAATAAATAAGGAAACTTGGATTTTTATTAGAGAAAGGAAGCACTTTGTAGAAGACTGAAATTTATGTGTTGTTCTATGCCTTTGAATATTTTCGTAAATAAGTTTATTATTTATTTCACAAAATGTTACATATACTCGAATGCTAGTATAGAATTTATTATAGTATTTAAAAAAGTGTAGGATAGCACGAATCATTTACGCAGTGGTCCAAAAAGAGCGTAAAGTAAGAACTAAAGATTACCGAATACAATTTAGTTTGGAGCTAAAGTAAAATAATGAAGGAATGTTGAAGATTCAAATTGTGCGGGTTGATACTTTGCAACTACTTCTTGCAGAAAATTGTAGTTGGGGTCTGTCTGTGTAAGTATTTTGTATGTGTTCAAGACCACTTCTAGTGTTAGTATAGTGTATTATATTTAGACAATTGAATGATTTGAGATGCTGGATCATACTTTACCCTACACACGCCGTGTTTTATATACAAAATCTATAAACTATATTAAAAAAAGCATCTTTGGAAATATATACAATGAAATTTATTAAAGTTGTATTTACTTGATTACGAAATTGCCATTGAATACATGCAAATTGCATGCAATTTATATGATTCATGGGAAATTTTCCATAGTATATCGGGCATGTCACGAACGTTTCATTCCAACCAAATTCCAATATTTAAAAATATTTGCTTTTATTTTAGTTGCAATGTACTTTCAAAATTATATATTTATATCAAATTTTTTTCCCCAACTAAGCAAATAAATCGAAATTAAAAATAATAACACTCATAATTGTTATAGTGCTGACAACCCTGCTAATTCCCCAGCTGTTTCCAAATCAAATGTCCGAAAAGTGAAATCTCTCGATTTTCCGTGACACCGAGGTTTTGCTCGAGGGATTTTAAAACCAATCCAACCGAATTTCTCTTTCGATTTACGATTTTTTGTATTATGTTAAAAGAGATATTATTCTACATTAGCTGCATGAGTGGTATTTGTGAGTTATGTAATGCATGTGTGTAATACTTGGGTTTCAATAATTGTAATAGAACTGTCCGCGGAACTTCAATTGCTTCAAACGTTCAATATTTTATTTTTAAAGGTACCGATTTGAAAACGTTTTACCCGTAGGACAGAACGGTACATCAAGCTTGTGCAAATAAATATACCCTGTAAACAAGGAGAACTTGCAGACTATCAAAGATAGAGTCTAAGTTACAAAATATTCCAAAAACTTTTTGGGATTTTGTATGTTGTTTTTAATTTAACTAGAAATGTTAATTTTGGTTATTTTTCTATAAAGTTATCCTTTTAAGTCCAGATCGGACCACTAGAAAAGGTATACCCACTTAGAAATCTACACATCTTTTTGTGGGGTTTTGTTTAGATTAACGGGGGTACAGGGCATCATGAAGTCGAGCACACACTATCAATAAGTTTGATTCTGTACTAATCTATGCAATCTCATTATTCACTTGTATCAACGTGGAACGCCCCCTTCGATTTTTTCAAATCGTAGCCAATGTTCTTTTCCATCATCCCATCTATCTTTATACCAAAATCAAACGAATTGGTTGAGCGGTTTAGCCGTAAGAGAGGAACATCCATACATACATCCATACATATGTATATCCATACAAACTCTCACATTTATAATATTAGTAGGATTAGTTGGATGAACGAGTTCAATGATATTAAAAATTAATAGCATATTTGTTTACAACCGATACTTTTTGGTTAGTTTTCTCTTGAATAGATTCGTGTGAAAAACAGTCTCGGCTCATGGGTCTAGTGGTGAATGAGGGCAAGACGAAGTACTTCGTGTATTCTCGCACTCCGTCATCGCGTCTTGGACGGTCAGTGAGGATGGTGAATTTAAACTTCAGTGTTGTAGAAAACTTCGTCGATCTTGGATCCAAGATAACCAGCAATAACAAAGTCAGCCTGGAGATTAGGCGAAGAATCACGCTTGCAGACAGATACTTTTTTGGGCTGAGCAAGCAAATGAGAAGTAAAGCCCTCTCTCGAAAGACAAAAATCAAGATCTATAAGACGCTGATACTCCCGGTCCTACTGTATGGCGCAGAGGCATGGACCGTGGTTGAGTCGGATGAAACAGCGTTGGAAGTCTTCGAGAGGAAGATTCTTCGCAGGGTTTTCGGTCTTATTAGAGTCGGCGACGAGTTTAAGTCCCGTATGAGCCGCGAGCTCTACAACCAATTCGATGAGGTTGACATAGTCCAGCGCATAAAATTCCAGCGGCTGCACTGGGCTGGGCATTCCATTCGAATAGATGAAAGAGCTCCAGCACACATGGTTTACATGGGGGACCCAATCTTGATTGGCGGACGCCGAAAGAGAGGACGACCGGGCACTCGGTGGAATGACCAGGTATGGGAAGATCTCTCCGGCATTCAAAACGATTGGCGCCAGTGCGCACTGGACTATGGAGGCTGGCGCTGGCCAGTGTTCTGCTCTAAACCTATTAAATGGAATAAGAATCTTCTCAATTCCATATTCCTTAGACAGCTTATGGCTTATATTTTTTTATTTGTTTATCAAATCCATATCGAATTATATTTCAAAGTTAAAAAAGGCTTTTGCTGGTGGATTTGAAATTTTTATTCAATCCATTTTCCCAATATTCGTATAAATGCCGCAAATTCTAGTGAATAGTATCATTTTAAGGATTATATGCTCACTTTGGTGGCGTTTGGCGCAAACCTCACCCAAAGGGCATTAAATGTCTTGGGTAAATTTTTGTAAACTTGGATTGTTGAAGTTATATGAGACATTGCTAGGCCCTGAACCGAAGGTACAAGAACCTATTGGTTTTGTGCAAATGTATGTAAATAGAATTATTGGTCGAGGACCCCCTAAAGTTACCCCCATTATGGTCAAGAGTGATAGAGGAGTCGATATAGCCATGTCAGTCTGTCAGTCCATATAAACGAAATGATCTTCGAAACGTTAATAGATAGAGACTCTGTTCTTTTTGCATTTGTCTAGGACTTCGTTTTTTTATTTTTTCCTTCCCCCCTTCCCAATAAAATCTCCATCAAGGGCAAACATTTTTTCGGCTCAAAAATAATTAATTCAGTATAGAGATAACATCTATCTATCTAAGCCAAAATCCCAATACTTCATAAAAATCGAACAATAAATGACGATTTTATAAGCAATTGAATTTGAACGACCTATGACACTTCGGACCTCCCTTTTCTTTGCAAACATAAAATAATGTTTTAAAAGGCACTTATTCTTGGAGTGAGTAGCAGAAGGAGCGAAATACTTTTCATTAGTACCATTTTTAGGACCTGTACCGAAGGTACAAGAGCCTAATGGTTTTGTGCAAATGTATGTAACAGGTAGAAATAATGGTCGGAGACCCGCCAAAGTTACCCCCATTATGGTCAGGAGTGATAGAGGAGCCTTTCCGTCCGTCTGTCCTTCCGTCCGTCCGTCTGTATGAACGAAAGGATCTCTGAAACGGTAATATATGGAGACTTCGTGTTTTTTGCATTCGACTAGGATTGCTCCGGAATTTCAAAAGTTTATTTTAAAATTTGCCCCTACCCCCCCCCCCCCCCCCCCTTCCCCATAAAATCACCCCTTAGGGTAAAAATTACTTCGGCAAAAAATTTGAGTATACCAACTTCCCTCTAAGCAAAAATCCAAAAAGTTCATCAAAATCGGATAATAAATGACGATTTTATAAGCAATTGAATTTGAACGACCCCCCTTTTCTTTTCATACATAAAAAAATGTTTTATAAGGCGTATTCGTGCAGTGAGAAGTGGTCATAAGCTTGGTCATAAGCTCGGGAAACATTTAATTTGTTCGTTAGTCGATCTGCACTGGTACAGGGCCTCTCACAGTCGGTTATGCCCGACTGTAATGTTCTTAATTATTTTCAATGAAACGATTTCAGAAACGATTTGTATTATATGCCAGGAATAATTGCTAGTATAAATAAATTTGTAAAAATGTCTACAATAAAATAAAATAATAAAATATCAGAATTGATCGACGCGCGCCATAGCTCAACAGAAAATGTTAATTCGTTTTGATATTTTTGGTCCTATTTGTCGCCCTCAAGCCGTAATAAAAGTCTGTACATTAAAAACTTTATAATATTTTTATAATCGTAAATTAAAATGGAAATAAAATCGATATGAGTAGAAAATCCATTTAAATTACGATTTGTACAATAAATTGTACCCACCTCCAGGTGCAGCTCCTGGAACAAACAGTTTTGTAAGGGCCTTGAACCACTTGGAAATTATTATCATTTTTACGACTGCATGGCACGAACCCTTTTAGTTAACACAAGGAACTTCATTCCGAACGGGATCGCTAAACAAGCCAATCAAGCAATTCATTTCTGAGGTGATTAGCGTTTAGAGACAAAGAGTTACGATTCATACCTCTTCTACGCCAACATCACCACCGGCAAGAGCGGCACTCGCGTTTATTGCTTAAAAATAAAAATGTTTTTGAATGAATCTCAAGTGGCTCCATGAAGCGAAAGTGAACATAATTGTATTGAACTGCGGACGAGGGAGAGAAACCATGGCAAACATAGGAACAATAGCACTGAATTTACCCCTTGCAGAAGTCGTGCGGAGCGAGTGAAGTGTATGATTTAAGCACTTTTCGAATGTGTTGACACAATATTTAGGCGTAGGCGCATTGCTGCAAAAAGAAAGGAATGGCGCATCATCTCACTGCGCAAAGTGGTTCTAATGGCACGCGTCAGTGCAGACAGTTGTGCCTCGGCCGGCTGACTGCGCGTTATTCTGACTGTCTGTCGTTTCTTAGAGCGAGTAAGATCTGCTACATATGGCCGATCATCAGGGCTTCTAGTCGCCGGGTGGGAGGCATATCTTGGCTATAACTTCTGCAGTTGTCAAGCACTGCAGCTACTCAGGAATCACTTAAGCACTTCGCCTGTCTACTTCGGCTCGAATTCCGTTGCGTTAATTACATATCTTCAATTCCAAGCATGTCACTTTTGGCATTTTAGGCGCTCCTTCCGAGTGTGTCACAGCCGATCCGCTCCACTTGCTTCCACATCGCATACACATCTTCATCTCTTCAGTCGCTACTATCAGCATTAATTCCCTTGTCCTCATCTATGAAGAGCTGCGGCACCGCATCAGCAGCTTGTGTTAATTTCTGTATTAGTAAATTTATTTCTTTTGCGCTGAGATTTCATCTGATTCTGTTGCTTCTGCTTTGGATTTTGAGAATTTATTAGCACATTAAGATAAAATGAAGTCGTTTATGTCTTTTGTCACTCATTGCTGCCTCTTCGAATGCATCTGTGGCAGCCTCACTCTCAAATCTTTACTTGGCATTAAATTTTATGACTTTGTTGCTCATGACATTATCGCATTTTCGTTTATATATCGACTTGTGATTTGGGCATAACACAAATTATATTTCGATTCTGAGCGAATACCAAGCATATTTAGAATAAATTTATTTCGAGCGATTTACAATGCTTAACTTTAGCAGGTGCAGTTTTTTTAATGAAATGAGTTATTCATTGGCCTAAAATAATCAACTGACCTTACGATTAAATTAAAAATAATAAATATTGACCGTATCGTAAAAACCAAATCTTTAATTGCCTTTAGGCTAGGCTGAATTTGTGTGGAGCCTAAATTCACCTATATTTAAAAATATGTCGGATCAATTCATATAAGTGAAAGTAGAAAATAATTTAGACTGAATAAAAAAGATAAATCAGTGGAACTCGTCTTTAAATTTCACACAATTTTTTTTTTTAATATTTAACGGATAGAATGTGGTCTATATGGAAAGCTGGTAGAAATGAGAGCTCTAAAGGTCGACTTGATATTGTAACTTTTGAGCTTTTCATATTCTATTTACTTAGTCTAATGCTAACTGCTTAATCATAAAAGTTGAATCAGCGATAAATAAACTTACTTGAGAATCAAATTTCAGATTTCAGATTTAATATCATATCATAAATCTATTTCTGTATAAAAATATATGGATCGATTCTCGATTTAGATAAAAATTGGTAATTCGAATACATATAAAGTAGAGTAAAGAGAGGTGGTTAATTTAGTTAATAGATGGGTAACATTGACGTGGATCGCCCCATAAATAAAAGAAGAGCTAAGGTACGTTTGCGATACACTCACAAAATAGTGCTCCGATTAAAATAGGGATAATGTCTACCAAAACTTTTATATAGACATATCACCCGCTTCATGCATATTGCTGCCAAGGTGGTCGTTTGTTAAGCCAGATCTGTCAATGACTCTTGGTATGGTATCGAGAAGCGGAAAAAGGAACACACCTTTTCCGATGCGCGGAATAGAAGCAAGAAAGGCGTGAGCTAGAAGATGTTAAGATGTTTTGATAGAATAGAAATTAAACTGGAAAATACTACATAAAGGTCAAGCGACTGACCGAAGGTTTTAAACCCGAAATTTATTTCTGAAGATAAAAGCGGAAACAGATGCACAGTAATCATTGAAAATATGAGGAAGCTACTTTTCTAGCTTCTTGGATGAAGCACAAAATTCCGCCGATAGAAAAGTGACAGTGCCAAAACCACCAAATAATGATGGTGTTATTGTAAAGCCACTGGACCCTATTACTCGGTTATTGAAAAGCTGACAAAAAACCAAGGAATAGGCTCTAATTAGGGACCAACGCAGTTATTACTAGTGACTTGTGGCGTGCATTCATCTTGTAAAAAAGATTTTGTCTAATAAATGCACGGTCAACGATTGTAATCTCAGTCTTTTTTGCTCTTTATTTATGAAGACCTTTAAGACATAAGCCCGATCCTGCTGAATGTTGCAAAATCATGGACCATCAGTAATACAAGAGCCTATTGGTTTTGTGCAAATGTATGTAACAGGTAGAAATAATGGTCGGAGACCCCCCAAAGGTCAGGAGTGATAGAGGAGTCGATATAAACATGTCCGTCTGTCCGTTCGTATGAACGAAGGGATCTCGGAAACAGTAATAGATAGAGACTTTAACTTCATTCTGTTATTAAATTTTTTAAACATTTATTTTACTCGATGCCTGTTACATGCTCGAACTTCAAACGGATTTCTATTTATGAATGTGAATTTGAAAATCGCATCTGAATTCATTGAAAAGTCATCTTTTGCTTGTGGATGTGTTGCATATGTTGCGTAATTATACTTGATCCGCAGCATGCATAAACCAATCTGTCACCCGAGTACAATCGAAATGTCACAAATTTTGACACTTCAATTTCTTGCAAATGCACGACAAATACGCAACGTGCGCTCATCTCATCATATCTCATTCCATTTCATTTGACGTCTTTCATTTTTAGACGCGTGCGACTGTCCTCCAGTGGCAGCAGCAGCAGCAGCAGCAGCAGCAGCAGCACGTTACAACGAAAGGAAAAAGTCGCAGGATGTGGCACAAAAGCCAGTTGACAGTCTTCACTCTGTGTAGGTGCGGATCTCAACAGAAACTGAAATACAAACGGAATGGTACAAACACGGCATCCGTCAGACATTTGCCTGTCAGACATGCGTCAAAAAACGCAAAAAGAAATTTAAAATGTCCAAAGACGAAAAGTCAAAGCAAACAAAACGCGAATGAAAGCAAAAATTTTATTTGAAAATTTCAACACAAACCCAGGTAAGGGAGAAATTGAATGAAAATCAAAATACGAGCAAAGAAGCAATCCAGATTACTGTACAAAAGGCTCATCGGATTTTTATATCTTTTCAGAAATCTTACCGCATCCTGACTAAATTGCAAAAGAAATGTTTGCAAATACAAATAAATATGCTAGTCTAACTATAAATTGCAAAATATGGAAAATAGTAAGAACCAGGTTAACTAATTTCTTTTCAATTCTCATGGTTAAATGAAACCCAGTATATCTTATAAGTGTTTAAGAGATGAATGAATTTTCAAATGAGCAATTTCTTAAAATTATATTATAATATGTCATGCAGGAGTCCATGCATCCACTACAAACAGCTAATCTACACTGGCACACACTTCGCGATATACCGTCATGTTCACTGTAGGAAGTGCAGCTTAAATAGCATTGCACAACAAATTAATGACTAGATTAATATGAAAAGTTTAGTAAGTCTACTCGTCGGATCATTTCAGGACGTCAACTAGTTGCAAGTGCCAGGAAAAGTATGTTGTTTAACTCGGTGTTGGAATGAGCAATCATTCGGATGTGATGCATTCTGCTTACTGCTATTCTCGGTGCATATCTGCATTTGATATAAACCAATCAGCTGCAGTAATTTGTCGAAGTATTTTTGACTGTTGCCGTTATCAATATTTCATGCTTATATAGTCCGTAAGTCCAGAATGTTTTAATTATGTTTTTATATGATAAAGGTTGTTGTCGATCGATAGCACACTTCCTGTTCATAAGCCAGTCAATTTTCGGCATTTCTCTTTTATTTTGGTTTAGTTTTTACTTCAGTGTGTAGTTTCCAAGTCCGTTTACTGTCTAAGTTAATTTTTATATATTTGATCGATTTGTGTCGACATTGTTTATTTTTACGGCAATATGTAAGAAAAGCACTATTAATTGGGTAATCTTGCTTGCACTAATTTATATCACCCATTTTTAAAATCAGGCAATTGTAGTATCTAGTATATCTGAAGATACCCAGAAGTTAAAGATAAATCATTATGAGCAGCGAGCAAGATTCTGTCGTCTGCAAAAGTTGCAATCATGGAATTGGGCTTGTCCGATTGTGGTAAGTAAAGAACAAAGCGGGTTCTAAACACACCTTCGGTGTATACCAGCTATTATCTGTCTGATTGAAGAGAAAGCGTCTTTGGCTTTTACATTAAAGTGTCTATAAGATATGTATAACTTTTTAGCAGTAGGTAAAAATCAGGCGGAAGGTGAGAACGGCCTATTGGCCAATGTAAGCAACAGGTAGAAATAATGGTCAGAGACCCTCAAAGTTACCCCCGTTATGGTCAGAAGCGGAGGATTGTGGTTCCTTCTGAATGAACGAAAAGATCTTGAAAACGGTAATAGATAGAGACCTCGTTGTTTTTACATTCGACTGGGACTTCGCAGGAATTTTACGAGTTTATTTTAAAATTCTGCCCCTACCCCCTTTTCCATAAAATCACTATCAAGGCTAAAAACTTCTTCGGCACAAACAAATATAAGTATGCCAGTATAGAAATGACGATTTTATAAGCAATTGAACTTGAACGACCTGTGCTTATTATGTTTCCGTCCTCCTGTTTTCTTTTCATACAGTGAGAAGTGGGAGGAGTAAAATACTTTTCGTCAATACCATTTTTGTTATTGATTTCCTACTTTTTTGTTTTGACATTCTTGGTGCATAATCTAGGGAAACATTTAATATGTTTATTAGGAAAGGATTTAGATCCTTAATAGGCTTGGAAATTCCAGCGGCGACCTGTACTGGTACATGGTCTCTTACAGTCGTTTACGCCCGACTGTAATTTTCTTACTTGATTTTATTTGTAAGACTGTAATAATGTATACAGAGCCCTACACAACAAAGGTGCCGGGCTATATCGATTTAAGAACTCACGACTGCAGATTAAGGGAGGACAGACGACTCAGCTCTCGATGCTGAATAATAATATACGTACCCAAGGGTGAATCCAGCTTTCGTTGAATAAACTTAGTATACCCGTTATTACTGTAGGCTTAGACTATGAATGTAACATTTCGAAAACTAGTACACAAGCTGGTGAATACCCTCAGCATAGAAAACTTTAAATGAATATTTAGATTCACCTTATGTATGCAGTTTCAAATACAATTTTTTTAATTAAAATGGCAAAATATCTAATAACGACATTTCTGTCATTTTCAATGGTATGTAGCTTAGAATAAATAGACATATTGAATAAAATATACCACGCTTACACATACGTAAATGTATGTAGGGTATTAAATGTGGTTTTCATTTTAATTCTAACGAAGGGTTTTGAATCGTTTTACTGACAAATACTCGAATGTCTTCAGCTGTCATCGAATGCTAAAATGATTTTAAGCATGTACACTTACACATTATTAACTGAAGCCTGGACAGTGACCGAAAGTTCGAAACTTACCTGCTCAAAAGTGAAAAAGTTGAAAATCAGATAATTGTTTTCAACTTAAAAAGTTCGAAAACTACAAATCACATTTCCTGTTGGGAAAACAACAACTTCCTGGTTGCTGCTAAGGACAATAAGCGAAAAAATGAAAATCACTTTTCACACGGTGCTGAGCGACAAAAACAATAACAAGGAAACGGAGAAAAAATACATATATATACATATACTTCTCTCGGACTAGTACTCCCCCTCCATTCTACAACACTTTGATGTTGCATGCCGCGTCGACTATTTTCCGCTGAATGTCATTTAAACGTCACGCAGTCATTTAGTCAGCAAACCGCTCCGTCTGTCAGTCAACTCAGCACAGAAAGTAGTACATCAGGACACAGACCTCTGCACAAGGACCAGTACACAAGAACACAATAAATAATAGTTTACAGTACTCACTCAATTGAATTATGCTATACCTGGTGCTAACCCGTGTAAAAAAACGAACACACTTTTATTTTGCGTTGCTGTAGTGCCACCCTCCACCCTTTCGTTGTATGGGAATTTTAATAGCTCGAATTTAAAAACGCTCAGTAATGCTTAAGTTTTTTGAGTTGTAAAAAACTCTGTTATGGTTCATGTATTCAGAATCTTTGCTTCCTGCATTTTGTTCGCGCGCAATGAGCCGAGACCAGCAAAACGCAATCTGCTTAAAAAATGTCCTGCGGGCGGGTATGTTGTTCCAATTGTTTCAACGCTGTACTGCTGGAAGCTGTTCTAATACATCACAGGTGTCTCGCACCGAAAAGAAACAACCTTCAGGTGCCTTTTGGGAAAGTTTAACTTTGTTGAATCAAGGAGAGATTCAGTAGAAACTCAATCACAACTTTCTAAGTGAAGTATGAAATATTTAATTTACTATTTTGTTCAGTCAACATAATCACTTTTTTATTTAAATTTGCTTTTATAGATGCAGTGTGCACAACCCAAACTATGCAATTGACCTCGGCTCGTTATTTTCGAACTCCATGTCCGAAACTGGGCAAGGAATCCTAAAATGAACGACCAGCTGTGCAAATGTCAAGAAGTAAATAAGAAATGTCAAAATTCTCATTAATTATCACATTAAAGACAAAGTCCGCTCACAAGCGAGCGCCCATATCCTTGTGAAGGATAAGCGATATATGGTATGCTGAAGCTAAGCAAACACATTGGCAGTTTCGCTCAAAGATGAATCGATGAGAGTGCAAAAATGCGTTGTTGATGCTTCGCTGTCAAAGGAACTGGACAATGCAAAACTTTGTCAAAGGATATTTGTGCAAGCAAACAGGGACTCAAACTTAGTTCAGATGACGGCAGCATTCGCCTTGTCCCATGTGTGCTAAATTGAAAAATTATGATAAGTAGCATAGCAGCATAATAGATAGGAAACGAGAAACAAAGAACATCAACAGCAGGAACAAATATGCAAAGCAAGCAATGGATATTAATATCCTTGTGTCTATATGCAAAGCAAGAAGAAATAAACTTGCCAATCAACATAATAATCATCAACGAGCGTCTCAAAGCCACCAGTAGCATCACAAGAAAGGTGAGATGCAATCAAAGGGTTGCATGAATAATCTGCTCCCTCCTGAGAAAACGTTGATAGGAGGGATGGAGAACGCGGCGTTGAGTGAGCGTCGCTAAAGCTGCGCCACCAAGCACAATGCAATCCTTTAGCCACGGGATATCATTTACGATTTGTGTACACGACGACGCCGAAAAGAAAAGACTAACCGACGTCGCGACGTCGGTCCGCTCGCCTAAAGTTCATCCGATTGACCATTAAAAGGATTCGATGCTCGTAGCACATCCTTGCCAATGTGCGCAGCGGGAAGAGTTTTGCACTCGAGTTTGCACTTCTACTTTGGCTTGCTATGCATGTTTATCTATCTGGCAATAGTTCACATGAGCTTATCTACTTTGGGACATACATTAAAGGATATTTGCTTCCTTACGAGTATATACATATACGTAAGCGTGTACGTGCGACAAAGGATACTTGCACATAAAGATTGCAAATAAAAATATACGCAAAAATAAACTTGGTGTCGACCACGCAAAGAGAAAGGGTTCAACTTTCTAACATGCGATATTGACAATTGCCTTGACACGTAATAAGCGAGAGTAGTGTGTGCAGGAACGACTAAAAGGATATTCGCAGCTTAGTTGTGTAATTCCCGCTCAATGTCCCATTGTTCAATTTCAGTCAGCGTATGAGGAGGCGTTCTTTAAATTATATTCCTTTCGAAAGGATTTCGAAGAGTTTTATGATAACTTATATATATTTGGATTTACATATAATCCCTTGAAGTAATGCGAAGCACCAATTAATTTTTATGCGCTTACTTTCTGTAATAGTTCTCTCTTGAACGCAGTTTCTGCCACTCTTTCTATCTAAAATAAATAAAACAAATTAAATACGAATATTTACACTATTTACAAAATTAAGTCATATCAAAAGCGAAAAACAATAAACGCGCAACCCGAAATATATAATGAAAGGCACAGTATGTCCTATGCTCAATTGCTTTACTATCATTCCAAGGCCAGCTGCAACCATATACAGCAAACCCTTCATTGCATGTTGTTGCACAAAAAACTTACTAAAAATCATAATTTATCTTTTCAGACGTGTCTGCGTCCATGGCCAGCACGACAATAACGCAAAACCATCAAGGATTATTAATTGTACGAAGACTAAGACTGACCATTAGGCCAAAGGGTTGAAGGAAAGGCACTACTCAAAGTCTTCTTCCGTCAGCTAAAGAAATTTTCCACTTCGGCGGCCAGGACCTTAACGATGTGAGCGTCGCACATCTTTTGGTGTCCGCGCAACGTGTATTTTGAGTTATTAGGGAGATAATAGTTTTCGATACTGGACATTAGATGCAACAACGGATGAATAAGTGTGTATTCTGCTCACAGCCAAAAGCAATGCAAAGCATCACCCGATGCGCTTTGGTGT
Organism: Leucophenga maculata; assembly: GCA_035044805.1. Lineage (NCBI taxonomy): Eukaryota > Metazoa > Arthropoda > Insecta > Diptera > Drosophilidae > Leucophenga > Leucophenga maculata. Next base: position 308,521 of record JAWNNP010001131.1, on the reverse strand, counting down.
TAATGGTCAGTTTCACAATTTAATCATGGTTCATCATTTCACTGCTGCCGCATGTGAGAAAATAACGCCCAATGATCTAAGTTGATCTTTTTGGAAAGTAAAGGTGAAAATGTCAAAGTGACCGATGTCCTGCTGAGTGGTGCTTCTCATAAATTGGAAGGATTATTAATGATAGTTTTTTTTATTCCAAATACTTAGAGAGAATTTGTTCAAATACCATTTTATAAGAATGATAAGCAGAACGTAAAAAAATCAGAGAATCAGAAAACACAAAACTAAGAATAATGTGATATAAAAAAAATTTAAGAAGCTTATTAAGTATTTGAACAATAATTCAAATATGAATTTTATTTAATAAGCATACCAAAAAATGTTTGGCATTAATAACGTTTTTACTTAAATCATTTATTAATTTTTTTTAATGAACCAAGGCGCAGCCAATATTATATTGCACCAAGTAGAGGTGGGTAAATATCCTGTTTTATCAAATTTAGACTAATCTAAGTGAAATCATTAGAAAACGTTGAAGCTCAACAAATAACCTTTGAGTTTTTATGAGAGCTGCCATAAAAAATAGGTGTAACATTCCAACTTAGACATACCGAACGAATGCCGGCATCAAAAAGTCTACAGTGTCTACATATATTGTATATATATACTACAATACATACATATATGTATAGGATCTCTGTAGCCTCGATTTGTGAGTTGAAAAGGAAAAAATGAGACGAAATACTCTACACCGCCTTGAACTTAAATTTGTCAGATATATTTGTTCAGATATATTTCTATATGGATCCCTGTGAATAATATAATTTTTCCCAAAATTAACATTTCTAGCTATTAAAAACAACGACTACATTTCGTACAAAATCATAAAAGGGATGGTTGGTTAAAATGGGGCGACTTCTAGTAGTGCGATGTGGATCTTTATGGAATATACTGAATGGGGTAATACACAGCGCAAATAGAGATCTTGACTTCTGTCGATCCTCCGTCTGCAATTTCGATCATTTTGATTAGAATGTTGCTTTTGGTTTTAAAAAGTCTCCATTTCAACTATGAAAATAATATCTCAAAAGAAAAGGGCGCGTATGTATGCGACGGACGAATATGGGTACAACACTTTGTCTCGTCGAGTGGAAAGTACGAAGTGTCCAATGTTTCCTTCAAAGAGTTGCATGCATTGTGTCCAATTAAAGTACTACCCACAATATTTGTTATGAGTACATATAGATATAATTAAATACAATTGAAGGATTTTTTTTATAAAGTTGGTAATTTAACTATTGCTCATACATGTTCTTTTTTATTGAATAAAATTATTACTTGTTATGAAATGCTCCATAATAATATTTACAAAAAAATATTCTTCTTCGCTCAATGCTTTTGATTTCTCGAATCCCTAAAGAAAGACGAGATTTTTCGTTAAAAGCTTGATAAGAACCAATAAATATGTGCGGGGTCGATTGACCCCATTTTAAGCAACTTGTACTCGGCGCTATCGCCTTAACGATAATTGCTAGCTTTGAGTACAACATTTCAAAGAGGGTTGATTTAAAATATCTCTCAAATATATTGAAAATAGTCACATTCACAATCTTCTATTGTCGTTTGAGAAATTACTTACAACATTATATTGAGAACACACATTTCTTCTTGAGATTTTATAATCAGTTGTTGATTATTATTATTACACAGTGTTATAGAATAATTTTCGATTTATAAACTTTGATAAATCGAGTTTAAACAAGTAAGAAATTACAGTAGGGTGTAACCGACTATGAGAGGCCCTGTACCAGTACAGGTCGCCTAACAAACACAAATGTTTCCCTAGCTTATGACCAAGCAGTGCAAAACAATAAGCTAGGAAATTAATTAGAAAAAATGGTACTAACTAAAAGTGGTTTGCTCCTCACACATCTCACTCCACGAATAAGTGCCTTATAAAACATTTTTTTATGTATGAGAAGAAAAGGGAGGACGGAAGATTCATAGATCGTTCAATTGCTTATAAAATCGTCATTTATTACCCGCTTTTGATGAAGATTTGGGATTTTAACTTAGAGAGACGTTATCTCTATATTGGCATACTTAATTTACTTACTTTTTTTCTGAATAAATTTTTTGCATTGGGGGTGAATTTATGGGGGAGGGCAACATTTTAAAATAAACTTGTGAAATTCCGGAGAAGTCCTAGTCGAATGCAAAAAGCACGAAGTCTCTATCTATTACCGTTTCCGAGATCCTTTCGTTCATACGGACGGACAGACGGACATGGCTATATCGACTCCTCTATCACTCCTGACCGTAATGGAGGTAACTTTGGGGGGTCTCCGACCATTATTTCTACCTGTTGCATACATTTGCACAAAACCAAAAGGCTCTTGTACCTTCGGTACAGGGCCAAAAAAACTTTGTGAAAAATGGTATTATAAGATTTTAAAAAAGTTTAGAGCACATTAGGCGAAGAATCATAGACGCCATATAGATGTGTCAAACTCTCTGTCTGTGTACCTAGATGGATAGATAGATAGATAGATAGATAGATATGTAGATAGACCCAATGCAAAACCACCGAGCACTTTTAAGGTTATTTATAATACATTTTTTTATAGTTGCTATCAACTTGGAATTTGATTTGGTAGCTTTTTAAGAATGGGTTCTTTCAATATGTGCTAAAACATATTTGTGTCTCGCATACTTTAAGATGATCCCGCACCCCTCTCTCCACCCGCTTTTCGTTTTTTTAAGAAAACTGAAAATTGGATGAGTTTTCTCATAGACAAAAGCTTCACATATCTTTATGTAGGCGTACCCTGCTCAATTTAAGATAAAGCCCCCCATTACGACCTAGCATTTACATTACATCTTTTACAAAGAAAGATTTAATACTTTTTTGTCTCTATTGCGACTATTCCATATTAAAATTAGTGTGAATGGTGTAAAAATCTTTATAGCCCCCCGTGTATATACTCAAAGACTGTCGTAAGTAAATACTATTTTTACAGATTTGATGGAGCTGTTTGTTTTTGTTGAGCTGTCATTTTCCAAACGAAAACAAGTAAACAATCCGAACATGAAATACAATTAAATAAACGCGAAATAATAAATAAGTACATTAATAAATCCAACAGGCAATTAAGTTGGTGTTTAAATTATGAAATAAAGGCAAAAGTATCTTGCGCATTATACGATGGCTGGCTCTTATCAGTGAAATACATTGAACAATATTTCATAGACTGCGAAAAATGAAATCTTTGCAAAACAAATATAATAATATAATAAAATATAATATATTCTCGTATGTAGGTATCAAACGCTTTCACGCTTATGTGTACACATACTATGTATAAAAAAATGGTGATGCGTTCTTTGTTCCAACCATGGAATATTGTTCTGTTGAGATTTTATTTTTAGCAGAAGCTATTTCGCGATTATGATTTGTCGGTAGCGATGTCGTCGATCGATGATCTACAATTGAACTTTTGTCCTTATTGTGTTGAACCAAAAGAGGCTGCGATCTTTAGCGGTATCAATTTTAGGGGTGAATAAATTCAATTAGGTATACGTTGATCTCCGTCGGTTGTGATTGTGAGTAGCCAAAGGAATTTCAATCGTTCATCAATGCAATTAGCTTGAGTTATGTATTTGAAATTATCAACTTCGGTTGGCGATATACAAAGATTTTGTACCTTTGTTTACATAGAGGCAATTCGCAACATCAATAACGTCCAATTTATATAGGATTTACATATGTTTCAATACACTGCAATAGATAGAAGATAGAAGATTTTATTCTTTTCTAGCTTTTACCCGCGACTTCGTCCGCGGATCTTCCGATAAAAAGTAGCATATCTAATTACTTTTCTTATTTTGCCTCATTTGTGAAACTATATACTATATACGAGGGGGATAAAGCCCGCTTAAATGGATGCAAAGATATGACAAATTTTGATTGTCGCTAATATGGGGGGTTGGGCAACGCCCCCTCCGATTTTTTCCAAACTTAACAGGTTGACTTCTCCTCATCCTCTTAACATGTATAGCAAATTTCATTTCTGTACCTTAAATGGATGCAAAGATATGACAAATTTTGATTATCGCTTATATGGGGGTGGGGCAACGCCCCCTCCGATTTTGACCAAACTTAACAGGCTAACTTCTCCTCATCCTCTTAACATATATACCAAATTTTATTTCTGTACCTTTAATGGATGCAAAGATATGACAAAATTTTGATTGTCGCTTATATGGGGGGAGGGGCAACGCCCCCTCCGATTTTGTCGAAACGTAGCCTATGTTCTTTTCCATCATCCCATCTATCTCGTAAGAGAGGAACATCCATACATCCATACATACATCCATACACACATACATACAAACTTTCGCATTTATAAAATTAGAAGGATTACATTCACATCTACACAATATTGCTGATAAGGCTTGAAGTACTATACTGATTATTTGAAGCCTTTATTATGAGTTTAAAATGCTTTTTAAAAAACTAAAACTTTGACGATAACGGAGACACTTGTTCTCTTTCCAATTCGATTGTGTCATCTCCAACACATAGGATGTGAACGCATCCATAGCTTCTTCGGCCGTAAAAAGCGTTCACCACGAAGTTTATTTTTGATGTTTGGGAATAAAAAGAAATCATTGGGTGATAAATCTGCAGTGTACAGCGGATGACCCATCAGTTCGATGTTTTGAGTGCTCAAAAACTATCTGGTGTGAACCAATAAGTGATATGTGAGAGCTTGCATTGTCATGGTGGAAGGTGATTCGTCTTCAGGCAAACTAATGGTCGTGTACAACTCTGAATTGACCGTCCTTTATTGCTCAAGCGGAACAGTGGCCAAAGAAACGGGCGACTATTGGAATCGCAGTGCTTCGTGCTGAACAACTTTTGATTGATTTGGCTCGTTTTGGAACACCCACAAGGTCGAATGCTGTTTTGCTGTTTTTAATTTTTTCCAGATATTACCTATTGACATTAATGTTGCCACTTCCCGAAATATATATAGTGCCCCTTGTACTTTTTCCCAATACTTCTTTAAACAGTATAAACTAAAAATAAACACTGCAGTTAAGTGTATTACTAGCTAAATAATAAACAATAATATATGTTTTGCATACAAAAATTTGAAAGGGTGGATAGGCTCGGGAGGGGGCGGGTAATGGTGCTCTTTTGCCTAATGGGTACACGATACAAAAATAATAACCTTAAATCTAAAATGGAATTTTCCTTTTATATTTCATTGGACCATATCCATACACCAAACTGAACAATCATCCGACGGGCGGAAACTTTGCAATCTTAAGTGTAGTAGTAAGCATTTAAAGCTTGAAGACATACAATTTTGAAACCAATCTAAAAATTGTTTATTTCAATTTATTTATTTTTGTATAGGTTTTCAAGAACTGAAAATCAGTGATGCTTCGACCGATTGGTATTGAAATAATTCAGTACGTAAAACTAGAAACGTACTTAACTTTTGTGCGTGCGAGTGCTTCTACGAAATCCTCCCTAGCGATTCATTTGGTACGATTTGAAATTAAAAGTGGTCATAAAGATCGCTGGGGTAAGTAAAGTCAAATGCACTCGATTGATTTCTTGATTTTTCAAAACTATTTACATAATTTATATTATATATCATTTATATATTTATTTGATGATCTTTATTCATTCAAGTTCCCACATTTTAAATGTTTCAGAGTAGTATAAAACTATTTGGGCGTTAGTGATGCCTCAAGGGAGACAATGTGGAGCTGTGAATTAATCACGGTCGAAATTCCTAGACCTTTTTTATTAGCTTGCTCTCAATTATTTGATCCAATTCTATTTCGAGGTTCTAATTTCAGAACATATTTTCGCAACGGATCATTCACAGTTGGCTAGTTTACAATTGGGCTAGTTTACATCGGATCAAGTCGGAGTAAAGGACCGAAGACTCGTGACATTACTACAGCACAAGAAAATTAAGCAATCTTAGCGAAATTCGATGATCTAAAATTTTTGAAACAATGTAGGAATGCCATACACTCAGAAAAGCCTCATCGACGGTTTTTTTCGAAAACGATGCTGTATGGACGGTTGCTGTCATAGTAGGCCACACAACATTTAATGACATCTTCCACAACGATTAATCTCATGTATTGATTATGTCAAATGGCAGTTGGAATCATGCAAATTGACGCCTTTGTAGTTTTTAGGTATTTCTTTGAAAACGATTTTAGTATCGATACGCCGCCATAAAATGTGTCAAAAATTTGACAGATATTACATCAAAAGGATCTATTGGTGCAATAGATCTCCAGATATAGTATTTTAAAAACAACCAGTATTTGATAAATATAGTGGATTAATGTGAATAGCTTTGTCACAAATATTTTTAAATACATGTGTTTTAATTGCATTTATTCTAGAACCCATAAAATGGTTAAACCTATCTATATATAAAGCGATATAAAAAATTCAACATATCTTTGCATCTATTTGAGATACAGGGATGAAATCTGGTATATATGTTAATGGGATCCGATGAAGTAATCAAGATCAGAAAATAGAATAAAGTTTCATGGTTTAAAAGATAAAAAAAATTTGTTTTATTGTTCTGTTTTGAATATTGCTAGAAGAAGTAGAGAAGTACTTGGAGTCGAGAAGGATAGAAATATGTTGTGTAAAAAAGTAACTTTTATTGGGCGCAGTAAAGCGTACCAGGTACAGCTATTATAATTATAATTACAACAAATACATAGCCGAGACTGAAGTTTCTTCCAGTCTTCTTTACTCAGAAACATTTTTTTTTAAACAGGCATGCAGAAGAACAGACAGACGGACGGTCGAAGTTTGATCGACTAGTTCCTTCGTACTGATCAGAAATATTTATACTTTATGATGACCCCCGATGCTTTCCGATTTACCGACATTTTGACGTTTGAACAAACCAATCATGCAGTGATACATATATTTTTTATGCAGGGTATAAAAATCAAAACAAATAAAAATGTTTTATTGCACACATACTTACCAATATACCCGACGAAATGAGTTTGATTAAAAAGCTAATAATGGCAGGAAGTGTACGTAATTCTGTTACGTAGAGTACTTAACTCTTTTGTAGTAGACGTTCTGAAAGAATGACAAAAGTATCTTATTGCGTGCAAACAGCATAAAACATTGTCTGCCAAGTCAAGCCAAAGTGCTTAAACGAAACAAAATTCGACAATACTATTTTGTCCTTGTGGAAATACATAAAAATGGCGGCTAAAGCTTTTATGTAAGGCACTTTTGTTGGCTCAGCTTTTGTTGTTTCTTTCCTTTCCTTTTTTTCTCCTTTTTTCATTCACTCACACCAACTATGTGCCAAGCGGGCAAAAAGCACTCTTAAGAATAGCCATTTTAGAAAAAAATTTGCATACATATATATTTATACACATAGAACATTCGAAGCTTGGACAGTCAGCAGGACACTCCCTTTGACGAAGTGACCAGTACTTGGGCAATCACGCAGTGCATTCCAAAAAAGGGCGCGCAGCAGCTAATTTGAATATAAAAATCATTAAAATACATTGCATAAAATACAAAAAAAATCTTAAGTTTCCTGCTGCGCTGCAGAGTACCTTTAAGACTGTGAGAAGAAGTAACCAAAAATACGGTGATGACCTCTGAACTTTCGCCGACGTTGATGTCCTGTTCGAGGATGTTCCCAAAGGGATTGCTTGATATCGAATAATGCAAAATTACGTGCGTGACTGAGCCAGCGAACGAAAGAGAGATTGAATGAGCGAATGGTCAATGCAATCGCGTTGACCAATGTCCGGTTGTGCGCGTAAAGGATATGTAAGTTGACCGCTATCCTTTCACAACATCCCCCTTTCGCTCTATTCTGTTAAAAGTCGCTGTCCTTCGAAATTCGCATGAATATGAATTCCTTCACATGTTAGTGGCCGTTTCTTTTACTCTTTAGAAAATCGTTTCGCCCAGCTCTGTGCTGTCGTCTTAATGATTAATAAAGCCTAATTTATGAAAATAATCTGTTTGCATATTAGTGCGTTTCGCCGATTGTGCGAAGAATATCTATTCAACATTAGCTGTACGCTGTCTCAACTTTGCAGCTGTAATTCGATGCTTTGTACATAAGTATATACTTGTATTATAGAATAGGAACATATTTAGCATGTTAGAGGAACTGTTTGCTTCAATTTGAATATGTACTGCCAAACAGAAACAATGCGTACATCAATCATAATCTTCTACTACAAAAGATATAAGAACCAATTACCAAAACATTAGCGGAAGAATGTTAATATTTAGAAAAATAATGCGCAATATACGAGTACAAGTATGGGTTATGAAATCGCTTTGACTAGCATCAGTTTTGCACGTGTAGCACAGTTTAGATCCTTATTAGACCAAACATTTTTAATGAGAAGAAAAAAATATATTCTGATACGAAACCAAAATAGGTAGTTTGGTTAATAGGCTCATTACATATAACTGTTCAAATATAATGCGCTAAAAGATTTAAAGTAGTATCATCCAGATATATATATAGTTCACAAGCAGCAGTGATGGCCTGTATTGTGAAAATTTAGATCTCGTTTTCAGCTCGGCTTAATAGAACAAATATTATACAAGTTAGTTGCTATTTTTATGCAGATTTCATTCTGTGACATGTTTATGAAATCATTTATCTGTAATGAAATGAAACGAATTGTTCATTGCCTTCCACGCAGACATCAAATCAATTTCACGTACTTACAAACTGCTTTACGCACCGAATTTTTTATGACACGTGCTCACAATTGAATCATAACAAAAATAACCAAATAACCAAATAAATAAAAAACTATATAAAAAAGAGAAAACTGAGAGTGCAAAAGTCAAAATTAATAAGCAGCATCCGAGATCAAGATCAGTCCGATAATGGAATAAATCACAAGGAGCATAAAAAGCAACACCGACAACACAAGACCAACCCTTCAGTGCAAACATTTTGATCTTGACAGAGATGTGAACAAAAGTAAACGACCTCAATAATTTTACAATCGAATGACTGACTGACGCTGACGATGACGCCGACTGCTCTAATTTGTCGCAGATAAACAAGATCAAACCCTAAGGACGAAATGGGTTAAGCGCTCGCCACACGAACTAAATGGTCCATACTGATTGCTGAGGGCTTCAGGATCAGTGATGATAAATATTTGAGTAACAGGAGCAGGTAGGACGCACGCGAATGTAGACTTCATGGCATGGAAGACAGAGACAGAGGGGAGGCGCTTGTTGCTACGCGTGATCGGCTTAAGTGGCGCATTGAAAGGATTATGATCTCATTTCAGGATGCAACCGCGCACTTACTTTTCCGTTCGTCAGCGATTTCTTGTTTATGTGAGCTGTTTTTCTTTCTATTTTTTTATTGTCCTGTTTGGCATCCTGCTGCGTGTGCGCATTACACGCAGTTTGTGGTGCGTAGTTTGCGTTTTTGTTGGTTAAATCTTCTCATTCATTCGAGATGCTTTGCATTGTCTGGCTTCCGACATCGAGCCCTTGTTTTCGATGTTCATCGAGATTTACGCAGCAAATGATTACCATTGAAATCCGATTTAAAAGTATGTTTTTTTTTTTCTTATATATATTTTTGACTGCCGCTAGCTTAATCTCTCTGATTGGCTTTTGTTTGATTTTTCATTTTTACACTTAACTATTTTGCAAAAGGTTTTCGAGGGTGTCTTGTAAGGGCCACGACTGACAAGTGTTGCCTCTCCGTGTCTTCGCCTGTCCCTTCGCTGTCATCCGTGGCCGCCTTCTGTGGCCCATTAACACTTTGGCTGCAAATTTCCCATATTAAATGCGCTTAAATTGTTCTGTTGTCTGCCCATAAAGCTGCCGGGTGGGATAGAGCTCGAGAGATGAGGTGAGGCGCGTTAAGTGCCATTCAAAACGCGTTCGAGCGCGCGATTTTTGTATTATATTCGCTAAATCGCTCTCAACAGTCATGCGATTATTATAAGTATTAGCAGCGCATTGAGTGTTGCGAGGGCGACAACTGATTGCTGCTAAATGCGATTTTGTTGTATTGTTGCCATTTTATTGTCATATTTTTCATTTGTAGTCATGGAAACGGTTTGAATTCATAAGAAGGATGTTGTTGGGAACTGAACTGAGTTTTGTGGTTCCATGTATATTCTATTTATGCCAGTTAAGTATGGAATAAACTAACTTACAAAGTTTCAGAAAGAGAATTCTATACAAATATTTGATGGCGACATTTAAGGACGAAAAAAAAGGGTATGAGATAGAAAAAAATTTTTTTTTTTTGTTTATTTTTTTTATTAATATTTTTAAAATAATTTACATCATTAATCATTCTTCTAAGGTTATTCTGCAAAAAGTTTCATAAGTTTCTCTTGGATTGCAACGAAGGAATTAACAAAATATTCATTTTTGAATTTTTGGTAAAGATGTAATTAAAAATCTTTGATATTTTGTAATTGAAAAAAAAATATGTCCTTCGCTCTGAACAGAGTCTTCAGTATTTTTAAGAAGTGTGCCAAGTTTGAGCGAAATCGATCCAACGGTTTTAGAGAAATGTTGACTACCGACTTAAAAAAAAAGTTTGTTGAAAAAATGTTTCCAGCTTCAAAGCCAACATGAATCCAATACCTAAACCTAAATTCGCTACAAACAAAAAGACCATCCATATTGGTATGCCACGCCCACTTTGTGGAGAAGCCTCCATACAAATCAACTCGCCCACTTTTTCTAATTTTATGAAAATGTTTTAAGTGCAGGCTTAAGAGTATTCTCGACCAGCTGAACAAGAGTATCTAGCTATATCTGTATGACAGATTTCCTATATTTGGGTTTGTTTGGTTTTAAATCAATCTTAAAAAAATCGGGTCCAACATTCATTCAGGTTCTATCCATTAATATGCTCAAATCCATTAAATATGCTTATCGCCCATGCAACGCCCATGCAAACACTATGCAAAATTTTTGTGGTTTAATACCAAAAACGTTTCTATTTTATAAAATTACTTTTTAATTCCATAAACATATGCTTCAAAACACGCGATATGATTATTCCTACCGGCGATTCTGATTGAATGGTACGACTTTTCATCGGTAAGTATTTTATTTTTAACTGGTTTTTCACAATATTTTCAGAATGATTGAAAAAGCTTAACATTTTTTTTTTGAAAAAATCAAATATTTTTTATATCAGTATATATTTGCCTACGACACCATTCATTGCTTGAATAATTTACACTAAATTATAAAAAATTATATAAAAATTTTTCTTAATGTTTATCATTCGATATTTCACGCAAATGATGCAAAATTTTGGAAAGGACAAAATGCTTATCGTGGAGCCTGTCGAGTACATTAATTTTCCACGAGAGGAGCCGTGCGAAAGTGTTGTAATTATTACCAACCCCACCAATATTCCGATTACATTCAAGGTAAGTTCACCGTATAATATATTTGTGGGTATAGTACTTTTATCCACATCTCCAAACGATCAAAATTACAGATACAGACAACAGCGCAGAATAAGTACTGCGTTCGCCCACGGACTGGCTCCATCGATCCTGGTAGGACCGCCAAGATCTATATTTACCTACGTTCGGGTGCTAAGGTTTCCATCAAGGATAAGGATAAGTTTCTCATATTAGCCATGCCCTTGGAAGGCGACTCTGAACCGGAAAACATTGCCGAGCTTTGGCAAGGAAAAACAGCAAAAACGCCCGATATCGAACATTACCGGCTTGTCGCCCGATATGTCGTTAAAGACGACCAGGGTCCACCACCTATAAAGATGAGCCGATTGAGACCAGACCGGGAAATGTACAGGCTTGACAAACCTAAGACTGTAAGCACTGGGACGCAGACTGAGGACTGGGGAGAGTGCTAAAGGATTTGTCAGTAAGAACAGTTTTTGTATGACACTTCTTTTAAATCAGCAATCAGTTAATTGCACTGAATGGGAAAACAATGGGCTCTATGCAGCATTATCCTTAGTACATAATTTTTTACATATATGTGGAATCAGGCTTTGAATATTAGAATCTAAAAAAAAAAAAAAATACGTTGCGTAGCTCTATTCAAAAATATAAACCAAAGAATAAATATTTACACGGGCTCAGAAAGCAAAAGGAAACGAATCAAGGTAAGTACATAAAGATTTACAAAAAAAATACATAAAATAGTAAGAATTATTGATTGTCAAAGTATTCGAACAATCGAATCTAATTCAGCTCTTTAATATCCTTTCAAGATCGAACGAAAGATCAGATCTGTTCAAGCTGTGCGCTCATTAAACGGTACTTTCTTAGTTCCTTTGGACATCATTCAACTGCAGTTGCATCATTGTATCTCACAGTTGCATCTCTTTATTCAATTGATGTACCCGCTGTGATGCTACTACCACGCATCGGCTACCTCGCTTCACTGTATGTATATACGGTAAGCGTGTGAGCGTGGGCCTCATCGGGTTCTTCGGAGTTTCGCAGTTTCTTGCCGCAATTTGGCTTCATTTGCGGTTTGACTTTCCAAAGTACAAGATACATATTGTCGTTTTATTTCTCGCAGTACAGCAATGCTTTCGAGACAAAAACGTCCTTTGTCTAACATCTCATTGTTGTTGGTGTTGTTTAAGTGTCTCTTTTTCAGCCTCCTTGCTGTAGTTCCTCGTTTCAATCTCGTTTACAGCTTGCATATGTCATTGCTCCTGTGAGTGGGCTCTAATGCGATTCTAATAGTTAAACACACAACATGATGCATTGCGCCATATGCAGATATACACTCACACACTTTTACCGAGACTCATATCTTTTAGTTCAGTTACTGTCGTCCAAGTATCGTCGTACAAAGATGCGCTTTGTTTGTGCTGCTGCGTAGCGTGGGACTTTTTTCTTGACGTTTCAGTGCAAATTAAGTCGACTGTACTAACTGGATTTTGATTATTCATTGTGATTTTACTGATTATGCTTCGGAGTTTTCCGTAAGAAAGTATTTTACTCACAATACATTTTGTAGATGTCTTTCTCTTAAGTGAAAATAGGAGGTAATCACCAGAAAAACAAGAGTATCCTTCAAACGTAATTATAAACTATATACTCTAACGAAAGAATAAAACAAATCTTTTTTTTACATTTAAGCTTACAAGAGTGTCGCTGGCTTGTTAGGGACTATTCTATATAGAGACGTTCATAAGGATCCACCGTATCAGATTTTAAACTGATATGATTTGTAAGAAATATATTGCCCATGCAAGAACTCAAAAATAGGAGCTGCATTTGTAGAGTCCCCTAAAGGTGAAATTATGCGCCTATTATAGTGTTAGCGCACGACATGTGGAAATAAAAAATCCAAAGTTGAAAATCCTTAAACAATCACAAAATAATGTGAAAGCAATGTAATGTAATGAAAAAGCACATCATTATCTACAAAATGTGTCGCGAAAATAAAATCGCCTATCTTCCTATCTTGAAATCGATATCATCAAAAATCAAGATCTATGAGACGCGATTGAGTCAGATGAAACAGCATTGGAAGTCTTTGAGAGAAAGACTCTCCGCTGGATTTTTGGTCCTATATGAGTCAGCGACGAGTTTAGGTCCCTTATGAACCGGGAGTTATAGGAGTTATTCGATGAGGATGACATAGTGCAGCGCATAAAATTCCAGCGGCTGCACTGGGCCGGTTACCTCATTCGAATGGATTGAAGAGCTCCAGCATGCATGGTTTACATGGGGCCCAAAATTGATTGGTAGATGACGTAATAGAAGACGACCGAACATGCGTTGGAATGACCAGGTATGGCGACAGTTCCAGCGGACCATGACCGAAAGACGGTTGACGGCCATTTAAGTAAGTAATGGATAATCGTAAGGTTTAATGGTAATGGGTAACACAAGTTTTAATACTTTGGCTTCACTGGTCGTTGGCGAAGTGGGCGAGGTTCAACTACATGTTGTGACGTGATCTAATAAAATAGAAATAACAATAGTATCGGTAAATGGCTACTATCTCTGATGGAGTAGTGATTTACCTTTTGATTTCCACGAATTGTTTTGAGATGTTACTAAAAATCAATGCTAACATCAAAATCAACAACTGAATAGTATTATTTAAGTTAAATCAAAACAAATATTATACAAGCATATTTAATTTTTAGAATGGTTCAGCCATTTAAATCTACATACAAGCCACAACACAAATCATCAAATCGCTTTTCTGAAAAAGGACGACTGCTTATGAAAAAGGAGTTATTCCCATGCCGCTGCACATCTGAATAATGAGCAAGCGAAGAAAAATTATCAATTTATGCAGATCGGCGTGAAAAGAACGACAAGGATTCATTTGTGTAATCAGTCATGTTGATGAGGTAATTACAGATTTCTACAGCGAAACAACAAAGCATAAGAAGTTGAAGTATCCTGTGGAAAAGTTATCTGGATACACAAAAATGTAGGTTTGATGAGGATACCATTGAAGATGAGGTTGAGAAATGTATGAGAGTTAGTTGTTTTCAATAACAAGGATGTAGGAAATGGTACATCTTGCAAGCGTAAGTATATTAATTTGGGTGTCAAACGTAAAGAATTGCATGGTGCATATTTCTTGAAAATGGCTTTGGGTGTCAAAAGGTTAAATTACCCACCAAAATAGAAATCAGAATTATATTAACTCGTATGAATAGGCATCAAATGAAGTTATGATGACGGCAAAATTTCAATTAAAAAATCTCAAGACATTCGGCCGATAAATCTTAATTGTAAAATGTTTTGCTTGAATAGAAAATGTTTACTATGCAGCAAGATTTCATGATATCATCAGAAGTACGAGTATGTACACTTCTAGTTCCGGAAGCAAACATTCTTAGAAGGTAAATAAAAAAATATATAAACTAACAAGTTTCGAGTGGCAAGCAGCGCAAATGCGCGGCTTATTTGAAAAGAATGTGGGGAAGCAGACTTCGGGGCAGACATATCATCAGGTACACATGACAATGCGACACTTATACAATAGTAACAAGCCGCATGAAGACCGGAGCATCGTTGCATAGTGGAAAATGCAGAGCTTGTAGTTAGTAAGCCACAAAGAAATATGCATTCATAAAATATGCGCAGCAGTGTATGGTAAAGCTACACAAAATTTTTAATTCGAGGCAAAAAAAACGTGGAAGAAGAAATGTGTAACCAGATTTGCCAGAAAATTCACTTATTGGGTGGGGACAGAAACGTGAGAGAATCTGCGTACTCGAAATCTGGCTTAGTTTAGAAAAAAAAAAAATAATATAAAAAAATCTGTTCATAACCAGGTACTAGTCATTATTTTTCTACTTGAAGTTATAAAAATCGACTAAGGTGGCCCCATTTTGCCACAAGAACGCTGTTAAAGAAGCATAAATATGAAAGCATTTAAACGATTAAAAGATCATTGCTCAAATAAGACGAAAAAAAGCAGCCTGACGATTATTTTAATGGCTTTCATCCGACACTTTTGAAACCATGCTCTCCATGTTGCATAAAGGTGTAAAACGATTTTTACGGACTACCTTTTATTTTATTTTCAAAGCACCGGATATGTCGAGGTTAATTAGTTTTCGGAGAGAATAACACGAGCTCAAGTGAGATGTAAGCGTTTATTTTATTACAGTTGCCACACTCTATAATAACAAGAAAAAATAACTTAAAATGAGCTGAACTTTATAGGCCCTTCCTATTCGCTCCTAATTAGAATCAATCACCTTGTGCTGTTCATTATTATATTGTTGTGAGATTCGAAGCGTAGTCTTCTGCCAAATGGACTTTTAATGAAACAGAACTCCTATTTAACAAACAAAAAACATTTTCTAAATTTCTCAATCGAAAAGTAAATCGAACCAAATAGAAAAGCAAAACATTGTATTGTTTTGTATTGTTTGACATTAGCACTCTTTAAGTCTTCATCCAGAAAAAGAGCTATACTTTGTATTTAACGCACGTTAGGCGCTAATTGAATAAAATAAAATTGTGTTAAACAGTAGAATAATGGACCGTTAAATTTTACCAAGACTGTCCTAAAGAATTAATTAGTTTATGGAGATTCACAACTTAATTCGACGCCTTATCGTATGCAAATTAAAAAACATAGCAGATAAAACATTAAACTTCAGTTTTAAAATATTTCAAGACATGTACAAGGTGTGTCTCAAAACTTTTTTTCCAGGGCATTTTCTGGTAGTGCCACCTCTTGGTGAGGACCTGCATTGGGAAGAAACATATTTCATTGACATTCCCTTCAAAATTTTATGACATTTGGAAAAGTGGAATTGGAGTTATAGCGTCTAATGTGACAGCATGTTTTTGTCATCGGCGAAAAAATTAGTGTTGAACACAGACCCAATATTAACTTTTGTTTTGAACTTGGTAAAACTTTTACAGAAACTCACTTATTAATGAAAAAAGTTTATGGGAATAAATGTCCATATCGCACCACTACGACGAACATTCGCCCGAATTCTTCAGTAAACGAACAAAACATCAAAATTGTCCGTCAATTCTCAAAAATGAGCCGAAATTGTCATTGCGGATCATGGAATCGGAATTGGGATTGTCCAAAGACTCAATCCATCGCATTAAGTTCGATGATTTGGGCTTCAGGAAAGTGTGTACAAGATTTGTTCTGCATCAAATAAAAGACGACGAAAAGGCGATTCAAAGGTCAGATTCAAAACTTCCTTTTCAACATTGTTAATGGTGACGAGACATAGATCAAAGTGCCGAATGGAAGCCGCCCAGTAAGCTAAAACACAAAAAAATCACGTTTAGAAAAGTCAAAAGTGTAGACATTGTTGATTTGTTTCTGCGATTAGAAGGGAATTTTTCACAAAGAGTTCGTTCCACCGGGTCAGACAATTAATGGGCCATTTTATCTTGGTGTTATGAGTCGTTTACTCCGTCTTATACGTAATATTCGGCCAGAATATCGCGAGGAGGGAAGTTGGCGTTTGTTGCACGATAATGCGCCATCTCATTGATCGAAACTTGTGACCGATTTTTTGACCAAAAATCGCATTTTGACCATCAATCACTCGCTGTATTCACCTGATTTGGCACCATGTGACTTTTTCTATTCGGCAAGCTGAAATTATCCATGAAAAGATGGCGCTAGCGTGCACCGACGTCGTAAAGGTCATTCCGGTCAACGACTGTTATTGGATCTAATAAGTGTATTCAGCTATGCTATGCTATCCCATGTACATATTGGGCTAAAAGGGACCTAACTGGAGTATTTCATTAAAAATTAAGATACTCCCAGTTTTAAATTTTTAGTAAAAATGACAGCAACAACAAAAAAATATTTTATTCAAAAACCCAATAAGGAGGAATAGGTATTACTTTTACACAACTTATCTGAAGTTGACCCACTAGATAAAGGGGTGAATCCAATTATTTTTTGCTTATATCGATATGTAGAGCTGAAACCAAGCTCAACTGTCTAGCATGTTTGATAAGAGAGTAAAAGTGAATTCTTTCTTTGCATGTGTGAAGAGTATTTAAGCTTTGTTCTACTAAAGCTTCCGCTTTCTCTTGTTTATAGTAAAGTTAATTGCAAGTTAAATTAAGTAAACCTGGCACGATTCTAGAACCTTATTTGATATTTAGCGTTGGATTAAAAAAATGCATTTTCAAGAAATATTTCTACTAATCGGCGGAAAATTAAATGGGGATATACTGCTCTAGTATCTCGGTTCATACACGTTTATTTACATATAAATAAACAAAAAAAAACTTCGAAGAAATTTCTAAAAGAATTATATAAATTTAAAAATTTCCCATGTGCACACATTCAATTATTGTCCCTTGTATGAAAGCATCCTGTCAGATCCTTGCAGGAAATGATCTTTGATCCGGAAATAATAATAAATGTAGATACACTGAACAGCACAAAAACAAAAAACCCAAAACACGCTGTAAAAAGTCACGAGCAACAACACCGAAATCTCAGGAATGAACGAACCGTGCTAACTAAGGCTTCATGAATAACACGCAACGAATTCGTTAGTTGTTACGTTAGGGCGACTGAAGGAAACCACCTGCGAACTGTTGTGCACGAGGGTGAACGAAGAAAAAAACTTTAACAGGATAGGCAAATTAAATAAATATAGGGGTCGGTCGATTCCTAGTCCAAACAAAGCATTCAAATAGGGGAGAACGGTCGTAAGTAATTAGAAATTATCGTATTATAAATTTTAGTTCTAATTATAAGTAGTACAAGTAGCCGATACTGCATACAATTTAAAAATAGATGCTGGGAACCAAAGTTTTTTGTTTTTACTTTTTGAAATGTCATTGAAACCATCAAAAACCGTCACTCGGGGAGAATGTGTCAATGAGCATTGCTGGCATCTTCATCAACACTTCCAATTCAACACCGAAAGACTTATGCGCCACTAAGTTTTGCGGTCATATTTCCCTTCGCTTCTTAATCCGTTTGCTGACAAAACAAATATAAAATACATCTCACGACAAACACTTCAGCTCGAATGCACAAAAAACTGAAGGGAATATATACATACTCGTATCTATTAAATGTTGTAATTAATTGCATTCTAAAGACAGTCGTAATTTATTTGCGTCAACAGCATTAAAGCAGCGGCAACGGAACGCCTTAAGTTAGTGCCTGAAAGAAGCAGTTGAACCCCGAAATCCAACAGCAATATTTTTAGTAGTAGTCGCATCTGGTAGCCGCAAATGACGGAAATAGATTGTGACAATTAGCAGGCACACAAGATTTTAAACTAAACCGCCGATACACATGCCAATCAAACCACAGGACGAACGCGCTCAAAGGCTGCCAGAATTGATGCACTGCGGTCAGGATGGAACAACGGACATTGCCATTGGAGTCGAGTGTCGAGTGTCGAGCTGACATGCAAACAAAAGGTTGAGCATGCGCACGGAGAACTCCGTCACAGGATATGAACAGCGCAGGTAGATTTCAGACAGTTCGCCTCGCTCGCTCGCTTCTTATGTCATCGAACATTTGCTCTATTTCGCTCGCACTCACGCATCGTTTTGCCGATCAACTTACACTTGACGCATTTGTTTCGCTCTTGTGCGGTTTCTTTTGTTGCCGTTGGACGTGATTTCGTGGTACTCGCTTACAAAAAAAAGCGTCGGCTGGTTCCCAGGAAAACCGCAGCATGTGCAGCTACTCATTCTTGCTCCTCGCTTGAATAAGGAAGTCCTTCGAGCAAGGTGCACACAAAGCGGAAGGTCAGAGGTTATCTCAGCTATCAAATGCGATAGTAAGTATCAATGTCTCCTGCCCATAAAATGCATAATCGATTCTTTGTCTCAATCTAAAGAAAAGAAATCAAATCTTTCTTGCTTATATCGATTAATATTCATTGCTCCCTCGCTTTTGTAACTGGATATGTGACAAAGCATGGTAGCATTAATTAAGCATGAAAATACTAATTTCCAACTTCCACTTTCCGCTCTAATTTTTTTTCGTTGCTCTAAAATAATAACTTCATACATCAACGCCATCTCGTCTTATTTTCTGTCTGCGTATACAAATTGTGGGAAAATTCAAATTGAAAATCTCACTTACTTGCGGTGGCTCCCCGAGGATTTGTCCTGCTTAGATCAGTGCGCATTCTCGCGGTGTTCAAATTACTCTCATATACGAGTTTACATACATCCATTCTTTGTTCCGTCCTCGCAGGCGTTCAATAATTTATTTTGGTTTATAAGTCGAAAATTTTTAAAAATTCATTTTTCGTGCCTTGCACTGCTATACGCTGCTCTGCCATTTAAATCCTTGGGAAAAATACTCAAGTACTAGTATATAAACCATAAATATCTTTATAGAGGGAAATGTCGCGCATAAAAATTTTTCGTAAATATTTTCCTCAGATTAAAACACATCCTGCGGATTTCGAAGCATTGTGTTGATGCATATCCGACAGGATGCATTTGAAAAACAATCGTTTGAATTTACCTAATGTCAAAAAGGAAAAGGCCGTTTAATGAATAAAATATAAAAGAATAACAGGTGTATTTGGATAAAATATACTGAAATATAAAAATTGGGCAAATTTTAATACATGTGACTATTCCAAAAAAAAAAAAATCACCATACATACCTGTCGTACAATAGTTTCGCACGGCTGCAGTGATACAAATGCGAAACAATCTCAGTCTGTCGAATAATCAGTTCATTCGTCTCAAATTGTAAGAGGCTCTGTACCGGTACAGGTCGCCTAACAACTACAAATGTTTCCCTAGCTTATGACCAAGTAATGCAGATCAAAAAGGTAGAAAATCCACGAATAAGTGCGTTATAAAACATTTTTTTATGTCTGCAAACAAAAGGGAGGACGGAAGTATCAAAGGTCGTTCAAAATCAATTGCTTATAAAATCGTCAGTTATTATTCGATTTTATATCTATACTGGTATATTTTATTTTTTTTCAGCCGAAGAAATGTTTACTCTTAATGGGGATTTTATGGGAAAGGGAGGAGAGGGGCAAAATTTTAAACTAAACTCGTAAAATACCGGCAGAGTCATAGTCGAATGCAAAAAGTACGAAGTCTCTATCTATTACCGTTTCCGAGATCCTTTCGTTCATACGGACGGACATGGCTATATCGACTACTCTATAACTCCTGACCATAATGGGGGTAACTTTGGGGGGGTCTCCGACCATTATTTCTACCTTTTACATACATTTGCACAGGTCCAATAAGCTCTTGCACCTTTGGTACAGGGACTAAAAATATAAATTTTAAGATATTGACCAAATGGAATAATTCGCTAGAATTTAAGTAATATGCGAATTTGGCAGTTTATATAAAAATTCAAAAACTAAGGGTTCTGTATGGGTACTACCTTAAAAAAGTGGTTGACAGATTCACTGATTACTAAAGCGAATAGAAGATACTAAATATACAACCTTTTTTTTGTTTGCATTTATACGCACTTTTTTTGACTTTTCATGAATCACCCATCGTATAAACTTACTATATATCGACTCGACTTTTAATGCTGATCCAGAATAAGGCGTCTATCTCGCCTCCTTCTGCATGTTACATACATTTGTACAAATTCAAAATACCCCTTTGCTATACTCTATATACAGGGTATGAAAAGATAAACCATTTGTGAATGAAAATCTGCTCAACCCTGCACCTTTGGCATCAGGCGCAAAGATCCACCGCCAGTCAGCTTTTAATGATGATGAGGCTGCTGCAGATCAACGAGATTTAACCCCTTAATTTTTTTATTTTTTTATTGTGTGGTCAACAAACGAGTGATTTTTATTAAAATGCCACACCAAAATACAATCGCACAAGCATTCATATAAAAATGTCAGAAGGTGTTCTCATTAGTATGGATGTCAGATGTCAATTCACTTAAGTTTTGTAAATTGCCGCTAATTTTAATTTGTTGCATTGCAACATTTTTAACATTTCGATTTTGCAACAGTTTCAGTTCACGATCTTAGCTGACATTGGTAGACGGTGGCGTGGCCACAATAACAACAATTACAATAAACGCCTCTCATCCCATTTTGCTGTCTATAGTCGTCTTTGGTTTCATTTTTAATTAGCTGAAGACTCTAAATACTCAACCACACTGCAACACTTGGGTGGTCCACAACTCGCGGCTGATTATTGTCTCAAGTCGGGCTCAGATGTTGCCGATCAAGCGGCTTAATGCCATTAAATTTATTAAATAGTTGATTGAGTGGTATAAGCAAGCGCTAATCTGCACAATGGGGGCTCGCTTTGGGGAGCGATGAACTGGACGGATGCATGAATAAATGGATGAACCATGTGGTGTCTTCTTCAATTTATATCGAATGAAATTTCATTCATAATTTGTTGTGGAAATTTGATAAGCTAATTGATCAATTGATCTTTTCAAAGATTGGTAACTAGTTAATATCATTACAGTAGGGAAATTTTACTTGAAGCAAGTATTTTATTATAAATGTTGGTCAGTGAAGCCTACTTTAATAAATGAAGTGACTTGTTAATTTGAAGTGCAGATCGACTCATGTCACGCAAAATGTCAGAAATTATATAAATAAATAAAATAGTAGAAGACCAACTTACTGTCCCATAGACCGAAATTCTAAAAATAAAGTGAAGTCGTAGAGAATGCTAATATTTTGTAAATAATCAGAAATTGTACTCACAAAATCTCAACAATTTGTCTTAGTAAATATGCTAAACAGTTGCACTTCTAGTCCTCAACTCTTTATACCGTATAAATAATTCAATACTAACTTTCATAATTAGAGCTTAAAGTAAAACCGTATTCGATTCTCCTTTGTCTTTAGCTAATTTGAAACAATTCGCTAGCGTTCTTATGCTCATAAAAATCTTCCACACCAACAACATCTCAAATAATGCGAAAGGAGGCTTCTAATTATTAATCTAATTATTTGACCTTATTACTAAAAATAAGAATTTAAATATTTAGAAGCATATTCGTTATCTACAACAAATTAAATAAAATTATTTTCATATGGAGACTAGAGTTTAGTCATCACATCTCGGTTATTTTTATTAGTATTTTGTTAGCTGTAAAAAGTCAGTTAGTAACTAACTAATCGTTGAAGGTAAAACAATTTTTCAATCACCTATACCCCATATTGTAGCACACAAATTTCGGCTACTTGTTCTAAATTCCTTTATTTAAGACTTTATCGCAGAAATCGAAAAAGATTTAGAAACAATTCGAATGTATTAGTATTGGTCAATTAAAAGATTTCTTTCTGTTTAGTAAGCCACCACTACACAAGTATGTGCGCATTAAAGTTTTCGCGTGAGGTCAATAAGGTTAAGTCCGCTGACATAAAATTCAAAACCAGAATGAAATCCAAAACTCAGCTATGTGTTGTTGTCCAGTTTCAGCGGAGCAGGGCAGAAAGTTGGCCTGAATCGAAATCCTGTTCGTAAATCTGAAACAGGATTGGAACACAAATTATTTGGTTGGTCAGAAATCAGCCGAACGCAGAAGCCTTTCAATAAAGTGGAAGACAAACAATGCGATGTATGTAAATGCGATTGGAAACGGGGTGGCAAATACTTGCTTAGATACTCTATGCCTTAATAATATTCTGTTCCGTTCCGGCCAGTGTCAAAGGTCAAAATGTCCGAAATCTTCTCAGGGTTTTTTTTTAAACATAAAAGCTACACATTTGCGTAAAAACGGACTGAGAATTTTTTACTTTGCTACAAGTTTTCAGCTTAATCATATATTATTTTTAATTTGACCTTTGAACTTCCTAAGAAGTTTTCTAAAATGTTCAGGCATTTTTACATTCTGCGCAAAAGTATTAGTGAGGAATGTATATTGTGTTTGTCAAATATGAAAATGTATGCAATATAACGAAGGAGAATTCAGAAATCCCATACAGTGGACGATTTATATTCTCGATTTGTTGAACGAAACAATTCGAACTAGCCTAGTCTGTTCATTCGAATGCCCGGGTGAGTGGTTCTTAGATACCAAAAGGATTAGAGAATGCAAGTTTCTGTTATAGTCATTCTAGGTGCTACACTAAAAAAAGGAATTAAAAATATCTTTCATTATTTTACACTCAATTATAATGACTAAATGCAAACTAATTAAAAACCAGAAACACGCTGACTTTGGTTGGCATCACGCCTTAAATTTTTAGCACTTGCTCCAAATATTGTTTCTTCTTTTTATTAGGAATAATTGATAAATGAAATAACAATATGCAGGCACTTTTGGGATAATACAATTACTTTGCGTAGTACAAGTGTTTAAAGTCTTGGAGCCTGTAGTTGGCACTCACTCCAACGCTCAAGTGACCTTTTGGATGGTTCGGCTCTGCTGCTAAGTCATCACATCAAACTCGTATATTCACATCTTGTAGTCGATTTTCCTGTACATATTTTTCTTTCCAGATTGTAGCTCTCAAATCACTTAATGTTGCATCTACTTCATTATCTGTTTCAAATATTTTTTAGAAGTATTTAGTTTAGTAGCAGTTTACATCATACATTTTCTTTTCGAGCAGTGCCTTTTCGAAACGAAAGGATAGTATTTATCTGCACTCTGCATTCTCGTATATCCAGCCGTTATCATTATGGATGGCAATCCACACATATGACCATAAAAATAGTAATGATAAGAATTCGAACGTTTTTAAAAATTTTCTTATAGTTTGTGGTGTTTCTAAGTTGAAGTTTTTAAATATTTGAAAATATTATCAATGCAATAGGATAAAGGTGTCAGACAGACGGGTGCTGTCTGAACCTACCTTAAGTTTGGCTGAAGCACGAGCAATAACGAAGTTTTTACTGAGGAGTGCTTTAATATATACGCCTTTTATTTATTCCAAGCAGCGCGAGTCCAA
The DNA here is from genome assembly GCA_035044805.1 of Leucophenga maculata. Taxonomy (NCBI): domain Eukaryota; kingdom Metazoa; phylum Arthropoda; class Insecta; order Diptera; family Drosophilidae; genus Leucophenga; species Leucophenga maculata. The sequence continues at coordinate 284,111 of JAWNNP010001131.1, read as the reverse complement.
CGAATCTAATAAATTGATTTTTTTAAGTTTTTGACGAGCTTGATCCTTAAGAAACCCTCAAAATATGTTAATCATGTTTAAGTATTAATAAAACCAACGACATTTTTGTTCTTTAATTGGTTCAAAGCTGGCGTATATTTTCGAGACAGACGCCAAAATCTTAGATTTCAATAGGTTACTTTGGCCAAACTGTTTCATATATCTTAACATGGGTTTAGGCGTTTTGTAAATCGGTTTCAAGCTTGTACAATTAATACTTAAGATATATGTTGCAATTGTTTTTAACCTACATAAAAAACTGTTTGTTTGAATTAGCATCTCCACTTCATTCAAAGCATATTTAAGTAACTTAACGAATATTCAATTAGAAATTAGGAATTAGTTTTCACTGTTACCGACTTCGGCAGGTAGTACAACTATTATATGGACAGACAGACCAGATATAGCTGGAATGATTCGCTTGGAAGTGATTACCTAAAATATATATGTACATACGATGTGTGCAATGTATCCCCAATATTTTTTCGGGAGTTGCAACACAGTATCGAAATAATATAACTACAATTATTCACACTTTGTATGAAAAGAATTTATATACGTGTACATAATTAACGAAGACACGGATCTAATTCATTTCTATCCATTATGCTCGTTATTACTGTGCGGAGTACAACACAATAAGATACCGCAATCTTTGCTATTATTTATTTTTATGAATGAACATTTTTTAAAGAATTTACAATTTTCGTAATATTGACATTGAAGCCGAGAAGTGCGAGTATGCGTAATGCAGTAAAAGTCAACAAATAAATGACTTAGTATCTTAAAAAAAACAAACAGAAAAGATAAAATCCACAGATGAGTAAAACAAAAATTATACATAAAGAGAATCTCAATGAAAACTATTTCAATGGGACCAAGATATCATTTTATACCACCTGCACTTAGAATAGAGATGTGTATTACGCACGCTAATGTAAACAAACTATTTTCAGTTTCGTGGATAAACAAATATTTACCTTATATTGCATTATAAATGGACCAACAGTTTTAAGGGCTGGAGCAGCTTTATCATTTTTCGTAATAGTGCCGCGTTTCCCACAAATGTTAATTTTAAAAAGTGTTGTTTAACTTCCACAATTTTTTAGATGTCACAGTTTCCGGTCGTAGTGAAATACTCTGAAAAGAGGGAATTCTAATTAGTTATTGACCTATATAGAGACTAATTGCCTCTAAGGATATCTCAAAACATTCGGTGTTGTCTTCAGAACGACTTAGATTTCTTTCCCTTCAGGTTTATCGATTGCATTAAATTTTTTAGTATAAAATATTTTGTACAAAAAATTATTTACTGATACATTTAATTTGGATACTTTTATGTTAACTTTGATTATGTATATCGCTCATCGTATTCGAAACAACAGTCCACAGTTGGGAACATAAAAGTAAATCGTCTCAGATCATTTCGAGTCAATTTTAATTTATTGCCATCTATTTGCAAACTTTACACTGTAAGGGATAGGATAATTCGTCTCAAAATTAAAAAAAGCGATCACACTGTGCAAGGTCTGGGTCTCACTGAAAAGTCATTATTTTCCTGATTAGATAATTTTTATAATTATTTTAATTCAAAATTATTATTTCATTCGCGGTTTTGTATTTCTTGTTTTTAATAGCGTTGGTCTTGTGTTTTGAACCCTATTTATATGGTCTGCATTTAAATAACTTGTGCTCTTGATAGTACAGCTTAGCGAAGCTCTCAGTCCCTCAATATATATTTTGCGATTTCCGATATTATACATATTGCGTATACATGTATATAAGATTCCTCTATCTCCTTTGGGTCTTCTAAGTTTACTCCAAACAAGCCGCAGGATTATGAGTTCCTTTGGTTTTAGTCGCTTTTATGCGTAACACAGATTTAACTAAGATGCACTCCAGGGTTGACTATGCGCTCTGAATCCAGTTTGCACTTTGTGCGAGTAGACATTTCGTCTACGTTAGCAAGGTTACTTCATAAGTTATTATTTATCGTCATCGATTGATGAGTCATGATTGCAAAAAAAAACTTTATACAATCCTACAAAGCACAGAGATGACGATATCATACAGCCCTGTCGTATTCCACTCAGATAAGCAAAGTTCTCCTTTGTGCAACACTAAACAGGACCTGCTTTTGTAGATCTCCTTATTGAGCTTGTCGTGATCCCACGTTTTTAGAGAGCTGCCTATCGACGAAATGGCAATGCAGTTTTCATTATAGTCGAATTCACGAAACGACAATAATGGTCTGCACAAGAAAACTCACCTCACTAGGAAAGCCAGCCCGATTTCACAATTATTTCACAGATCGACAACAAATTTTAAACTTTCAATGCGATTCATTTCAGTCATCCACCTAAATTATTGTTAATAAATCCGTTTTAATTAGAAAATTGCATCGCAATTTTAAATAAATATTTAATGTGTATAGAGAGGGAAACAATGGCATAATTGACTATCCATATACAAGGTAAGATACTTTTACTGTTTTGACGATGAAATATATCAAAGTCTATCAAAACTTTTCCCAAATATTTATATCAAATATAAAACAGATTGTCAACAGAAACTATTCGATGTAAACATTTTCTCTGGTTGTGCTAGCGATACCCACGTGCAAGTTCTCAACTTTCAAGCTGCTTGCATACAAATTACCGATTTAAATTTCAATTGGAAGGAAGAAGGGTTAAATCAGCGATTCAAACTGTCTACTTGCTCTGCAAATGAAATCAACAACTGGAGTTAATTACTTCCTTTGTTTAACCAAAACAGAGGAAAACATTTATGCAAATCAAATATTGTAATTTGGCACTTAAGGCTACTTCTTACAAGCAAACTGAAGAACTTTGCTCGAATCGCTTAGCTCAAGCGGAACTGTGTCATTTAACGCACCTTGGAATAAGAGCCGCAAATGAAATCGAAACTCATTTAGAACACTTTCGTTTCTGTATGGATTCAAGATTTAAAGACCATACTCGTTGTGTGCACGTATCATTGATTGATTTCCTTCCTCTGCGAAATTCAATATGCGTTTGCCATACTTGCAGAAAAAAAAACTGTATCAGTATATATTCTCAGCTGATATTTTATATAATTTTTTTTTTCTGTTAAAGGGGTAGCTAAACTACTTAATAACCATTTGTACAAATATTGTAATTATTATTGAGCAGTTATTGTAGTTTGTGGTGGGATAGTGAATAATAGTTAGGAGTGAAAGTGAAGAAGGGTATTGGATGAAATATGATCGGGAATTTCTTTAAATTGGGTTTTTTTTAATGTGTTTAATTTTAATTAATCAGTTGCCGTATAATTTATAAGAGAATTGGCTCTTGTGCTCATTAAAAAATATTTTTTTTTTGGTTTGATTGCGCTATGAAATTCTTAGAAAAAAATTTAAACAGTCTTTAGTTTCAGCGACATATCTCGTTTCTATGTATTATTAAAATGTTATTGTTCTTGTATTGCGAGTTTCATTATCTGGAATAATTGTCTCTGTAAAGCATTTTCGGACAGCATCTCGAACTTATTCCACTGCAATAAGCAAGGAGTTTTTATTTCCATGGTGATAAGAATAGTTGATATGGCTGCGACAGGGGAAAGAAAAATGCCTTGCAACGAGCGATAACATTCACGGCGAGAGAGAGAGCATCGAATTTCAAGTCATAAATCCATAAATCAATGAATTCTCTGATAGATATTGTGCAGTACAAAGCCATGATCAGTAAAGTAGAAATTTTAATAGCTGTTCAACACAATCAGGCGTGCTTGATTGTTACATATATTATTTTTTTCTTTAGTAGAGATTCATTAACTTTATTTAAGTCTTGAAGTATATCTTATCTGCGTTTGAATAAGTCTTTATAGTAGAAAGCAAAATGTTGTATCTTGTATTGAAAAATTCGTAAGCAAGTGATGCTTACGAGGGTAGTCCGATTAGTTTTCTGTATCGATATAGTTTGTTCAGTAGTATAAACTGTTGAAGTTCTCATTATATTTTATGGAATCTTCAATAATTCCATCTAGTAAATCTGATAAGGTCGTTACTGAAACCGCCAAAGGAAGTACAAACAGGAACACGGTTTTATAAATACAATTTTCATTTCATATGTGTTTTGAAGAACTCAATTAGTTTTTTAACTCTTGGATATAATATTTTATCGTATGTTTAACATCTAAAAAAACAACTAAAAAATCAGACAAATATATATATTCGATTCGAACGAAGTTTTATATTGTTTTTCAACAGAAATTTCTACGTTATATAAATATAAAATATCTGCCGTCTGATATGTACGCCAAAATATTTCGCGATTTACCATGCTGCTACATTCTTGTGTTGATGAACGGAACATAAATACTTATTAACAGTTCTCACAGAAAAACTTAATAAGTGAAAATGCACAGCAACATATGATGCCTGAAGAAATATTTGCATTTTAAAGAATTTCACAATGAAGTGCAGATTCAAATTGTCTCTGTTCGTTTTTATTTTAGTTTTCATGAGAATCAGCTCTATAGTCGGGATACGCTGTACAGTTTGTTGCTATTAAAGCATATGTACCAGCTGATAAGAAACTGTGAGCGTGAAAGAGTAGCTTTTTGAGCAAGAAAGAAATAGGGTCATATTGACAGTTTTCAATTGAAAAATAGTCTCCTACTTGTTCAATACTAGAACTTTCTTTAAACAAAGTTGTAGAAAAGGATCAACGTATTGAAGGAGAATTCGAAGTATGTATATTTTCATATACGATAATCCATCTCTAAATTACATATTTCACATGCATTTTACTTTTCATAAAATATTTTCCGAAAAATCTTATTCCGATCTTGAAAGTATGTAATTGATCAAAGTTTTTGAGGTATTTGCTCGTAAAAGTTGTACATATTGGGACCTTGAATTAAAATTTATCGTTTTACACAAGGAGCTGCCACTAGTATATGAATCAATATTGTGAAGCCTATTTTGAATGATCTTCTTAAGCAGCATAAGTCCTTTGGTTGAAACGTTACCAACGATGAAATGCGATACGCCAACTCCCAGTAAGCGCCTTAAAGTCATGGGATTGATTCAAGAGCAGGGAAATTGCGTGTGCTACGACTTGAAACTGCGCGACGCCGAAAGGCGATATTTCGCTTGTAAACAGCTCTTGGAACGCTAAAAAAGAAAGGGGATTTTGGCGATTAAAAGTGGATACATTTCAGCAACCCCAAGCGCAAAACGTCATGGGTTTTGCCCGGCTAGACATCCACTTCATTCGCAAAGCCGAATATTCATGTCTTCATGGTGGTACCAGCGTGGCGTGATCTACTACGAGCTGCTCAAACTATTAGAGTTTACTTATGGTTAAATATATACATTGTTTATGAAGGGCAAGAGTGAAGAGAATTAAAGCATCGATTCCAACGAAGCTATTGTATTCTCAATACTTTTCAATATAGATACACATTTTTTCAATGCTTTCAAGGTCAGCCCTTGATTCTTGAAGACTAAATCGCATTCGAATTGACTTTGTTTGTTTGGTTTGTTCAATTTACATATGTGAGTTCGTAGTTCCTTCATTGCGTTGCTGCATAGTAGTCCAGATGTTAGTACATACTTTTATTTTGTCATTTGTTCGTTTGGTTCTCACACTCGACCTTATTTTTTTACTATGTTCTGGTTATTTACTCTAATAGTTCTTTGATTTTTAAGTGGATTTGGTTAACAGCCGTCTTCGATGATTTAATGATTTATGCGTATCAGTGTTACAGCATTATAAATAAGTAAACTCGTAGGTATTATTCAAAACATTAAATGGAATAAATGTTTAGTCGAGAAGTATGATTAGCCCATCAATATGAATTCAAAGATATGTTACAAACATTGAGTTAACACTTGAATCCTTTTGAAAGGTGTTACTAATCATAATACCAAATGCTGTAGGAAATACTAATATTGATTAATTAATAAAATTGAATTGATATTCTGTCAGTTGAATGTCAGTAATTTGATAAGCATAGCATAGCATTGTCCATCTACTCGTCAGTCTGAAGTATGGAGTATGAAACTACTGCCCTTAGTAGGTTAAAGCTAGAGAAACTTGAGTATTAAAGGATGAAAAGCGATGTCCGAAAGTCAATTATTCAAATTCACTATCTATGTTTGGAGGCACTAGTATAAGTTGAGTTCTTGGACAACTGGCAAACACAAGTGGTTCTGCTTTATGTATGGGGTAAACGTTTATTGCTTAGAAAAATTTTGATTGAAAGAATTTCAAAGTTAATATTCATAAATACAATAAACTAAAAAACACACCTAACTTGTGAAGAAAGGTACTTGTACCAACTCATATTTCAATCAATAACTTTTCATAATTGGTGTATAGTGTATAGAATATTTATATCGGTAAAATTCACTTTTGACAGTATCAATCGGAATACATGTGGGATATGCTGACTTATTCCTCAAAAGAGCACGCACTATGACGGAAAGTAGGGTATCATATCTTACAGTTCACTCGTACACAGTTCTAACAACATTTTATATAATAAAGAAAACCGACAATAGACAAATTTTCCGTCAACAAAATGAGCATAAAATTGCTTTTATATGTTTTTGTGCTAAAAAAACAATTCGAACACAAAATTACACACGATGCATAAAATTGATGCACCTTAAAATAATTGCTAATAAATTTATAGAGCAGCCGGACGTTTATTTCAGGCAGAAATACAACAGTAAAAAGTCGAAACCCAAACTAAAATAGCTGTCACTTTTATGAATGGAATTCGAAATGTCAAAGGTAGAATACGTTTAGTTGGACTTGAACAATCTGACGATGTAAATGGCTAAAATGTCCATAAATATAGACAATTAGATATTGCAATAGCAGCGGGTGTGGTGTGCAAGAGTAAGGCGAACTATCGTCTTTGAAGTAAGTCAACTACTTAAGGCCATGTAGTGGTGAAGGTCCTGACAGCGCCTGTTGGATAATTCGACCAGACTCTGTAGTTTGCTCGTTTAAGCTGCACGTAAATCATTGCATTGAATCGCCAACTTGTGGAAAGGTGATGACAATGCCAGTAGCAGTAGGTGGTGCCATTCGGCGAGTGAGTGGACATAATAGAGCAGCATGGCGACACCTTTTGCAATAGAAAACACCGCAAAGAAGCATGCCGACAAAATTTAACATCTAAAGTCAGCGCGAAACGGAAGTGTATTCCAGTAGATTGAAATAAAGCGAAGCATCCGAAAATGAATGGAAAAATTAATAGATGAGTTTGAAGAATAAAAGGTTTACCAAGGGTTTAAACTATTATCTGTTAAGTTTTATTGTATGTTGTTTTTGTTTTTCTGTTGTAGCCATGTAGAATCACCGGCTGTGTAGGCATGTAGCGTGCCATTCATTAGGATATTTATATTATATAGGATATTGTGGTTCTGTTTTTTTTTTTTTTTTGGTTGGTTTTGGTAACACCCACGAGGCATGTCAAAATGTGTTCATTTGTTCGAAAAGTATTAACAAATTTTCCAGATGTCAGCAACTGACTATTCGTGTGCCTCTTCGGTAATTAGATAATTAGAATATATTGATGGTAAAAGATTTTTTCTTTTACAGGAAAATAATCTGTAATCAATGAAATTTTTATATTCCGATAAAAACATTTTTAGTTAATCTAGCGGGATGAAGTTTTCAAATCCGAGAGGTACGTGTTGTATTATTTGTTGTTCGGACCCATCAAACCCATTTTTAAAATAATTGAAAGAACATAAAATATAAATAAAGTATATAAAAAAGCTCTCAGTGAGAACTTAGATGTTGAGATTAAATTGGGGTCAGTAAATCGCAAAAAAAAAATGAATCTTGTTTATCTTTAAGTTTAGTTTAAGTTTTCCAAATTATATCACACATCAATCGATAAAACCAAGTAGAGTCTATGTATAAATGTCTTAAATAATTTGGTTTATCGTGAATAAATTTCGGATAATGGGTCAATAATATCAATTTTAGATTGTTACTAACATTTAAGACTTGAATATTCGAAAATAAAATTTTTTTTAATTCTCATTAAATTTTAAATCCGAAACATTTCAAACCAAATATGAACAATATTGGTCGGAAAATGAAGAACTTATTGGGTACTAGCGGATCCAGCTTGGGTTGTTATTCATTATTATTGAATTTCTTCAAGAAATGCATTTCTATTTTATTAAAAAAGGTTTGGTTTTTTGTAAAAAGCAGGTCGTATGAGACTCAGCAGTACTTGCCAAATATATAGTTCTCAGTCGTCTGCAATTTTGGAGGCTCTCCTGTTTGTTTTAACGTTTTGTGAATTATGTTATTTTTCTCTCATTTGTAATTAATGTTCCCGTGTTGTATGAAGAAAAAAATTGTTCTTAGTAGATTCTGTTTCTCCAACGATTTTATAAAAGCTTTTTATATTAAACGAGCTCGACTATTTCTAACTTGTTTATTAAGATAGACATATGAATAAACAGGCAAACAAATGTATGAATCAGTTAAATAATATTTAAAATGCAGACTAGATATATCGAGCTATTTATTCCAAATTTAAACTTAGTGTACATTGCATGTCATTTTACAAAAAAGATTTTGTTGCAAACATTCAAATTAGGCTGTTAGAAATATAAATCAGCTGAGAAACAAATTTTTTAAAGTGAATTGAAAACATGCAAGTTGATATTTTTCGATATGAACCGCAACCTTTTTATCAAGATTTTTGACACGCGGTACTTCTATATTTCATCCGCAATAAAACAATTACAACCGAATATGAACTGAAATAATAAATTTAATTCGCTCTCTATTACCATCAAACTATGACATCAAGGCACATTTATGGGTTAAAGATTGCAATCATGCACAATGAGGTAACCCGATCCTAAAAAAAGAATGATGCTCTTGATCACTAATTGTCACAACTTCCCGACAAGCAGTCTGAAACAGTAACAGTTTTCAACTCTGAGCAGCATCCCTTCTGCGGTTGAAGTGACTGATTTTCAAACGGAGCCGACTATCCTGCGTTGACTTGCGACCGCATCCTTGAAATTTAAACCTTTTTTTCTATTGCAAGGGTTTGTCAATACAAACATATTTCTATTGCAAGATTTTATTGTTATTGTTTTGCCTTCATTTCTTACAATTGTAACTTAATTAACCAAATAAAAAATCATGCGAGTTGCACGTGAAGGAGTACTTAAACTAGTCCTGTTTTGTAAAATAATGCGCAAATCACCAATGTCATAACTAATAACTATTATTATTATTGCTGATTAAAAATAAAATAGATTTTAAAAGATGATCTGTGAAATTTGGCATTTTTGAAAATACATCATTGAATGAAACAAAATTAAATTTGTTTCTTTTATTTTACACAAAATCTCATGTGTCGTGCATTAATGTTGTTAACCCAAAAGCATTCCTTTGACTTCGTATTGACCAGTAACTGTAATCTGTCACACAGCTTCCGCAGCATCTAACCCTTGCCTTCAAAGTGGTCAAATGTCACCTCAATTTTAAAACGAAATTGAAGTAGTTTCTTTTGTTAGAAACCAGACCATCTTAGTTTGGTAGCATATTTGTTTATTTTCACCTCAAAATAGCACCCTATTTCACAATTTAACCCAAGAAAATATTTTATTAAAGGAATGAAATCCAACCCTCAATATGAAATAAATACAATAATTCCAGATTAAAAATTTCTTGAACACAATTAAGATTCGTCAGCAAAATGTCAATCAAGAGTTTCAGTTTTTTCATCTTTAGCGGATCAATTTAATTAATCTAAGCAACTGAAGCCGGCTCTGATGCTTATTAGGTGTCATAAGATTTGATAGCTTGCAAGGCAAACGAAATGCAATCATAAAATCATAAAAAAAAACATGAAATATACAAGAAAAAAAGAAATTAAATCGATCCAGTCTTATATATGCTTTATGAGCCCGAGACACTCCAGGTTCACAAATGTATAATTGATTCACATAAAAAATCATTCGTAGTTTGTCGAAATGTATTCCCGTTTTCTGTAAATATTCACCTTTTTTAAATAAAAAATAAAAACAATATTCCCGAATATAGAAGAAAATCCTCAATTCAATTGTCAAAATTCATTATTCCGTTATGCAAATAAAGCAACATCATTGAAGGTCATCAGAGGTCAATTCTGGACGTTTGTATTCATAAATTTTACTTTTGTCTTCTTCAGCGGTATTGCCAAGAAGGGTTGCTCGTTTTCAATTTCCTTATACTCGACCTGGGTGCTGTGCCAGTCCAGGTGTGATTTCTGTTAAGATTTCATGTTGAGATTTTTTCATTAGAAAATCATAAAAATGAAATCGCAATCTCTCCTGCGCCACGCCACATTGTCGAATAGATATTATTATGCGTGACAGCAATAAAAACATTTATAAGAATGACAAACGTATCAAGCAACCGTGATCTGGCGTCGCAGTTCTGTGGCAGCTGTCCACTTTTAATCAATGCGAGTGCAAATTAGATTTTGTCTTCAAATATCCTTATAAGAAGCAATCGCTGGACTGGTTTAATGTAATTGAAGCAATTCACCTTGGTTCGATTCGGTTCGAAATCCTTCAGTTGCAGTTTTTATGATGCATGTCCAAATGCGCTGCAATCTGACCAAAGAAATCATTTAATCTATTGTGTGGGATTGCTTCCATTTTGGCTGGGATCGCTTACTACTGGGCTTCAGACAAAGATTTAAGGATCTAGTAGTTAAGTGTGAAAGTTATAAAATTAAATCTCAATTGAAGGCTTTATATGCTACTAAATGAAGTGTCTTGTGACATATTTCGAAATTAGTCTGAAAGAAAAACCTAAAAAGAATTAAATACATATTCAATTTCAAATTGGTTTTAAAAAAATTCACAAAGTGTGAATAATGACCTTATTTCTCTATTTTATCGGTCTATTTCTTCGCCAAACTTGATGCAATCGAATGAGACGACGATTATTTTCAACAAGACGACACAACTATGTAGCTATGTATATGGCAAAATGAATTGTGGCAAAATCTCTTGTGAATCTCTTGTTTCCAGAAGAGGTTATGACAAGTGTGCATCAAGATCTAGCTATTTAACATAAGAAATTTTTCTTTGAGGTTATATTAAATCGTTTGTATACTTTGGATGACCTTTATGCCACTGCTGTCATACATCCAAAATGTGCCAGAAGTTCATTAAAAATTTAAGTGATGGGCCCAGCCAGCACTAGAAGAGGCAGGTGGATATTTAAGTCGAATATTGTTTTTAAACAAAACTCCAAATTTGAAAATAGAATACATGGCAAGTTCAGTTGATGCCATTTACCTGGAAAGAAGCTAAGAAAGTTTTATTATAAAAATTTAACGTCTCTCTCCGCTACATACGAAAGGTCTAAGGGACAAAAGTATATGTCTACATCATCTCTAATTTCTGAAATACTAAACGTCATTAAGGATGGAAATAGAAACCTGGTTACATATGCTCAGGAACCACTGATATTATGGAAAAGTCATTTTTCTAACATACTTGAAGGCGATGAAGCGCACAATTCCGCCAATAGAGAAATGACACCGGAACCACCAGTTAATGATGGCACTATTATTAAATCGCTCAAAAATAATAAAGCGGCAGGCTCTGATGGGCTGCTAAATGAGTTATGGGTCTAGCGGTGAATGAGGGCAAAACGAAGTACATGGTGTCTTCTCGCACGCCGTCATCGCGTCTTATACGGTCAACTTTGTTGTAGAAAACTTCGTCTATCTTGGATCCGAAATAATCAGCAACAACAACGTCAGCCTGGAGATCAAGCGAAGAATCACGCATGCAAACAGATGCTATTTTGAGCTGAGCAAGCAAATTAGAAGTAAAGCCCTCTATCGAAAGACTAATATTAACGTTTTTAAGACGCTGATACTCGCGGTTCTACTGTATAGCGCAGAGGCATGGACCGTGATTGAGTCAGATGAAATGGCGTTGGAAGTCTTCGAGAGGAAGATTCTCCGCAGGATTTTGGTCCTATTAGAGTCGGCGACGAGTTTAGTGCCCGTATAAACGGCGAGCTGTACGAGCTATTCGATGAGGCGCATAAAATTCCAGTGTCAGCACTGGGCTGGTCAGCTCATTCGAATGGATGAAGGAGCTCTAGCAGGTATGGAGAGATCGCTCTTGAATACTTGGCAATCAAAATAACTGGCGCCAGCACGCACAACATTACGTAACTTCCATTTAAGGCCATTTAAGTAAGTTAACTTCTGAGCGACCTTTAGTTTTTTCGAAATTCCCACAATTTTTTTGTGTACATCGTCTGCCCATTAAAACTATTTCATCAAATTCCAAGTTTATATTGATAAAAATTAGCGAAGGGATTGCAGGATTCTCAAATTTGTATAAACAGCGGGGACCAAATTATTCTTTTGGACAAAAAACTTATATTGATGTTACCATGTTATAATTTTAATAATGTTTTAATAAAGCCAAGTATTGTCAGGATTTTATCTTGAGAAGAAACTGTTATTTTATATTTAATGAATCCATTTCAATTAGAAAGAAAATATCTTAAATTTGGGTAAATTTTTAATTGAAATTTGTGAAAATCCAGATAAAATCTCACCGCCTTTGTCCTGAAGCTGTCACTATTAATTTATGCAGCGATCTAAAAAATAATAATAAAGTCATCGCAACAATGGGCGAAAACAAAACAAAATTCAGAAAGCCGAAATATATTTCATTTTGATGGAAGCGGCTTCCTAAAATTGGCGCTGTTTGCGTCATTTCGAGGTCGGAAGGCTCTTGCCTTATATTTGTATTTACTTATATGCAAAGGAAAACCTTTCTTTCAACGCAATACACAAAGAATGAAATTTTCACAATAGCTTATGCAAAATGGGAAAACGTCAGCCAAGATGCGGAAATATCGAACAATTTTTGAGAAAGGAACGACGAAGGCAATACAAAACGCCAAACACGCTGGGCAATAGTATTGCAGATTAAAGGTCAATGAAAAGTATGTACATATGCACATTTCCACACAAACACAAATGCATTTTCGTTCATATTCGCATGCGTGTATCAATTCATTTTGAGCAATCATTAACGCCGCAGATATTGTGAACGAATCTGAGTGTGAGTCTGTCAAGGAGAGGACGGGAGTCCGTTTCCCTCCGCTTTTTAACATGCAACAATTTTCTATGCCAATGCATTTTCCGTTGCGGTGTCCTAGTTCGATGTATGTGTGTATGAGTTTTATGCAAAATTTATTAGGACTTTACTCCCGTAGGACATTTCCCTCGTCTCCCTCCCATCGTTCGGCTGTGTTCGATACGGTTAAATATTATTGTGCACTTATTTCCCGATTTTTCTGGAAATAATTGCAAACTTTTTGTTCGCAAATGATTTGAGAATTTTTATTTTTGGTTTTTGTGACAATTTTTGTAACGACATTTTCATGTTGTTGTTTTTTTTTTGTTGGGGTGTGTTTGATGCTCTTGATTTTGCAAAATATTTTGTTGGATAAACTATACCAGCTGAACTAAATTCTGTTACGATTTTAAACAGTTGATATTCCTCTACGTTTCTGTCCATCGAATCATTAATTTCAATTTTTATCTCTTGCTGTGACTAATTAGTTTGTTTCGTTCTTTCGCTCGAATTTTGTGATTCGGGAAACACACTTTTAATGACAACGGATATATATTTAAAAAAAAAAGGAAATTAAGCAATTACTCAGATATAGTTTTTAGAATATATGGCAGAAAGTATAGTCCAGAAATTGTTTTTCTACTGAAAATCCTTGGAATTTTTTGATTTAGAAGTTAAGGTTATATTGTTTTCTTCCAAAAAAAACCACACGGGTGTATTTTGAATGAAAATATAAATGCATTCTTGTTTTCAAATTGTTTGCCATAGCTACTAGCATCATTAAGGATGACTTATGTCTTCAGCCATATAAATATATAATATAGAGCCGATTTTTCTTGAATTATTATATCTTACGAAGTATCAGTAGTCGGACAGCTATACAGAATTGCCTTATATCCAGTAGAACGAAACTCAGATTAATTTTTGATAACAAAATCAGAGGTTATTCATATTATTATGCATCATATGGAAACAGAAGAGCCTTAGGTTATCTGGCACTGGGAAAACTAGCCGGAAATCCACAGTTTTTCCTTTAGTGGATGGTTAGTTATTGTTATGAATAATCTTAGTTGGTGCAAGACCATAACTACTCTTTAAACATGTTGCAAATGAAATCAAATCAAAACTATTGGAATCGCTAGTTAGGACTGGAAACGACACCCATATATTAAATACAATCCAAGTAACATACAAGATCAATAATATGGCATCGAAAGGTCAATTGAAATAAAATCAAAATTATAAATGAAATAGAAAGTAGATCCAGAAAATGAATTTTGCTGCAAAATACGGTGCACAGGATTATGGGGCTTATGATTTTATAAAAATTAGGAAATCAATAACAACATAAAATGGTTCTTGCGGTGTATTTGAACGTAAATGAAAACCATTTTCGACAAGCTACCTTATATAGATTTTGAATCGCTGAATCCAAGCTCGTCATCGGAATTTCGTCATCACAATCAGATCCCTTCTGAATTCGATTTCTTTGTCTGATTTTTATATTTATTTGCTATCTGCATAAAATAATTCGGATTAAGAGAAGGGAAGTACATAAGAATAGACTTATTTGGTTCGAAAAATATAAATTCAAAATATAAGTTACTAATTTCTAATTCGAGTCACCTTATTTTTCTTCCCGACCTCAGAAGAAAGATAAAAGCAAGTAGAATTTTTTTAGATTCCATGCGAATAAGCTTGAAACATTGCGATATCTTATATTCTAAACCACAATTTATGAGATTCTTATATTAATGGATTAAATCGTCTTATGTCTTTCAAATATGAAACTTTCAAAAGAGTTATGATTTTTCTTGTTTTTATTTTTTTTATTAGTTTTTTGTGTTTAAAAAGAATATTAAAAAAAAATAACGTGTAACGGTCAAATGTTAATTTAATTAGAAACGAAAGGGCAGCTGACAGCTGGACCAACGGACATTTGCGGAACTGGTGTCACCACTTTCCTCAAAGGGTCAACAAATTCTTCAAAGAATTTTGTTAGCAGCATCCGCAAAGCATGACATAAAGCAAAAAAAATATGAACTGAATTAAGAAAGAAAGTTCAACATTCAACCCAAATAGAATTGAACCCACATTCATGAAAATGTCAAACCTGAAGGCTAAGATCAACAAGATTCTATGTTTAAAAGAGACAGGATCCCTTAAATTTTAAAGTAACAACTGATCAAAAAATAGAACCCTTGCATGATGCTTTTGTTGAGATGCTGCATCTCAGCTGAAATTGGGTTGAAATTCGGGTTTTTAAAGGAAAAGTTGCCCTAGCAACATTTCTACTTTGAATTCTTGCATTAGCCGATGAATTGAAGGGTTGAATTAAGAGTTGCAGTTCAATGCTATTAACTCTTATTGGCACAACAACTTATTAATTATATTCCAAGAGTTAAAGGTCTCCCGTGTCAAGTTAAATAGAAAATCGCCATTTACAAATTTTGTTTGGTTGCAAAAGCTCAGTTCGCTCAGTCACAAAATTTAATAAAATATTTCGTTTAATAAGGTTTGTGCATCTTTATTTACATTAATTGTCGCACATTTTTAATTACATTTATTATCTTTTAATGTTGATTTTTTTTTTGATTTTTTTATAAATATCGTAAATATTTTTTTTTTTAAGTTCAACTAATATTTTCTCCTTCACCCAATGAAATAAGTCTAAAGAAACTGAAACTGGATTTTGAACTGTTTTCTATTTCTCAACAATTTAAATTCAGAAATGAGTGTCTCACTTATGTCCATCTATCTCTTTCGCACTTATGTAATTCCAGCGTTCCAGATGAGGCTAACAGCTCCGTTTGTTAGAAGAGCACCCAACATTGGTTGTACTCACCAACACACGCCCAGTTTGAGTGATTCCAGTATGAAATTTTGAGTGAAAAGCGGATGCAAAAAAAAAGAAGCTCAATGGGCGGCGTCTAATTGGAATTTTGTTTTATTTTCGTTAAGAAATTCTGTTAAGAATTCTGTTGGCGAAATCAAACCGGATGCACAGTGGTTACAACGCTGTATGTGAAGTCTGGTGTGATTTAATAAGATAAGCTTTGGCGTCGAGGTTTATACTAAACTCCCTACTAAGACTGAGAACATTTAAGAAGTATGACATTGTAAATGGTTTACTACGATGAAACGTCATACACTTACATTTGGAAATATTTAGATTCAGAAAGTTGGTTGAACACCAAGTATGTAACGAATTCAAATCTGAAGCATTTGGCGGTCAAGCATTTTGAGATGAGCTTGACACAGTTCTTCCAATTTCATATAATCTCAAAGGCGCAACTGACTTGATATAATTTTAGTTTGATAGTTTTATGGCTTGGAAGTACAATTTGTATATTTGCTGACATAAAACACGAAATGGAATATTTAAGAACATATGCGATGAGAATGAAATTTTAAACAAAAATATAGTCTTGTGTGTATTATGGTCATACTATAAAAACAACGGAAAAATGTCATCCATTAGTTTTGTTTAATAAAGGACTTTTTTTAAAAATGCATAGTGGACATGATATAATGGTAAATGATGAAGTCTAGTTCAATTCTTTTTATTATTTTTTAGTTGCAATGTGTCTCTACACGGTCATATTTCTTAATACGGCGCAATACAGCAATATTCTTGTAGAATGAATACTGACCAACGACCAATGAAATTCCAGGCCAATTAAATTATTTGTCGAAAGAAAGAATCAGTTTTAGTTCATTATGAAATTGAAAATATAAGAACCAAATATCGTTCCATAACATTGAAACTTTTGCCAATCAATTATGACTTCCATATGAACGATATCAAATTTTTAATGCGATTACAGAATCATCATCGCTTATAAACGGAACTTGTGGTGCGGTCTAACAATTGTAAGCGTTTTAAATTAAGTTATATCGAAGGAAAGGATTACCTATATGAATACGGTTTAATAAATGTATTCATACTTCATACATGGATACGGAGTTTTAAATGGATCATTCATACCATTCTACAAGTATATATAGGTCACAATCGGACTTATCATTTATTGAGCTTGATGTATAGTGCTCGCGCTGTAGAGCTTTGCTGAGTTCACTTTGGTTCAGATTTGATTCTACATTTTACACATATTTTCCTGCTTTTATCTGGGATAATACAATGATCTAAAAAATTCTTTACTTCCTAACTGTATTTTGTCTTCAATAACACGCTCTTTCTGCTAAAACTGATAAATTTCATAGAATTTTTTACACTAAAAACTCTGCCTGGGGCTTGCGTTCACTATGCGCGATATCATTAGCAATGTAATCCTAGCAATTTGCCAAATTGTGTTTGGTTCTAATTTGATAAATCGATTATATCCTACAGTTCTTCAAACGGCAAAGTGACACAGAATTAAATCAATAAAATATAAAGCGACAGAAGAAGCGCATGACAGTTGAAAGGTGTTTTTAATTACTGGCAAAAATCGACATCAGAGAACGGAACTAAGAACAACAATTAGCGCACACAAAAAGATAAAATGACATTTAACCAGACGGAAAAATGCAAACATTGGCAGCAATGGTAAGAAGCCCTTCGATGAATGCCTCAGGTCGGAAGGGAAAACCCACACAGAACATCATTAGCGCCCCAGAGCTGAGCGAAGTTGTCGTCATGAAGAAGGCACAAATGATTCGAAGACTGTGAGGGACGACAATGAATTGAGACCATAATCAGAATCTTCAGCAGTCGTTTGACATTTATAGCAAACGGCAGCGGGCGAATGTAAATATGCCGCAGTTGGCTTTAATTCAAAACCAGAAAATCTCCTTTTCTCATTGCGTTAAACTTGGATTTTGAAAAACTAAAATAATTTGCCAATATTTGCACAAGACGCAACGCGCAGTGCGGACATCATTAATTAAATTATTGTGTCACTAGAAATTGCCCATCTGCTTCGACTTGAGAAAAACGGAGGTTAGCCGGAACTAAGAAAATAATAGCGATGGTAGGGGTTGGATCGTTTGAGAAAAGTTAATGCAACCAAAGTGCTTATTAGGTATTAGGATTGCACTAAATATGAGAGATATTAAAAAATTAAAATAATAAGAAGTAAAAAAAATTAAAATTTTTTAGATTTCATTGTATTAGCCGTCACTTTCGGGATGATCAACTTAAGCAAGAGGTGGGAAGCCGTAAAAGTAAGAGATGGCTCTATTCTTATTTCCAATTTTTAAAATAAAAATTAAAAATAAAAGTAATGATTTAATTTTTATTTAAAAATTGAAAAATCGTCGTTTGAGTTTAGCTTCAAACGACCATTTTGGAGTATCTTATACTAATTCCAATAAAATATCCTTAATGAATCCAGATTGGTACAAGCTTCAATGTTTGCTCGACTGCATCCTTCTTTCTTACGCTGTGGTGTAACGGGCGAATAGCAGAGAGGAGCGTGAATTATTTTTACTCCAAGTCCATTTTATTAAATATAAACAGCTTTATATTACTTTGCTGTATTGACCCAATTGAATTATGAAAGATACTAAATTTTATAGAAGTTTATATTTCAAAAGCATGCAGCTTCACCTAAATATTTCTATGCACAAACCTAGTACTTAATGCTAGATTTATATGTTTCTGCATCCTTTATATAAACAGTTGACGTGCCAACAAATTATAAATACATTCAAAAGACAGTTTTGATCAAAAGTCAAGGTGCTCGTCTATATTGTACCCTGTACATTTCATACTTTTTATAGCAGTTCTCATTTTGCCTCCAACTTGCTTTTAAAAAACTGCAAAGGAGGACTAGATTTCGAGATACCGTGTACCCCGGTGAGCCTAAGTGTATACCAAATTATTTAGCTAAATTATATCACGGTTTATACTTAAAAAAGAGGGGGAACCGGAGAGTATAAATATACAAAACTGAAGGTTGGGGTCTTACAGTCTCCAAGATATCATTGTTCATATAGACAGCTATAGAGGCGGACAAATCTATATCGACTAAATTTTTGATGCCGATCTAGATATTATTTAGGAAATTAGAGTTTGCATTTTGTATTTGTACACTCTTAGTAAATGCTTTTGTTGGGGCAGCAATACATGCACACCTATTAATACCTAATACCAAATTTATCCCCTACCTCATTATTGTCCCCTACCTCATAACACCCAAAAAACTGATTAAGTTATTGAAAGGTAATAGAGAAAATTAATTCTTGGTTTCTCCCACATAAATCATATATAATCTCACTGAATTTTATTTTAGTTATATACACCGCATGTATATGCATTCTAAAACATTATTACTTGAAGTTCACATTGCCCTCGAATTGTCCCGTGTATTCAGTTCTTCAGTTACAAGGAAACCGTCGATCATATTCTCTTGCACTTCCAAGCTTCAAACAACTTCAAAGCAAAAGATTGAGCATTATAAATAAATGTTTACAGTAATAAAAAAGTTGTTGGAAACCCCAAATATTGGGTGTGGTATACTGTCAAAGAATTTCCAAACACGATTTTAGAATGATTCTATAAAATCTGAGCTTAGAATACCGCCCAACTATTCAACCTACTTCTAGCTTTTTTACTCAGTTAATCAAGGTTCACGAAACATCTATTTTAGACATAAGAACTGGCCTTCTTTGTAACTAAATGCAAGTTTAAGGTATAGCTTGACAGGTTGAGATAGCTTGTATGGATCGGATAATAAAAGAAACTTCAATGCATAGGAACCTCCATATTTGTGCGTCTGTACCTGAAGACCCACAATGTCAATGTGGCGGAAAGTCTGATTTGAAAACTGCAATTCTGCGTCTCTCCATAGTGTTAACGTACCAAAAATAGCAGCTGGTTATACTTTCATTGCGGTTGGCGTCTACACCGTCATGCTGTGAAGGGATAAGAGCCGGAATCTAAAATACGGGTAATAAATGCTCAAAGACACACATCCTCTCGACGACTTAAATTGCAAACATTAATGGAAAAATGGCTGCTTCGCCCATTCTTAGAATTTTATTGTATCCTTTTCCGGAGCGACGTACTATCATCAAAACATACATATATAAATTGTTATTCAAATAATAAGTGCGCCTAAAGCTGGAATTTAACTACACGCATGCTGTGTACATATTTTGGAGCTAGCAGAAGCATCGTAGGCATTAAACAATTTTATTGTCGTAAAAGTTGGTTTGGCGTTTCTTGGCATAAATGCCACAGAGCGCGGCAGCTGGAACACTTAAATCGCGAAGAAAATTTAAATCCATTGCTCCGCTGGCAGCATATGTCCTCGCTGCTGTCTGCCTTGTATCTTTCGCGCTTCTTGACGACATTTTCGAAGGATTAAGCTGGGCGGTGTGCGTTTTGTTTAACAAGCGTGTAAATATGTTAAGCTGGCGCACGGTTTCAACGAGTTTTGCCAACATGTGTACAATATGTTTATTTGTCATTTGCCATTAAAAGATTTCACAGTGGAATAAAGGAAGCCTTATTTGAAGTTTTAATTGAAGTTTAATTGCTATGCATGTAGTAATTCTTAGAATAACAAAGCGCACGTATTCTTAAGAAGTTATCAAACCAAAGCGATCCTAATAATATATTTACAAAACAACAAAAGGTTGCCTCTTTAATATTTTCATATACTCGTACTAGCATAAAACTTGAATTTGAATTCGATGGATGGAATAAAAATTGCTTCATTCCATTAAAAAAAAAAATTAAAATGAAGAATCTCGATTAATAACAAACAAAAAAATGTTTCTTATGAATAACTGATTTTTGGTCCTTGCAACTTTTATCCATCTTATGCATTGTGGGTACTAGGGGTACACCAATGCACAGGTCAATTCGAACAACAATCTGCCAAAAAACTTCGTGACAACCTTGCCTAATTTGAGTCCTTCTATATATGACAAATTCTTTTAATGATCTGAATTCATGGCCAATCCAGCCATTTTCGAAATTCCTTGTTGTTATATTTCATTGAACACCAAGCACATTTTTTTCTATTGTTATAACAGGATTAGCATTAGTTTAAACAGGATTATAATTAAAACAGTTTAGGCAAGCAGCAATGCGTATGAAAATGTTCAAACGATCATACTAACACAATCTTTTGTACGAAATGTACCTCAAACAAATATTGTAAATCATCAGAGAACGTTAAATTTACGCACTCTGGCAACTGTTGAACAAAATGGGGTTGCCATAAAGTCTGTAAAGTGTTCAACTGTCAATGTTAGATGCACCATTGGCCAAAGCTAATAACACAAATCATTGAAGACACGTCGTGCTATTCAGGAAGCTAAAAAAGATGCAATACGAGACATTTGACTAAATAAGAAAAACTTTTCTTTCGGTATAGCTGAAGTTTCAATACTCTTGACAATCGATTTTATAAATGTATATATGTTGAAAATGAAGCCTTGGAAAAAAGGGTATCTGAAAAGAACATATATGAAGTTAGGCGGGCTAAATTGAGCAGCAATCGTACTACATATGTCCTTAGAAACTATTTCATATCCATTTAAGCTTTAAATTTTCTTACATTAATTTTAAGCATACGAAATAGCCTTTCGTTGGAAATAGCATGCTGCAATATAGAATCTACTTCATTTTAGTTAGATCCGTTTCAATATGTGCTTCATGGGGTCTCACAAGTGTCCATTTCTGCTTTACTTACTTTTGGACAAACTAATATTACCATTTTAACGTACCCTGCGAAGTGTCTGAAACAAATGTGGAGAGATTTTCATGGATTGTAAAAGAAGTCCAAGCAGCAGCAGCAGAAGCAACTCAAAAAATGATAAATGGTTGACCGTTGCCGGTTTCGTGTTGGCGCGGCGACACTAACGGCGCGCATAGATCAAGCTGCCCTGCCCTGGCTGCATCTTCGCTCCACCGTCCGAGCCCGAGGATTAAACCGAACGGAATATGCAGCGTGATGGGCTGGTGGACTGCGTTTGCGTTAAGTCGCGAGGTGAACATTAGATTAGACAATTTGTAGATGAGTTTGGCATGCGAGTGTGTTGCCATTAGTTTGCCTATTTTCTTAAGGCTACCAAGCTGCATCGGCCCAAAATAGCTTGAAGCGCCACCTTGGTGGCACATTCTCGTACAGCTGTGCGTGCTTTTGAGTTGCTTTGCAGGTATTGTGTTTTGGTACAGCGTTATTTCTCGCTTCTCCGTCTGCAGCGGTATTCACAGTTTCTCTGTTAATTGAAAATTGTTTAGTAATTTTGCTTATCTGTATTTTATCAAGAAGCAAGCGCAAGAAAACTCCTCAGTGTGTATGCGCATTGCGTGTGCCTTTTGCTTGCAGACACCTTGCCACACCTTGGGCTACATGCGTACATGTCATGTGCGATTCGATGATAAACCATTCGTGCATGGATGTTGCTGCCTGACGGTGAAATTTTTACAAAACTATTTTGACAACTTTGGAAGGGGCAGCACTTAAAAAATCAGCTTCTTCATATTTATCGCTGGTGACACAATTTGTGGCTTTAATTGCGCTTAGGTGTTTGACACTTGTAGCACCTGCGGCAACCGTCCATCGGTCATTCGCTTAACAGTATTGAAGCTTGTGATTTATACAACTATGTACGAAGCTTAATGAGCGACGGCGCCGACAATTGCTTCCTAAAGATCGATTGGACACCCGAAACGTTTTTTCGTAAATCATAAACCAAACCAAAAATATCATTAATTGGAAAATTATTTTTTATTTGTACGAAAACGAATGTTGAAGGGCAAGGTTGAACTTTAAGTAAAACGAAACAAGAAAGAAACTAAGAACCGTTTTCACGATTTACACAGAGGTCATAAGGCCACTGTCAGTGGGTGGTGTTTACACTGCGCGAATATTGCCACTATAAATTTTTCGGTATGTGTTGTCAGCTGTTTTTTATTTACCTTTGAGGTTTTGAAATTTTGATAAAATGATATATTTTCATACCGTGTTCCCATAGGAAAAAATGGTATTTTAAGGAGATATACCCCGTAAAGTATATATGTACTACCTTCACCAGAGGCTTCGTCCGCCCATAATATTGCCAATCTGTTCACACTTTTCCAATGGATCTTACTTCTTCCGACCCCATTACCATTTTTTTTTCTTGATCACAACAGGTCGAGTCGATGTTGACATGCCCGTCTGTCTGGGTGTCCGTATGAATATTAATATATTGGGGAATTTAACAGATAGAGCCGTCAAATTTCGATATTTAGATTATCACATTCATTCTTCAGATCACTTGTATTCAATGAGCTATAAGTCGTCCAATAATTTGGATGCTCGTAGTTAAAAGCTACATTAATTTAAATTTGTTTTTTTTTATTCATAGCGTAATAATACATAGTGAAGCTACTTCATGCACTTTATTCTATATTAGCAATAAATATTTGTGCGGTATGGGTGATTTCAGTGTGATAAATTGAGTGAAAAGTTACTTATATTTTGACAGTTGCGCGACTATATATAATTGTACAATGGACTTATGAATGAAAACATGTTCAAATTCCGAAAGTTTATACCTGCGCGTATATTTCATTTGCTAAATAGAGCAAAGAGCAAACGACTGTTCAGACCCAGTGGAGGATTTTTGTTTGGTCGCCAGGTTGACTCACAGCAATGGATGTGGTCCAGGCTTTCGTAATTATAATTTATTCAAGTTTGATACAGTTTAAAGACGAATTAAAGGAGAATATATGTCAAAATTTATTATAGGTATAGCAGAGAGTCCAAAGTGATTCATGTTGTGCAAAGGGGCGATTTTGGTCAACAAATTAAATCAAAATTAGTTTAGAATTTTTTTGGGTCAAATTTCGATATTTTTTTCTTTAATTAATATAAAATTGTTTGTATTTTAACTATTATAACCTAAAACAAGAAACCGATTTCGTACGTACTTAAAACTTAAAAAAAGACCCCTTTATAGAAAGTGGATACATATTTTAACTATTTTTTTCATTGACCTAAAGTTAATCTGTCACTCTCCTGATGTTACTCTATCTGACTGGAATAAAAATAAACTATTGGCCAAAAATTTAACTGTACATATATCTTAAAAATTTATTGCCGAAACTTCGCAGGTGGCAGTTAGAAAAATGTTCAGACAGACGGACATGGCTAGATCGACAAGTCGGCGAAGAAAATCTATGAATACAAAACGGTTTATGAATAATGTTACATTAAAGGCTAGTTTCATAGATAGCTCCGAGTTATAGTTCATTGGTAAATTGATCTATTATTGATTGATTGGATTCATTCAAATTAATCAAAACTGTGTGTAGACTCCGTGTGAATAATAAGCCATGTTCGTCTATCTTGAAGTATGAAGAATACTCGATTGACCAAATACTCCAGTTGACCAAATATTCAAAGAGAAGTGGAAGCTGGTCTTTTAGTTGATCGTATTGGACATCAAAATATGTTCAATATGCTCTTCGTGATGTCAATTATTTGTATAAGACGTTGTAGGACTGAGCTTACCACTGCCTTATTGTCATTCTGAAATACTGCTAATGATATACATAGATCTTAAGTAAGTTCATTGTATTGTAAGGAGCAGCGCATTAATTTTGTATTTATATCCATCGAGCTGTACTCAATCAAATGCATGAATCTCACAAAGTATTTAAATTACTTCACCAATAATCACCAGGTAAAATTAAACAATTCGTTAAAAAAAAAATCTATTTGAAAAAAAATTAATAATTGAATGCGGCTTCTGATTGCCTGACCTGTGAACTATATCGGTACTTAATAGAAACGCAATCAAATAATTGCGGAAAGTGTGCTACAATCAAATATATTAAAACAAATTAAAGATCGCACATTGAAACCAACAACAACATCAGCGACCTCAAATAACAACAATAGAATATTTGACAGCAATAAATAAAAATAAAAAGAGTTGCTCAATACTTCGGTGAAACCGAAGCGTAAGCACTCTTCACCCGCTCCAAGGCGTTTATATTTGCAAACAAATTTTAAGGCGTTGCAACTGAAGTTTCTATTGACCAAACCACAACTTCAATGCTGTTCGTAGAAGTTTTTAATATATTTTTCCAGACGTACTCAGTTATTGGTAAATTAATAATCTATAAAATTTAATAAACAAAACCTTAACAAATGCTGAAGTATCATGTTGAAGTTCTAACTATTAAAAATTTATTAAATATATGAACAAAAATTTACTATTACTTTTTTCAGTTTTAATTAATAATTTTGCCTTTGAAAGATGTTTTTTAAAATAAACGTACGGCAATGACATTCAGCACAAGCAACTGGCTACTGGCTGATATAAACCTTGTCACAAAATGAATATACCATTCACACTGCCTTTAAAGTGTACACAAATCGATACCCCAACAATCATACCGCAAAACTAATGAAAGAAATACTTCTTAGATATCCGTTAGATACTCAATTCGCCTCTAATGTGCCGTAGACAAAGACGCACTAAGCGCTAAGCTTACAATTTCTTATGAGTTCAATTAATCTGTGAAAGCGCCTACGCAGAAAAGTTGATAGCAGCAAAACTGGAAATACTCACAATTTGAACGAAGCGTAAGAAGAAGAAAAATATATGAATAAGGTGAAGGAGGAGATAAGTTGGAGGTTCACTTGCATTGTAACGAAGATACTCAGATGCTTTGTGGTCTATGCCAGATTGCCACTACGAAACTGCATGGTGGCATGGCTGGGGGTCTCAGCGGCAGTGTGACGGTCGCCGATGCAACGATGCACTTGCACAAAACAATTGACCTAAAATTTCATTGAATATGTTTGGTTTGTTCGGTCGTTCTCCTCCATAGCTTCAGATTTCATAGTTTGGCCACCTTCAACTTCGCCTGCTGTGCCTTTGAATAAGATGAACGAATACAATACAAAGACGTCGACTATGTTGAAGATGAAGACGATGAACTGTAGCCACCTTGCCAACACCAAACATCCAGCCACCCATTCGAGTAACCGAGGAAGAATGGCAAGTCTGACGCTTTGAAATCTTTACATAACGGTAAATTGCTTAGTCATCATAATTTCTTCTTCCTCTTCTACACTTTGGTTCATAAATCCGATTCACGCTGATAATTGTAATCATCATATTTTGATTTTTGGCAATTATTATCAAATTGTTATCGCATTTGCACTATAATATCACCTAAAATTAAACACAGCCGTGCAAATGAATAGAAATAAGATGTTACAGCTTCAATTTTCCTCTTTCTATTTAATACTTGGTAAGCTTATCATAAATCAAATATACATGTTTAAATTTCTTCTGAATGTGACAGCAAAATCAAAATTTTTTTCAAAAATAAAACTTAATCTGAACCTGTCCTTACTATCGACATATGCTGATGGTTTCATTTATTTCATAGTATGTGATGTATTATTATTATTATTAAGTAGTAGGCACTGCGACCTTAAAGTCTATTGTGCCCTAACAGTTGTTGACTTACAGCAACTCATCCAGCCCTACTGCCCTGAAAAAGGCCACTAGGTTTTTGGGATTGAGTGCATGCAACGCCCTTCCTGTCACTTGGTAATTGCCAAGATATATGTGCCTGGTTTGGGTCAGAGCTGGGCAGTCCCCCAGGATATGCTCCGGAGTTTCGTCATCCTCCAGACAGAATCTGCAAGTGCTATCACTTTCGATTCCGATTTTACACAAGTGTCTCCTAAGACTACAGTGTCCAGTCAGGAAGCCCGAAATTATTCTTAGATCTACATAAAAAAGATTTAAATTGGCTCAAAACCTCCTCCTATAGATGTTTGTAGAGGATCTCTTTGTATATTTGCTCGAAATTGTTTAACACGTGATAGCGAGTGGCATCGAGACATTTATGTACACTGTTTCCACAGTTTTTGCGACTTTATGTAACAGATGGACGAAACAGGAAGACCCCATAAAGTATAAATTTTGATCAGACTCTAAAACAGAGTCGATTTATTCATTTCCGTCATTCTCTCCTGGAGGCATGTAAAGACAAATATAGAGATTTCAAGACTGGTAGTTTCATCAGATGATAACTTAATTTTGAAAATGGTCTAGAAGTTTATTCGCATGCATTTTTCCATATATTTTAATATAATTATAATAATTATTTTATTTATCTCATTTATCATTGTTATTCCAAATTACGAATAAACATGTTTATTCTAATAAAACATCTAGATAGTTTTTGGTCACACCGATGGAACAAGTTTTTACATTAGTTTTTTTTTTTTTGTTATTTATTAATTCAAATTAATATTTGTTATTTAAATTTGTTGATTTAAATATTCAAAAATGCATAGATTTAGAGGATATTTGGAAGTTTTGATCACACAATCTCTGAAATATAATTTGTATCTTATTAAAAATAATTCAATTTGATTGGTTCCAATGGCTATCTTAATTTTTCCATGATAAACGAAAGGAGTAACACCATAGATGTAAGGTTTCATTTATTTATATACTGATCATATAAATTTCAAATGTATTAAAAGATCACGAATTATTATAATGCGTTTATTGAACGGACTTTTTTGCGATTTAAAAACTAGTTTGAACTCCTGTTATGGACTTTCCAATATGATGATACATCATGCTATTTATAAAGATCTGAACTTGTATGCCATATGCCCTAGACCTGTGACCAGTGATTGCCCTAGTCCTGTGACCTGTGATCCGTGCAGGTAAACCAGTCTAACAAAAAATTTGTAGACATTCTTTAACACAGCATCACATGAAACAACAAAGAACGCTGCAGTCGAACTTGGTCCACTTCGAGATACCATGTTCCCCAATTGAACCTTAACGTTGTATGTGGAATATCTTCCTATCAGGATCCATTTGGGATATTTTATATTTAATAAACCAATTTTGTCGTTTCCAACTAATCAAAACTATAACAAAATGTTTTTAATATGAAAACTCATAAAGGGGACGGCTTTGTATAGGATAATATTTTATTTTATTTGAATTGAAGATTCACCAAATGTGTAGTTATTATCAATTAATATAGCTAAAACGAAAAACCAATAAAAAAATCTTTATACAAAATTCAAAAAGAGATAGATTTTTATGATAAGTGTTAACGAGAAGGATTGGCACGTCTGTCGAAAGACCTGAAGAAGGAATAGGAGAATTTAAATATTCAAATTTAAAGGCTTTATCTCTCAGGATCGAACATATGGATTTTCATACGGACAGCCAGACAGTTTTATCTATATCGACTCGACTTTATGGGCTCTACTTCGCCTCCTTTTGCCTGCACAGGGTAAAAAACTAAGACGTTCATTGGACCAGAGTAGTGGCATTGTATAGATTTTCTCTCGAGAAATTAATTTTCAGCAGTTTTTCATAGAATGTAAATCAAAAGACCCTATTTGTTGATCTCGAAATACAATACATAGACTCTTTCGTTAAAATCTTGCCAACTTTGTGTTTTGAAGTTAAAGGGACATTTTAGGGAGTATTGTAATATTATTTTGTTCCTGAAAATAACTCTGTGAAATATAAGGATTTACGTAAAATATTAAACATTTGGCGTTTCTTGCTTAATTAAAAAGGAAAAACAAAATTGCGTACAATACCTCAAAACTGGGGACAAAGACTTATAGTGCGCATTTTTGATTTGCACATTTTATCTGCAGAGAGTATCTCGAAATCTCGTCGTTTAAACATATGATCAGGCGATTGAACTACTGAGCTGATTTATTGTGCTTAACAACTGAGCTGATCAAGAAAATATATGCTTTATAGGGTCTACGACGGATTATTTTGGCTATTAAATACGTTTCCACAAACTTAATATACCCTTCTTTCATTTATTTATTATTTTCTTTAGAGCAGCGTTCTTTCTTTTTGCTTGTATTAGATACATCTGTATTATACAAAATACAATCTAAATCCGAATATAATAAACACGCTCCTTTCTTCTCATGTACTTACAATGAATTCGTTCCAGAGCGCATAATTGACTCATAACATATACACTTTTGAGTTCATTTGTTCCATCTATAGTACTTTAAATCACTAATCCATAATATCAATTTTAAAATATGCAGTTGTAAAAGGAAAAATGAAAATAATAACTTGCAGGTGTAAATATTGCATTGACAATTCGATATAGTTACAGAAATAGTAAAACCTGGAAGGAAATAAATGTTTTGTTCGATATGCAATCAAAAATTTTAAGTCAGCAGCTGCATATCGAAGCAATTTCAGCCAAAATAAAGAAAGAAGCGCAGTCAAAGTTCGCGACTCGAGTACGTGTTCAGCCATTGTTTCGGTTGCAGCGAAAGCGTCGAGAGTACGAAACAGCATTGGAGGCAACAGCTCCTGAAGCCTCCGGCAAATGTTACATTGATTAGTGACCCCTCGTCTCATGTCTTCGCCTGAGCATATGTGGATTTAATGGTTTAATGTCGAAAGCAACTCAATGACCGATCGACTATAAACTTCATTGCGTCGACACAAAGTTGCTCTTTATTGTTTCTTTTTTTTTGTAAATGTGGAAACAAAAATATATTTTATACTCATATGGTAAATTGTTTTAAAAGTGAGTTGTTCTTAAAAATATTAGTTTCTAATAAAGAAATTATGCATCGAAAGAGAATTAATCAATGATTTATAATTCAAAATAACTGTTTAATTTTATTCATTACTAGCTGTACCCGGCACGCTTTGCTGCGCCCAGTAAAAATTATTTGCATTACACAATATATTCTCCTCCTACTCGACTCCAAGCACTTCTCTACATCTTCCAGCAATATTCAAAACTGATAAACCAAATATCTTTTAAACTATGAAACGTTATTCTCTCTTCTTAACTTGATTAATTCATCCGATCCTATGTATACCAAAATTCATCCATGTACTCCAAATGGATATAAAACATGTTGAATATTTTGTATCGTTCATATGTGGTCGTAGCCCTCTCCGATTTTGACCAAAATTAACACGATTACTTTTCCCGATCCTATTATCATGTATACCAAATTTCATCCATGTACTTCATATGGATGCAAAGATACGCTTATCGCTTGTATGGGGGGTGGGGCATAGCTCCCTCCGATTTTGAGCAAACTTAACACGATTACCTTTCCCGTTCCCATTAACATGTGAATTTTGTTGTATGGGGGGTGGAATTTGGTTTATCGCTTGTATGGGAGGTGGGGCAAAGCTCCCTCCGATTTTGAGCAAACTTAACACGATTACCTTTCCCGTTCCCATTAACATGTGAATTTTGTTGTATGGGGGGTGGAATTTGGTTTATCGCTTGTATGGGAGGTGGGGCAAAGCTCCCTCCGATTTTGAGCAAACTTAACACGATTACCTTTCCCGTTCCCATTAACTTGTGTAATAAATTTCGTCCCAGTAAATCAAATGGATGCAAAGATATGGTGAATTTTGTTTATCGCTTGTATGGAAGGTGGGGCACAGCCCCCTCCGCTTATGAAGAAACTTAAGACGATTGCTTTTCCCGATCCCATTAACATGTGTAATAAATTTCGTCCCCGTACCTCAGATAAATGCAAATATATGTTGAATTTTGTTGTATGGGGGGTGGGGCACAGCCCACTCAGATTTTGACCAAACTTAACACGATTACTTTTCCCGATACTATTAACATGTATACCAAATTTCGTCCCCGTACCTCAAATGGATGCAAAGATGTGTTGAATTTGGTTTATCGCTTGTATGGGGGGTGGGGCAAAGCCCCCTCCGATTTTGACCAAACTTCCAATGGTAAAACAATTTTTTAAATCGACACAGTAGTTTTTGAGTTTACTCATTATAATAATAGTATAGGTTAGTATAGATTGCGGAGGTAGAGCTGTTTAGGGTTGACTTATTTTTCAGACGACAAAACAATCAACATTTTTAGGAAGTGTGAAGAGTGCTCATCTTTCAGATTGTCTTTTAAAAAAACTTTTTGAGTTTTCGAAAATTAAACTGAATTTATTTTTATATCAAGTTATATTCTTGTTGGTTTATTTTATTCGTAAACGCTGTTTGGCAAAGCGATTTCGAGTAGTTCTTCAATTTCGAAGAGTGCACATAAGAAGGTTTCAAATTGTTTTCAGTTCCAAAAATCAAAAACTGATTGTTGTATTTTAAAAATATATGGCTGCCTAAGGTCTTATAAAGAAAGACAACCAAAAAAAAATTACGAGGGACTAAACAATTTCAGTTAAGGCTAAAAAGAAAACTCTTTGAAGATTTCAAAAATTGTCGGTCTTCATCAGTCCATTTTTGTTGTTTTATTTTGCTTGAATATGCAAATGCGAAAGAAGAACAATTAAGGACAGTTAACAGACTGAAATTACTCGAGTCGATAATGAAATTTTAAAAATATTGGATATTATTCGTAATATTTTAAATTGTTAAGAAATATATGAACCATTCAATGTTCAAAATAATAAAAAGTTCGCTGGAAAGATGAAAGCACATTAAGTAAATTTTACT
This sequence comes from Leucophenga maculata, assembly GCA_035044805.1. NCBI lineage: Eukaryota > Metazoa > Arthropoda > Insecta > Diptera > Drosophilidae > Leucophenga > Leucophenga maculata. The sequence goes on along the minus strand of JAWNNP010001131.1, from coordinate 252,499 downwards.
GTAAAGAGAAGACTATATGGTTTTCAGGTAATGAAACAACCGAAATTTATCGGACTTCTTTCTCTAATAACCGATGCGGCAGCAAACATGTGAGGGTGGAGACAACAAATATTCTACGTAACCTATTTAACACATGGAATTAACCGAGTAGCAGAAATAAAACGATATTCATTTCCACTTGTGAATTCAACTCCAACACTATATAGAGAAAAATTTAATATTTAATGTCCACCAGAACTACAATATTTATATAATTCAGTTATAAAATTGTTTTGCATATGTATTGGTCCCCAAGTCCAAATTGGTTAAATTATGCTGTTATACACTAATTGTTTGTTGTACATCAAAAGCTTAGATTTCCGGTTCACAAGTACATTTGGCAGTCTTGTATTTGGCTCTCCACGAGCGTTAGCCGTGTTGCAATTTAAATATAGTTTTAATATATTAAGTAGATAATCATATTCGATTCACCCAACTTTATACCATAAAAAGATTCCCAAAATGACGAACGATCAATTACATATTACAACAAATATGGAATTCGAAAATATCTCACAAATTGAATATCAGACGTTTTGTGAGTTTAGCAGACCGACGAGACTAATCAATTTTGCCATGCGCGTCTCTCTGTCCGCTGATTCTAAACTAGTCCCTCAGTTTTGAGATAACAATCTAAAAATGTGTATGGAGACTTGCTATGTCCTGAAGCTTAATATAATACTTAATCACTATACCACGACCACTTGAAGATAAACTTTATATTGCTGGCAATACCACCTTAAAATTCGATATGGTAGTTTCACAAAGTTTGGTCAACATCGGAGGTGCCTATGCCCATATAAACGATAAACAAAATTCAACATATCTTTGCATCCATTGGTATACGTGTTAATAGGATCAAAGATAACATCGCAAGTTTGGTCAAAATCGGAAAAAGCGATAAACAAAATTCGTCAAATCTTTGCAATTATTTGAAATATACGAATGAAATTTCGTTGTGGTGTACTTGTAAGTGGGACCGGGAAAGGGAAGTCAGTCCATTGAAAAAGTGGGAAGGGTTTTGCTGTCTATATGTATGTATGTTCTAACATATATATGTATATGGACAATATTTGCATCAATAATTACTGGGCGCGGCATACCGTGATGGATACAGCTAGAATTTTATAAGGATTAACGAAAGGTAGACCAAATTTCGTGTTTCTTGTAAAATAATCAACCAAAATTTTAAAATAAACTTGTAAAATTCCGGAGTAGTCCTAGTCGAATGCAAAAAACACGAAGTCTCTATTTATTACCGTTTCCGAGATCCTTTCGTTCATACAGACGGACGGACGGACAGAGTGACGGACGGACAGACGGATATGTCTATATCGACTCCTATAACACTCCAGACCATAATGGGAGTAACTTTGCGGGGGTCTCCGACCATTAATTCTATCTGTTACGTACATTTGCACAAAATCAATAGGCTCTTGTTGGGGAGATTGGGATCGTTTGCTCAAGTTCACATTGTGAGAAAAGTTGTTGACTGCCATTCACCTGGGAATGGCCAACAATGATTCTTGTGTCAAACGGTCCAAGCAACTCACACGTCCGTTAGGACACGTATCTCCTGGGTAGCCTCTGAACATCAGTTCAGAGGTGAGCTAACGTGAGAAGGCGAAGGGGCCCCCTCTCCTTTAATAAGGGGTTGGAGGTTATGCACCTGGAATGTCCGCATTCTTAATTGGGATGGTGCAAATATCCAGCTGGTTGATGTCCTCGAAAAATGCAAGGCTGCCATCACCGCAATCCTAAAAAAGCATCCTGTGACATCCACTACAGCTGCCATGCGAGTAAGCACGAATTTGGATGTGGTGAGTAGGAAACTACGTGCCCTCGTATGTAGGTTCACGCCTATTGACGAGCGCCTAGTCCCGATACGCATCAAGGCTAAATATTTTTATATTAGCCTGATTTGTTCGCACGCCCCGACGGAAGAGAAAGACGACGATGCTTAAGATGAGTTCTATGAGCGCTTGGAACGTCTGTACGAGCGCTGTCCTAAACACGATGTCAAAATCGTGCTTGGCGATTTCAACGCCAAGATTGGGAAGGAAGGAATCTTTGGCCCAACCATGCATCGAGCGTATTGGACGTGCGAACGTTAAGTGGTCCCAACATTGACTCGGACCACTATCTTGTCGCAGCCAAGGTACGCACTAGGCCCAGCGTAGTGCACGCCGCACGTTCCAACATGCAACGAAAGCTAGACGTCGGCAAGCTGCAATCAGAACAGACCTCCGCAGCCTTCTCAAACACACTCTCCTGACTGCTCCGGGAAACCTCTCCGTCTTCTCGAGATATATGTGAGCAGTGGAAACATATCACCCGCTCCATGGATAGGGCTCCCAAGGATGTCATTGGTTACACAAAACCTGTGAAGTATATTTGGTACGACGAGGAGTGTCGCAATGCTACTGCAGAGAAGAACGCTTCATATCAGCGAACTCTGCAGTCGGGAGCAACGCGAGCTGTTAGAGAGCGATATCGAGAGAAACGGGGAGAGGAGAAACGACTTTTCAGACGCAAGAAAAAGGAGCAAGAAAGGCGGGAGTTTGAGGATGTTGAGATATTACGCAACAGAAATGAAGCTCGAAAATTCTATCAAAAGGTCAAGCGTCTGACTGAAGGTTTTTAGCCCGGAGTAACTTATTGTAAGGATGACAATGGAAATCTGGTAACGGATCAGGAATCACTGAGATTATGGAGGAGTCATTTCTCCAACCCACTCGGAGGCGATGAAGCGCACAATACCGACGGTAGAGAAATGACACTGGAACCACCAGTTAATCGTCACTGTCTCCGAAGGGAAAAGTGCGAAATATGTAGTAAAATACATATTTTTCCGAACTTTTCGAAAATTTGGGGGGCCATCGAATTTTGGAAAAATATCGTGAGTTTAACATAGACAGACACCACCTATAGGTATCCCCGTCAAGATCGTTCGTCTTTGCATGATGACGCTATCACACACAAAAAGCGCTTTCATCGCATCTTGGACGTTTAGTGACGATGATGAATTTCAACTTCAATGTTGTAGAAAACTTCGTCTATCTTGGATCTGAAATGAGCAGAAACAACTACGTAACAAGATCTACATATTGCTGATACTTCCAGTCCTATTGTATGGCGCAGAGGCATGGACCATGATTGAGTCAGTTGAAATGGAGAGAAAAATTCTCCGAAGGATTTTCGAAGGATGAACCGGGCTCTGTATGAGCTATTCGATGAGGTTGACGTAGTGCAGTGCATAAAATTTCAGCGGCTGGGCTGGCTTGATCACCTTATTCGAATGAATGAAAGAGCTCCAGCATGCATGGTTTACATGGGGGACCAATTTTGATTAGAGGGCGACGTAATAGAAGACGACCAAGATTACAGAAGCTGGCCCGCTTTCCTGAATGCCATGACCGAACGACGGTTGAAGGCCATTTAAGTAGGTAAGTTTCTTTTTGCTTAGTTAGTTTTTTATCAATAATAGTGGTTCTGTTTGTCAAACTTATCGTGCACTGCGTCCATTTTATGGTAATCAGAATCGTCCATCAGAGCGGCTAATTCGAATAACTATGGATCGTTTTCGCAGAAGGTTTACTCTTATTGATAATGTGCATCCCGTAAGACGCCGAACAGTGCGCACCGAACAAGCTCTGTCTGCTGTACAGCCAAGCATTGGAGAAGAACCAAATTAGTCAATTCGTCGCCGTTATCAGCCAATGGGGTTGTGTCCATCCACTTTATGGTATATTTTACGTAAGGATATTCGCTTAAAATCTTTTAAGATTCAACTAGAGCTAAACGACCATCGTATGCGCCGGCAATTCAGCCAATGAGCTGAAGCACAAATTGATATTGATCTTTACTTTCTATAAGGTGAACGATAGAAAGTCATGATTTGAACTTTTTTCGAACCACAATTAGCTGGCATTAATCTTGCTGACATGTGGTTCCAAAAGGACGGAGCCACTTGCCACAAAGCGCACGCTACTATTGATTTACTCAAAGAAACTTTTGATAAACGAATACATAGTTTCATGTAATGCTCGCGTCTTGGACGTTCAGGGACGATGGAGAATTTCAACTTCAATGGATCTTGTGATTTAACCCCATTAAATTTTTAGGCCCTGTACCGAAGGTACAAGAGCCTATTGGGTTTGTGCAAATGTATGTAACAGGTAGAAATATTGGTCTAAGACCCCCCAAAGTTACCCCCATTATGGTCAGGAGTGATAGAGGAGTCGATATAGACATGTCCGTCTGTCCGTCTGTCCGTCCGTCTGTCCGACCGTCCGTCCGTATGAACGAAAGGATCTCGGAAACGGTAATAGATAGAGACTTCGTGTTTTTTGCATTCGACTAGGACTGCTCCGGAATTTCACAAGTTTATTTTAAAAACTTACCCCTCCCCCCCCTTCCCCATAAAATCACCCCCAAGGGTAAAAATTTCTTCGGCTCAAAAAAAGTAAGTATGCCAGTATAGAGATATCGTCCTTCTTAGCCAAAATCCGAAAAGTTCATCAAAATCGGATAATAAATGACGATTTTATAAGCAATTGAATTTGAACGACCCCCCTTTTCTTTTCATTCATATTCGCGCAGTGAGAAGTGGTCATGTGTTTGGTCATAAGCTCGGGAAACATTTAATGTGTTAGTTAGGCGAACTGAACTGGTACAGGGCCTCTTACAGTCGGTTACGCCCGACTGAAATTTCCTTACTTGTTTTCTTTGTGTTTTTGTAAAGTCAATTGCCTATGCCGACAAAACAATTGAAGACCTGCAAATCAACATTCGAAGAGTTATTGGTAAAATACGGCCAGAAATGTAATGAAAATTGTGAAAATTAGACTTCCAAATTTCGCCGAAATTATATTTAAACATTAATGGCATAAAATTATATACCCAATAAAGACAGATTAAGATTAAGATGATGTTAAAAATGTTTTCCTCGCTTTTTATTTTATAAATAAAAATCCCTTAGTTTCCAAGTTCTCGATTATCATAAGGAAAGGCATACTTATACTCGCCTCATACTGTCCGTTTCTTACATTTTCACAAACTTAATTTAACATAAAATATACTGAAACTTAAAGGGAAACTTGCTAATGAGAAAATTTGGGGCAAATGACGTTGGAGTTCGAATCGATCAATGTAATCTATTACTATTGAGCAATTCTTGAATATAGATATGATATTTCGTTTTATTTAAAATTTTGTACTTAGAATAAGTTTTGCTTTTTAAATCTATCTATATATCTATATTTCTTGTAAAAACGCAAGTTTAATTTTAGGTTAATTTTAAAAATTTTAATTAGCGCCGTCTTTGTAGTTGTTATAGCGCCATCTGTGTTCCTAATTGCAAAGTGTTGACGAGATTATGATCACGCGCGTTTATTGTTATGGAAGTCACTCTTTCAAGAATTCAAGAACGATATCTGACATGGCTGCGACAATAGTAACAGTATTTACCAACCAACTTAAAGATACGGTACCTAAATTTAAAATAATAAGGTATTTAATAGTTGAACCTCGAAAGCGAAACTCCAAGAATGAAGTGTTTTGGTCATATTCTTTGCTGACTGTACACTGCAGATTTGCAGATTTCAATTGTATCCTACACAATGTTCCCTTCCTCATTGAAGTACACAGTTAACAAGCAATGCTATTCTATATATATATTCTAAGTCTGTTGGTAAAAGATTCATGTAAATATACAAATTAAATGAATTAAAGATAAATAAGTTATAAGTTAGATAATAATATAACATTGCGTATAGAAATAATGGGGAGACCAGGAAAGGTGGTATTTTAAAAGTAATAACGAACATATGCATGCATGCATACATGGTTATGCAGGTTCCTAGTTAAAATAATATTATATTTTTAATTATTCTGTGTTGCTATGTGGGAAACTAAAAGTAGCTTGGGGTCAAAAATAATAGTAATATCACGATTAAAACTTGTTCCAGAGTTGTGAATAAAATATGCATTGAATAAAGGATTCCTAGGACAATTTTTCGTATTTATGAGAAGAACGAAAAGTAGAGGTCCTGAAGCACACTCGAAAGTACGTCAAATTTCTTCGATAAGTTTTTCGAAAACAAAACATGTTAAATTGAAAATTGTAAATAGGACAAACTTCAATGAACTCAGCATAAAGAAACTCTGTCAAACTCTGTCCATTAGGGAAGTCAGAGGAGACCATTCTACTTTTAAAATTTTTATTGATCAGTGAGGGTTTGTTCGAACAATATTGGAAATGAACAAAGCTTTTCTCTATCGAGTGCCTGTTTCCAAATCACAGGAACTCTATTATTTAAAAGATAATTGAAATAGAAGTAAATTAAGTTTAAGGGAGAAAAAGTTCGTTAAGGCAGAATATCTAAGCACAATAGGACCAGATATGGAGTCCATTTAATAATTAGAAAACGCAAAATAGTTTGAGGAAAAATGAGATAAGTTGAATGCAATAAACTGCAAACATATTTGATATTTCTGTAGCGTCAGTTGGTATTCTTTAAATAAAAAACACAGCCTTTCATTCAGCATTATCGACTTTCTAAAATAGTGTAGAATCCCCACGGATTTTGTTTTTCGTTCTAATTAAATAAAATTTAAATACTCTCCTATTTACTAATTGAAAAATATAACGTGCAGAAGATAATTTTGCACAAGCTTGCATCTTCTGTGATAAAATAAAATAACGTGATTTTATATTTTCTAAGTGACAAAGGTGACACCTGAGCCATGGAGGTTTGGAGAAGCACTTCTGTGAACATAAAAGGTCTTAAAATGTTCTAACAAAATAGATTGATGAATATCTATTTTGTTAGAACATTTTAAGACCTTTTATGTACTTGTAAGAGTGTAAAAACTCACTGAAATTGGTATTTTACTTGCAGTCAGTAAATAAATATAAGGCGCAAACTCTGCAGACCAAAGATCTTGATCTGTGCGCTCAATGTCTGCAAACAAAGGCAATATGTACACGATTCATTAAGGTCAAAGTTATGGCGATGAGCGACGCAGCGAAGTTAGTCGAAATGAATGAGTTTAAATGGAATCGAATCAGTTGAATCAGTGAACGAACTGCCGACGAATGTCAAGCAGCAAATAAATTTATTTGATTTTAATTGACAATAAACTGAAAAACAAAGGCAACAGTTGACGTTGCTGCTACCGCCTCGCGGTTTATTTACGCAGCGCGAACAAAAAATATTTAATAATATTTTCCACTGTATTCATACGCAAACATTGACTGATGCGCACTGTTTATTCTCAGATACGAAGCCCAAACTAACAATTGCAGCGTGAATTATAATTACCAGCGATGACTTCGACTATGGCCGGGAATGTTCGGTCACCAAGCGCACTCGAAGACCGCGTCGACATTCAACTGGGTCGAATTTTAATTTATTTAAATTAAATACTCATTTAAGCTTTATTGACAAACAAATTGAATTGATTGATTTAAATGAATTTATGAGCTTCAGAGTAATCTTAGAATATATGCACTGCTAGAAAACTGTTCACAGCAGTAATATCCAAACAATAATAATGTTTGCTTAATCTTTTTTATCAATGGTTTGCTCAATGCACAAGCATATTTGCACACTTTCTCAATATCAGATAGTAAATCTTATTAAATACCTGTTGGTGGCATCAAATGTTTAGGCATACTGCACAAACGGGAATTTATTAAATTACAATTTAATTAAATGAATTTAATTTAGATTTATGTTTGTGATGAAAAACAAATAAGAGCTAAACTGGTATGCCACAGAAAAAATTGTGTCTTAGCTTCAAGCGTTTTTCCAAGAACTCCGAGCGATTTAAATTTTACTAGCGTTTTTGAACATGTCATCATAGGGTATACAAATCGTAAAAATAATTTTTTCGAATAATTTTTCTGCATCATTATATTTGGTTTTTAGTGGGAAAATGCAAATTTCCAAGCAAAATGCAAAAAAAAAATTAGGGGGGAGCAACAATTTGTTTGTGTTGTTGACAATTTCGTTATATCTTCTACAATAGTGCAGGGTATTAATAACCCAAGTTATGTCAAAATGAATGTAATATAACAACGGAGCTATCTCAAAAGGTATATATATATTCGTGAACAGCGCCAAGAGTCCAGTCGATATAGCAGCGTCTGTCTCCCTTTATATCGCTTTGTTATAGAAGTTTCTTCAAATTTCATAACTTGGGGCCAGTTCATAGAGAATATATAATATGCTTTGCCTCACACAAATCGTTTTCTTCTAAAAATATTCGAGATTTTTCATATGCATGCAGATGAGGAGATAACTTTTGGCATACAGATCACAGAACATAATAAAATCAATGCTGTACGTGTATCTCCGCTTTCTCTTTTAAATGTAACACAGTTCAATGTGCCCTGACTTAATTACTTTGCAGAGTTAAAAGAAAAGCGTTTCGATTCGTTCCACTACAAATTCGAATGTGGCATAGAAATTGGACATAAAGTTGTTTGCACACCGTATTTGTCGCACATAAAACCAAATATCGAATTACCAGAGAGCAAGGCAAATCAACAAAAACAAAGAGGATGACTGCGTGAACGACCAGTTCCAGCCAAACTGAACCGAATCAAGCCTGGCTAAGACAGCAGAGCAAAATATGCGATAAATTGCTTTTTGCATTTATCATCGTCCAGCCGCAGCAAGATGGAGCTGAGCCAAGCAGCGTCTAGCCAGTTTCAATGATGCCAGCCAGCAACAGGCGAGCCTATGGCAAATATTGAACAAGACTTTTAATTAGTCGCCTAAAAGCAAACTCAGTGCGCCGAATAGAAATTTATTGGTGTTGTATAGTTTTTCTGGTACTTTGGCATGGACGTCCAGACGTCCAAGTAGTAGACTGGGATGACTGGAATGATGTCAAACTTTATTTATAAACGCGCTAAAATTCGGTCCGATATGTTCTCTTTTTCAGCGAAACACATTAGAGTAAATCATTGTCTATTAACTTGTTGATGTACATTAAAAAGCTGGAGACACGAGTGTAAACATCAGGTCGCCCCTGCGCACATGCAGCCGTTCCGTATGATACAATTCCAACAAGTTGCGGCACAGTTCCCTGTATGATAAGCGGGCCTCCAGAATCACCCTGAAGAATGAAATTAAAAAAGCTTTTCACATGAAAACAGCTGCAAATAAAATAAGGCAAAAGTATTTTACCACACAAGCGCCTTGACCGCGCACCGCCAATGCACATATCTCGTTAGGCGTGACACGGAAGCCCTTCTGGGCACACTCCGCATTTGAGATGGTGCGATAGCTAAGCACCTGTAGCTGATCGGGTAATATGGCGCCTGTAGTGGTGTGCGTCGTCGAACCCCAGCCGCTTAGGCGCACAGGCACCTGATCGCCAATTCGACCCGGACCACTAAGTTGAATTGCGGCAATATTATTGCGTCGCAGATTGAATGGAGGGGTAACCTTTATAAGAGCTATATCATTAATTATGCGTGGAGTACTTGCATACTGCGGATGGACGTGTTTGACAATCACTTTGTGGCGTTCACCTCCCACTTTCCACGATAGCGTGCCACCCACTGCCGACATGTCTTCGACTTTCATTTTTTCTACACAATGTGCTGCTGTCAGGATGTGGTGTGGACTAACAATTGAACCGCCGCAGAAATGTTGCCAGCGGCCACGTCGGAATAGCTGCAACGAGATCTGAAAAGGCACAATTTCGGTAGCCGCGTGACCACCATTAATCCGAGAACCGTTGACTGTATCTTTCATATCCTCCAGCGTTACAGGTTCAGTTGTATCAGCATATTCGTAAGCTACACCAGTTTTCAAAACAGTATAAAGAATGAGGATTGTAGTGATTGATAAGCCGATTTTATTCATCTCGTACGAAAGTTCACTTGATATTGTCAACGTATGCTAATCAAAATGAAGTAGTCGTGCCTCTCGAGCACAACTGAATATTTATAGCTTCTCACTTTTTCATTTTTCCGCTGTGATTAACAATGCGGATTAACCCTGTTGTGCTTCTCGTATTTGGCTTTTGACAACATTGTGCGGTAAATCTTGTTTATACGAAAATTTGTATGTCATTGTATTGAGCTCAAGGCTATTGCACTATTTAATTAAAGAACCACAGTGGTGGGTGGACCATGAAAATTATAAAAACCTCCAGCAGCATGGCTGCAGCACAAATACTAATACGCCTTAAGTTTTTACTGATGTGTCTGATCAGACCACCCCAATTCCATATAATAGATGTTGTTTTTTGGTTATACTATTTACAGACAGCGGGAATAGCATATTCCAGGGTCCGTTGCGATTATAATTTATATTTTAAAAGTTGCTTATTATGCAATACTACTTTCGGTTCTAGAGATCAGACTGTGTTTATTATACGATTTTTGGGTCACTGGTTTTGAATCCGCGGTCCATTTAACCCAACCCACCTCAGGTTTTTGAGATAACATAAAAAATCTCAAAAGTCGAGGTCCAAATTTTTAAATCAATTTAAATTTTTTATAAATTTGTGATAACTTCAAAAATCATAAAATTTTGAACAGATAACCAAAGATTGCCCCATAACACATTAACTCCATAACTAATGGGATTTATCATAAGCAAACTGTATTACGGGACTTAGGTCCGTTCATTCCGTAAACTCTTCTTGCATCGTCCTGCACCTCCAAGGCACCTCCTCGTAGTGACGGCGGGCAACGGAGTGAGCTCGTTATCCAGCTGAGTCCATGAATTATGGCTTTTAAGACAATATATACGGCAGTCTGCCACAGCGTAAGCGTGCGTACACGCTCGTGAGATGCATCATCCGCATCAACCTTCCCTGTAGAATAAGTTTTATACCGTCATGGCATGCGCAAGCATGCGTTTTAGGATGCAGTGAGTCGGATCCTCAGTATCGGCGAATAAAACTATCCAAGAAGGTCCTTCAATCGCATGATTTTTTAGCGAATCGTGACAATTTCTGTTATACTTTTTCGATGATGGAAATATGATCTTTAAAGCGCAAAGTTAATGAATCTTTCAAAGTGCAAATATATGAGCACAAAAATTGGGTTCCGCGCGTGATTTGCAATTCATGTAGAATAAAATTGCACCGTTGGCGGGAGAAAAAAAGATAAAGAAAATATCAAATTCTCTTCCCCAACCTAAGAACATAAAGTAATCCTGGTTAGATTAAAAAATCTGAATTTTTCTTGATTTTTAAATTTTATTGTAGTCTTCAGACTGGCTTTCGTCATTTGGTTTTTACAATGCCAAGAAGCTTTTACTTATATTTGACAAAATATTTACGAAATTTATTCTTATCTATAAACGGATTTTTTTCCAGAATTAAATATGAAGCTGTATAATTAGAACTTCGTGCCATAAAAACATGTGTTCCTCAAGGTAGCATACTTGGTCCGCTGCATAATTTACTATACATATATGAACGATATCCCCACACATGGTTGGAACCACTATTGCTACTTTTGTTGATGATACCGCCATACTTGCAGCCGGAAGAGACAAAACGGAAGCAACGAAAAAACTTATAAATGCAATAACCCAAATATCCACTTGGACACGAATCTGGAGGATTAAATTTAATAATCTAAAGTCAACACATATTGACTTCACAAATAAACACATAAATAAATGATAAAGCTAACGGTCAGTTGGCTTGGGGAGGTTCTTGATTAATCATTCGACCCATTTCATACTCCTCATATTTATTATAAAGTCGTGCAAAAAAAAAAAACCATGCCAGGTACTACTGCAATTTACAACAATGAAGATCCAAACGATGATACGATATCTCTAAAGCCAAATATTTGAAAATGTTCGGTTGCACTTACAGATGAAGAAATGAGGCCAGAATCTATACCCTCCCCACCTGTGATCCTGGTATGCTGAAAAATGTTTCATAGGATCCCAAAACAATGTCTTAGATGTTCATTAAGACAACAGCGTCTTCACCCTCCCAACCTATGAATCATTCATGGCTGCATATAGTTTAAAAATTTAATCCTAAAATCGCATTTTCAAGCGTTAAGTTATTCCATTACCATCAGAGATTATATCGAAATTTTACTTCATTATAAACACTTTATTATTCATAGAAAAACATACCGTTTAAATTTCATATTTATATGTAAGCGTTAAAATATTTAAAATTCTAAATTGTGGGACTTATTTAATTAGGAACTGTGGCACCTTTGATCGAAATGAATTAAATATTATTGCATTATGATGGAATTATAGAAGTATTCTTAAATTTAGTAATCATTAAACTTGATTATATAACTTTATAAATTTGATACTTCATTAGCGCAAATACAAATATAAGTTCATCAAGCGTTCTTTTTTTTTTGACGCACTGTAAATTAATTTATGCGCGAAAGATAAAATGTTAACAAAACCGAAAAAAAAAACACAGCATTACTTTGAATAAGAGCGATATATATTATACTAGCTGTTCCCGGCACGCTTTGCTGCGCCCAGTAAAAATTATTTTCATTACACAATATATTTTCCTTTTCTTCCAGCAATATTCAAAACCGATAAATCAAAAAACTTTATTATGTCTTTTAAACCATGAAACTTTATTCTCTTTTCTTAACTTGATTACTTCATCCGATCCCATTAACATGTACACCAAATTTCATAGCCCCCTCCGATTTTGACAAATATAGCCTACAGCATTCTTCGATAAATTTACTATCCAACACTGAAAGAATTTTTCAAATCGGACCACCGGTTCCTGAGATTAGCGCGTTCAAGCAAACAAACTCTTCCGCTTTATATATTATAGTATAGAAGTATAGATTAAAGTCAGTGTGCGAGAAAATTCGATGCACTTTACTTTAAAAACGCTCGTAACTGTATTTAATTGTATTAAGTTGACTCTTTTTACCAATTTTTGTGATATTAAAAGAAAACATGAATTCATCAAGAGTAGGTATGTATATAAGAAAACCAACATAAATGCCAAAATGCTTTTCCATTGTCGATGCTGCAGGATTGATGTAAACTGTAATTTATATTTTATGTTTTTGACTCACATTTTCCTCATTTCGTTTTGGCACATACAAAATGAGAGAAGCTTCTGCGGTCATGTACATAACCATTTACATATGCGCACAGACGATTACTATTTTAGATATTGTTACAACTTTTAAAAATAATATAATATACTACGCGATGCCAAAGATAATTTTAGCTTTTTTTACAAATGCATTTCTTACATTTGACAACACCTTCCCCTCAAATATTTCAAAATATTGTACTTCGAACCATAGTAAATGCTCCATGGTACATACGTAATAGCGATCATCATCGCGACCTGGATGTAGATATGGTCGTCATCAAAATAAAAAAGTAAGAAAATTACAGTCGGGCGAAACCGACTTAAAATAATTTATCGAAGTTGCTTTGGTTGATTTCATATCCTACAAAAAAAGAAGCCAAAAACTGGGGTTTATCGCATAAGAAGTGTTAATAGAATAGACGAAGACTATGAGGTCTAATATGGTTTCTATAACACTTTAATGCAAACAGTTGATTGAAAAATGAAAACAAAAAAGTTCATTGAAACATGAAGAAGCAGATTTTACCCCTTTTACTGGTCCGATTAAGACCTACATTAAAATTTTCTTTAGGTTTCATATATAATACGAGGGCTGCTACATATATTTCTAGCCTGCGCAACAAAACATGTTGCCAGATGCAATCAAACGTCTCCATCGTAAAGTCTGACATTTTTTAGGCTTAACTTACTGTGAACACTTTGACGTAAGAGCGCAATTTGGTTTCTTTACAGGCACCTGAAAAATTCTACTCGGTCAAAAAATGGAATTAAACCGTGAACATTTTCGTGCGACGATTTATTACTATTTTCGACATGGATTATCAAGACAAGAGTGCACCAATCAACTTTAATCAACTTTTGGTGATGGAGCTCCATTCTTGGCCACTGTGAAAAACTGGTACAACGAATTCAATCGTGGCCGCAGTTTGCTCACCTACGAATTTCGTGAAGGTCGTCCAAAATCGGTCGTTGTGCCAGAAAACATAGATGGTGTGTGTGACATATCGTGAGATTGAAGCATCCCAAGGCATTGGTATGGCTAGCATACATACAATATTACATCAACATTTGGTCGTCATAAAGGATTGTTCCCTCAAAAGAATGCTCGTGTCGATTGGTGCAAGCAAATGCTGTAGAAATTAACATGATGTGCGTTCAAAGCCGTCTACTCAATCGTGACAGGTGACGAAACGTAGATATATGCGTATTAGCCCCAAACAAAACAGCAGTGGACCGTCTGGGTGTTTCAAGACTTGGTAGCATCATTTAATACAAGTTAATAGAAAATTGGAGAAGAATGTAAAAGCAACCAAATATAAAGGCTGTAACCGGTGTAGCTTTTAAGTTGTCGTTATTCATACAAACATACCGATTTTTGATGCTGATTAAGAAAATATATGTATATATATTTTTTTTAAGGAGTATGAGTCGCTTCCTTCTGTCTGTTACATACTTACAATCTTACTATTCCCTATTCTCCTATAAGCACAATATTCAGTTTGATATATGAGTATGATTTTAAATATAAAAAGTTCATAAACAATCGTAGGAAACTTTTTAAGAAAGTACGTTTACTCGATTTAATCTGTCCACAGATAACGATCCGCTCTCTTGGTTTTTGATTCTAAATTCAAAACAAGTTAGAAAATTAAGCGGCCCTGTACCAGTACAGGTCGTCAAACAAACACCTAAAATGTTTCCCTAGCTTTTGACAAAACAGTGCAAAACAAAAAGGTAGGAAATTAATAAAAAAAAAAAAATGGTACTGACGAAAAGTATGTATTTTGCTCCTCCCACTTTTCACTCCACGAATAATTGCCTTATAAAACATTTGTTTATGAATGAAAAGAAAATGGAGGACGGAAGCATCATAGGTCGTTCAAAGTCCAATTGCTAAAAAATCGGCATTTATTATCCGATTTTGATGAATTTGGATTTTGGTTTAGAAAGGCGTTTTCTCTATCTTGGCAAACTTTTGTGACGAAGAAATTTTAGCCTTGAGGGTGATTTTATGGGAAAAAAGGGGAAACCAAATTTCTTTCTTTTTCTTGATACATAACCCTTGAATGGCCCGCTTATAAAGTGTTTAATGCATTTAAGTTGAGTATGATTATCATCGAGTTTTTGGTATTTGATGATAGGTGTTGCCACAGGTAGAGCATTTGCACCAGTTGCTAAATGTTTTTTAAATAAACGTCATCCAAATTGAACCCAACTTTAAGATCAGTTTAGTGTAATAATTCGCCCCCTCTTTACTTTTGGAATGTTTAGATTATTTTGTGATATCAACATTTCTACATTGCAAAACTGACATTAGTCCATATTCGTCTATAAATCCGTCCATTCTAATTTTCCCGCCTTCTATTTGTTTCTTTTGAATAACTCGTGCTGCGAGAAAACCAAAATATTGATGGCCTTATAATATTACTAGCTAAACACTGCCCCTGCCCAGTATAACCAAACTGTTCATTTATAAGAAATTTCATTCTGTACCTGAAATTGATAGAAAGATATGACGAATTATTTATCGGTTTTATGGTGAGTGGGGCATCGACCTTTCGGTTTTAACAAAAAGTAGCCTGTGTTTTTTTCCCTCAGTCATTAACTGAATTGTTTTGCGGTGTGTAAATAATGTGAATCGAAGAAGTATTAGTAAAAAATGCCAGAAGTGCAACGAAGTTTCAAAAAAGTTATCCAGACCCCCATTCGTCTTATATGGGCAAATTTTTTACAAATCAGAAAAATTTTGAAGAACCTTTAAGGCGCCTACGAAAATAAAATATTCAAAATTTAAGAGTCAGTGTTAAAAATAGAGACTCCGAACAACATATACGAGCCAAATATAATTTCATTCGCAACAAAAGCTTATCGATGGGGACAAACTATATCCGCAAAAAGAAAATTTTCATACCAATGCGACTCTCATGTATATCGTTATCCCATATACTAGCTCAGGTACTTCCCCGACAAAGCTATTATTCAACCGACTGATCAGGATCAAGATACAATGAATAAAGGACTTGTTTGTGGAACCTACCGATTCTAAGTAAAATAACAAGACTGTTTATCAATCATATAAGGACGACATAAAAATATTTAAGATGTAAGGATGTAGATGTAGAATATAAAGTGTTTCTCAAAATCTTGGTTTTTCCGAAACTTTCAATACAACAGAATACGAGGTGATAGGTAGGAAGGAATATGTAATATAATACCGGCTTCAGGTAGATGGTGAACACTAGTTATATATGTATATACATAAGTCACTTAAAGAAGATTCCTGCGATATCATTACTTGTCATGGTAACCTTTAATTCCAAATTGAATTCGCCGCCAATTTCCAGATTATAGAAATTAGCTTGCAACAATTTTCTGATATTATTTTCACGGTCAACATCGCAAGTTGAGTCGATATAGACATGGCTATATCATGACTTCTATCTGTCCGTGCGTTTGTCTTCATGATAGCATGAGCCAACAGATCTCAGAGACTAAACTTAGATATTTTAAATAATTTTATCTATATGCAGATTGATTTTATAAGTCTACATAAACCAGGGTGCAGGGTAACACTATAAAATTTTCATTATGTAGGAATAATATTCAATTGTTTCGTTGTAATACAAATTTCTCGGTACATTGTCACCTGGGTTAGTTTTATCATATTCCTACGTTACAGCATGTGGCTAAATGGAGTCATACATAAACATATACATTTTTTTATACTGTTAAGCGAATTCAAATATCGCAGAACAGACTTCCTTCTCGTTGCACTGCCATCGACTTATCTTCATTTCATATGTTCGAAAACTTATTCATATTTAGGTTGAAGCGTTGTAGAAACTTTGAGTTTAAGCTTTGAGGTTTTATTATACTATATGCATTCTACCAGATTGATTCAGTATGGTGTATTTCATGTTACTAATTGCATTAAACTCACAGTGTGGAGAATTTCTGTGTCGAATTAATAACGGTACAAATAAGGCTATAATTCAGAAAAGCCCTTTACGGTATTGTTTCCGTTCTATCCGTTATTTTTCAGCATCTGTTGTATACTAACATTGATCCACCTCGCGAACGAACTTATGCGGGTGAAAGTGTAGGGCTTCCCTTTTGCACAAGCTTTCTTCCCGTACGATAGCAAGCCATAAATACTTTCGAAGTCTGGACTAATCAGAGGACCGCCTGAATCGCCCTAATAAACGAAATGAAAACATGAAGTAAATAGCTGCAGGCGCAAAGATGCTCATTCAAGTTCTCATAATAGTACTTACATCACAGGCGCCGCGAGCGTCTTGGTTCACCGCACAAATTTCGTTTTTGGTCACATATTTAAATCCATGTTTCCAACATTGCCGGTTCGTTATTGTTTTGAAGTGCAATACGTCCGCATTCTTAGTATTTTTTATTTTGGTACGCCCCCAGCCCACCAACTTGGCGGACAGATTACCCCTTGCTCTGGCCTTGCCAATGCTGATTTTTTTAAAGCGTTGAGACTGCTTTAGCGGGAACTTCGGGTATACCTGCAGCAGCGCGATGTCGTAACTCATTAGAGGGCGGAATTTGGGATGTTTCTTCATAGCTTTTACTTGAAAGCGTTGGACAGCTGAGTTGTTGTACAGCTGTATGCCGCCCGCAGTAACTGAAAGGTCCGACGCAGTTGTTCTCTCATTATGAAAGCAATGGTTGGCCGTCAACACAAACTCTTCGTGTATAATTGTCCCTCCACAAATATGCTCATAGCCATTTTTTCGCTTTCTCTGAACCGAAACCATGAAGGGTAATATTCCCTTTCCGATGTTGATGTTTGTTAACTCTTTTTTAATTTCTGGTTTCGCTTTGTCTAATCCTGTATTGTATAATATCAGATAATAAGAGGCTTTCTACATATGTACATCGATACAAAAAATTATGGGAAACTTACCTCCTTTATCGATATTCATGTCTTTTAAATATTTTTTAAATTCTTGTGTCGCATTCTCCAAACCTATATACAACATTAGGTAAAAAGTCCATACATCTATGAAAAATTATAGGAAACCAACCTTCTTCATTGATGTTCAAGTCGTTAAAATCTTTTTTAAATTCTTGTGTCGCATTGTCGAAACCTATATTTAATATAAGGTAAAAGAGTTCATATATCAATGAAAAATTATAAGAAACCAACCTTCTTTATTGATGGTCAGGTCGTTTAAGTCTTTTTTAAATTCTTGTGTTGCATTGTCAAAACCTATAAATAATATTAAGTAAAAAAAGTCCAATCATCTATGAAAAATTATAGGAAACCAACCTTCTTTATTGCTGTTCAGGTCGTTTACAGCTTTTTTATATTCTTGTGTCGCATTGTCGAAACCTATATATAATATTATGTAAAAAGTCAAAAAATCTAGGATTAAATTAATAGAAACCAACCTCCTTTATCGATATTCATGTCTTTTGCATCTTTTTTAAATTCTTGTTTCGGATTGTCCAAACCTATATCCAATATTAGATAATATAAGTACATACATCGATACAAAAAACTATAGGAAACCAACCTATGCTATTTTTGTCAGATCCGTTGGACACTGAGGCAAAAGATGTAGAGCATAACAAAACAATCGAAGAGGCTAGCAACACAGATCTCATATTAGTTTGAAATAAGACTGAAACTGCAATCGTCTTGTTAACTAAAACTTTCAGCTATGATAATAATTAAGCGTTGATAATCGTTTGCTCTCACTGTGGACGGTAGTCCCCGCAAGTGAAGAAAGCCCACCTCCGTATGGCAACAGTAGGAGCACAGAAGCACATATTAATTTCAGATCAACCCAGTCCTATATAATGGAGGTCGAAATAGTGACAGGGCATTGGGGCTTAAGGGAACTTATCACTCCATACATGTTTTATTTATTCCAAGTACGAGTCCAACGAGACATAGTTCAAGAATTCCGATCCTTTCATTATAAAAATAAGAAACTTTCGTTCCTCAACTTTGATAAAAAAAACTCCAACTTTATGTGGCTTCTGTTGGAAAGGTTTTGTTTTTGATTACTTCTTAATAAATTGCAGAACGCCCATGCACCTAGAAATAAGATCATATATCGTGTGGAAATTGGTTATCTTGAAACTATATAGTTTTATGTGAATATTCTGTGATCAAAGATGTAGTATCTTTTACTATATTAGACATTGTGCGCCTATTGTTATACACATCTGTTATTCCTTTAAATTTTTACCAAAAACATAAATAGCTAATATGTATTATATTGATATTAAGTAAGAAAACTGTTACCTTTCTGGAACGTTATGAAATAATTTCATGTTTTATCAGACATGAACGAGTGGGAGAGATAGGACAAAAGAATATAAACAAATTAAGAGTGGAACTACATTATTTTGACATTTTTAAGTGAATTGTACTGCAAATCCACAGTTTGCACTGCAAACAGTGTTGCCATTGCGAACAAATTTGAATCTCAAAGCTAAGCACATTTACTTTAGCACCTTTATGCAATAGTAGTCCAGCCAACTTAGTAGGTTCACCTCGAATTTGAGATACCCAGCTATAAACTCGTATAAACTTGCATTTTGACATCCTAAACGTTGCCTCACAACTTACATATGGTAGGGTGTCCGGGTCCATTAAAAATCTAAGGTCAAAGGTTCACATTTTTTGCAAATATCTCGATTCCTATGGGTAAATTCCCTAGAAAAAACTTTTTTTTACGTTGAATCCTTTTTGAGATAGATGGCGGAGAGCGTGCGGTTAGAGCATCGTTTAAGGTTATACGGTAGTCCCGGTCAAAAAAACGCCATATAAAGGCAGGGTGGAATGGGTATCTTGAACATTTTACTCAAAATAACAAGAAGTTTTCAACATCTCAGGTAATGTTTCTTCCTTTTATTGATCATCCTGCCAGTAACGCAGACAAAATTTACAGAACTTTACATTGTGCTTCGATATTGCCAAGTCACATATTGTTACTCTCGGTACAATATATGCAACGAATTCTGTTGACAAGATGCTGAGTGGTCACGCTTATTCAAGAAGCATCAAAGGTCATTCATTATTACGACTTGCATTATCAATGATAGTTTTTGAAGACATGAAGATTGAATATGGTATGTTGGATACGTTAATACAGCAAACCACTTGCCCGAGATAGAATATAGGTAACTCTACAATTTTTCCTTCGAAATTTCTAAACAAACTATAACAGAAGTTTGTAATATTTCCTTTGACTCGACCGAGCAACACGTAGATTGCAGAGATTCAAGAATAATTATTGGCGTAAGTAAACCAGTTGAATGATTTTTGCTTTTCTAAATACCACACAGATAATATTGTCTGCTTCTGGAATGGTTGGAACTGATCAAATTAACTGTCACAGAGCTAACGAATTGGATTAGAGTCTATGACGGAGATCACTGGCTTACAATTTCATGAAATAAAATGTAATCGCTCTGAAAAAGTAATGCCGCTTTCAATTGTTAACAGATCTGTAAAAAATAATGATTGTAAAGTTTCAGTGGATCCATTATTACTATTCCAAAGAATAACTGTCAGCAAACAATTTGAAAGTAATCTTGAAGAATATCTTCCATACGAATTGAGTCCGTATCCAACTGCACTATTTGATAATGATGTCTTGCGAAAATCAACAAAATCATCATTGTATGACAATATGACGCCAATCGATTTTGTTCTCAATGAAAATAATGTGACGATCATTATTGATAGCGTTCGCGTTGTATGGAGTAAAGAAGACACTTTTTTTAATATTTTAGATAAATATGTAAAATATTTACAAACGCATTACAGTTTAAAAATTATTGTAGTTAAAGACGATAAAAAAGAGGACTTTGATATACTACGTCGCTCGGAAGACGACGGTAAGATAAGCTAAGATACGTAAGCAAAATAATTAATAATTATTATATTATTATTAATAAAATTAGAAATGATTAAAAATTCTGTGTTTATGAATAAATATTAAACTTTATATAGCGTTTTTTTGACCGGGACTACCGGATAACCTTAAATGATGCACTAACCGCACGCTCTTCGCCCTCTATCTCGAAAACGATAGCAAAAATTCCATAGGAATCGAGATATTTGCAAAAACTTTGTAAAAATCGATTTCTGTTACCTTTGACCTTAGATTTTTAATGGACACGGACACCCTACCATATGTAGGTTTTGACACAACGTTTAGGATGTCAAAATACAAGTTTATACGAGTTTTTAGCTGTGTATCTCAAATTCCGAGATTCTTACCTAATTTTGACTAATTTGACTGGACTATAGATGTATTGTCTGAAAACCAATGATATAAGTACACATATTGTGGTTTTCGTTTCAAAATATCAAAAATGTTGTCAAAAGTGAGATTTTACTATGAGTTTTATTATGGACTTGGTTAATTTTTAAGTATTAATATTCCCTATTTAGGTTTATATGTTAAATAGCCCACATTTTCGCTCAGAAAAACCAAATATTTTACTTTGTGGCTATAAACCTAAATAGGGAATATTAATACTCAAAAATTATTAATGCTAATTTTTAAAAATTATAGTTTATTGCTAGAATGCAATAAAAAATTGTGGTATTAAGACTTTTAATTAAATTTTCCCCAAGATTCAAGCGATTAAATTAAGTGATTCAATGTAAACTAAAATCAGAAGTTAGAAATTTAAACTATGTAAAGAGGACAGTTTTGCCGGACACATTTGTTGGAGGAAACATAAGAACCGGAGAACACAAGGGAATATACCAAAATAGACATAACTGATGCTAATATAATTTAACCCATCTATAGCCAACTTAAAAATAACGCGTAAAAATTAATTAATTAATTATAGACTCACAAAAACATGAAGAACAACATTATGTATTATATTTTCAAAATTTATAAAACCTTCTTGAAACTCCAGATTTATGATTTTTAAACATAATATCCTTATCTAAGAAATAATTTTTCAGTTATCTAGCGTGGAGCGAAGTCGCTTGTCGCTTAGTGTGTTCATATATCGCAAGGAAATACCGTATTGATTTACGGAAGTTTACAGACCTTAATAGCTCAACTATGAATAGTTCCAATAATTTCAGCTTACAAAACTCCAAACAAATACTTTATTTTGCTATCCTTTGAATGATATCGAAGGAATAGCAAAAAGTTATTTGGCTAAAAGCATGATTTGAAACTTCCTGTGATTGGAATAGTGATTGGTATATGATTTAATTAGATTTAATTATCGATCTTTGCTTCTTATAAGTTGAAATACATCGACATTTTGGACTGGTATCCATTTTTTTTTTTGTTCTTTATCGCCAATTTTATTTATTTATCCAATATTAAATAAGTTCCTATTTTTCTTGTTTGCTTTGTTTTGCTTTCTTTTCAGATTTATATAATAATTCTTATATGACGAGACGACGCAGGCACTTTGAAGAGAGAGGCTTTCCTTTGATATACATATATTTCACATAGTTTTTTCTTGTATTTATAATACCATGCGAATTGAGGTTCCTAAAAAAACTACCAATTTAAATTACATTTACCCTTTTCCAAACAAAATCTATCTTCTGGGGTAACTTTAAATTTATCTTTAGCTTTATTTATTTAAATATGTACGAGTATTCGATTGAATAGACCCGTACATATGATGTTAATATAATTGTAAAAATGTCAAAGTTTGGCGCATGTTGCACTGTAAGATTCAAGTACTCGCATCAATCCATCTACAGTTCGTATTGCGTACACTTTTCCAACTGAATATTTTTCCAATGCAATTAAGCCAACATGCGCACTTGAATATATAAAATAAAAGAATACAGACTCGATGAGATTTGACAAAGATTTCGAACAAGTTGTCTGCATTTGATTACTTTTGGGTGGCACGATTTTCGTTTCACTGTCAATTCCTGGGAATGACACCTACGCGTAAGTGGACCAATCAACTCGTACACAACAACCTGAAGAGCCAAAGCGATGGCCCGAGAAGCTTCTGTTCCTGATCACTACAATATTGCAATTTTAATCAGTGAATAATTTAAATATTTCGATTAAACAGAGACCATACTCTCAGACTACTCGTAATTCATTCATACATTCGTGTGGACAATCCGATGCGGACTAGCAGGCAGTTCCCATTTTCTTTCGCATTCTCGGCCAGAGATACTTTTTCCAGTGGCTACGTGTCTGACAGTTGTCCTGTCTGGCCGTACTGATATCTTGCTCATTCGCTTGTTCGATGCAAATCAGATTCAGATTATTCGAAAATTAAAAACAAGAAAAAACATTACCTTTGGTGGCACCAAAACTTAAATGCTCTTCTCACAAGTATCAAACTTAATCTGTACTTAACTATTAAAATTATACATCTATGTACTACATAAAAGTCTAATGTTAAGCGATTAATTATTAAATAGACCCTCCCACTTTTGTGATGTTACAGAGAAAAAGACATGCCTAGATCAATTCAACACGTTAATCTAGTTCGTGAAGAATGTATGGGCTATGCCATAATGCATTTAATTGGTTCAATACACAGTTACAAAATAGCAATAATCGAAAGCTTTAATAGCAACTAAGGCTTAAATACTCTTCGAACATTGAAATCATTAAAATTGTATTTCTTTTGCATTTATGTATTTGCGTCTGTATTTTGTAAATGCGAGTATATACAATTTATTATATCACTCTACTAAGATAAAGCTTTCTAAAAATTAAATTAAATTAGATGCATGCAAACTGAAATCTAAAAAAATATAGGTGACCTATTTGCGGTACTACCGTATTTCAAGCAGAAATAATACGAGTATGTATATATATTTTATTGACTCTCGTATGTTTCCTTTAGGGTGTTGCAAACACAGTGTCAAATTCGTAATGCTATTCACACAATCTGTGTAGAGTGTAATTATAATACTGCTCGCACTACGTGTGAAGAGTATAAAACAGAGAATCGTATTGCCTTGTCTCTGTACTCAGACAGCTATGAAGTTGGCTTTGTTCGATGTGTTAGTTTCTGCCAAGCTGATTGCATTCGACTAATGAATCATTTTGCCAGCGTTTCGTTCGAGCGCTTGTGGGGCTTTCTTCGAGGTGGCCCTTCGGTTTGCCGAGCTTTGAGAATTAATTATGCATACCTGTAGCAGTTTTGTTCTACTTTTTTCTTATTGCCTTATATTCGGTTTGTATTTGGCTTTGTTACGTTGTGAAGTGTTTTGGGGGCTTGATCTTTAAGTTACTGTGTTAATTGTTCGACTGCTGTGCATTTATTGCCAGAGAGTATCGTGCAGTTCCAAATAGCTTTATTATTTACACCAAACTCTGTCCAATTGATTTACCTATCTCTCTTTTTCTCCATCTGGCTCTCTTTACAGTCCATTCTTCTTTCACTTTTCGTCGTTAGCAATAGGTGCAAATCACATCCAAATCTTTGAAGACAACCAAGTATTTTTAGGAAGAAATGTAATTGTCTCGATCGAATAATGGTAAAAGCTGTCATTCTTTGTATCTACATCGGTCGTTCTTTAATGTGGAATTGCGAAATGTTTGTCTGATTAACTTGTTTCTTAATGTTTTCCTCAGTGCAACCGAAGCTTTTGTACTCTTTAAGTATTCAACTGTAGGCAAATTGTTATTGAAATCGCTAGTTAAAATCCCCTAGCTCAAAGCAGTCCCTCAAAGCTTGTGTTTTCGCTCCTTTCTATGCTCCTTTCCCAACGATTTAATGTGAATTATACAAAAGTTTAATTGGCCGCCGTGTGTTTGCTTTGGAGAAATGAATCTTCGGCGTAGTTTTCCTATTCTAAGTACGACAGAAGGCGGCAAAGGCAAACTATAGTACGCCTTGCGGCAATTTTCGTGTATTCAGTCTCCTACGTTGCTATCGCTACAGTCAGGTAAGAGACGTGTAAAAACAAAAAAAAAATAATTTTGTTAAAGTTGCCTGTCGGAAGTGAACCTGTTTCTTTCCAGTATATGAAAGCGGGTACATTGCTTTCTACTTCAAATATTTTAAAAGAAAAAATAATCATTTCTGGCACAATTTTATGCAAGTGTCGGCGCCTTGTGCTAATCCACCATGCTAAAGCCTTTTGTTTGTGTTCTGCTGATTAAGACTCAGCGTCGCAAAATAGTAGTAGTACATATCTGCTACTGCATGATTCAACCGAGATTGCATTTTAGTTCATGCATATACTTTATCATATGGAATTACATATATAGACTATGGTATACATGTGAATGAATGTATTATCATGGAGCTCTTTGCCTTTGGTAATACAAACTGCGCATTTGTGCCTGTTTTATTAAGATATAACTTCAAATGTTAGAACAAAGGAAGTTGAGGTCCTCTTTGTGGCCGTCCATAGCTCTGATGGCACAGCATTCTTTAACAAGCATAATTTAACTGATTTCTCTTATGTTCCCTCTATTTCCCTCCTCTCTTTAGCATTGTTCGTTGATCTATCATCTGATACGGATTTTCTATGTTGACTCCTCAAGCCACAGCTAAATAGTTTGTAATTTTGGATCCGCCACTTTGGGTTTCAGGAAAACTGAAAGGAACCAGATTCATAATCAGCAACGTAAAAAGGTGCGTCTGAGTTTTAATATTTATAATTATGGTTTAGCTATTTTAATTTTGGACCAGCTGTGATTTTTGGACGTAGATATCTCAAGTGGCCACTAAACATGCAACATACCAGTCACTGGTTTATATACACAGTGTTTGTTTTTATATGGGTGTTTAAGTCCTTTAGAAACCCTTATTGTTATATGTACTTTCACACATTGAATAGTGTATTAATTTAGTTACATAGCTTACAAAACAATATAAAGACTTGAGGGCTATACATATATGTATTCTTGATCAGTTCATACGAGTTCCAGTCTCACAGTTTTCATCCAATCTTACAAAAAATCGATACATTTACTCTAAAGGTCCACAAAGATTTTCAAGGGTAGCCCTGTACCCATATAGTATTTGGAACGTGTCAATCCCTCTCTAAGAGGTACATGTTCCGGAAACGAAAAAAATTTTTTTTGGTTTAGTTTAGCTTGAATCGACAAATGAAGTGTATCTTTCAATAATCCAAAACAAATCCAACACTGATTCAGACACGGATTCAAAATACAAATTTAAGGTTCAATGGGGGTACAGGGTATCTCAAAGTTAAAAACTCTCTACGACAATACTCGTTCTAGTTTGAATGGTCTACAAGAGGTCCATCTCCACATTTTGGGAATACTTGCATTGTTTTTGAAGCTACACAGCAATTGTTTGAAATTTTTTGCTTTTTATACTCTTCACACATATTGTGAATAGTATATATAGTAATTTTGTCATTGAGTTTGTAAAAAATGAAACGAACCATCAGGGGTCGGATGTCTTACTGTCTATATGAATCAAATCTGGTTTCTAAGATATCGATCTAAATATTCATTTAGAGACGTGTTATGCTTTGAAGCCTAGGGCAATAATTGTTTTGGATTCCCTATATACAAAAATGAATCCAATGAGGTTAGTTATTAATATTAAATAATTGAAATGACATTGGATATATAGTACGTTTGTATAGATATTAATACTTGAGGGCTAGAACACTTAGCTGCTTAATTATTTATTACAAATACATAAATACATAAACAGTTGCTTTAACATAGTATTCGAATAACTTTACTGTACCTCTTATTACTAAAACTTTTCGCTAAAAACCTGTTGATGGATTTTTGTTTGGTCGCCCAGTTGACCGACTGTGCCTCGACTCACAGTACTAATCAGAAGAATAAAATAAAATATGAAATTACATTTTATTGAAGAGTTAAGAACAGATTTTCTTACACAGTTTTAACAGGATGAGAAAATTTATTTTAGATATTTTTACAGACATATCATGGCAAGCATAGTTTGTTATGCAAAATGATAACCATAATAGTACATAGTTTCGTCGGAGGCAATATTTAAAGATAAAGATTCAAGTAAATAAGGAGAATGAAATTACCCAGGTAGGTAGATTGAAAGGAAGAAGCGAACAAATCCGATATCTGAGTATCAAAGGATGCTTCACTACTATTAAGACGAAAGTTTGCTGGCTATGCTCTTTTTTATCGTTCATGGTCTCCACCGTTAAAAGTGGTAACACTAACGGTGATAATTTTTTTCCGGAGATTCCCAACGACACTTGTAGCGTATCGTGTCGTCAGTGAACAGTGAGTACCTACCTACTCGACCACAAACTAATATTGTATTGCTTAAATAAATTACTAAAATTATGGATAAAAAGAAGAAACCCAGTGGTGCATTTAAACGCAAACAACGCCAAGAAAAAGAAGATAGTAAACAAAAATTGCCCAAAATTGATAAGTTTTTTAGTCAGCCTTCTGCAAGTACATCTGGCCAATATATTTCTATTGATATTGACTCAAATAATGTGGTAACTGCGGTGTTGGTTAAGCCTACTGAAGAAGATTCGACAATTATTGCAGTTGGAGATACTTCCGCCGCCGATCATGTGAACGTGGATGATGTTTGCATGACACACATAAGCGCAGAGGGTTTGAAGGAACCACAGACCTCTACATTTTTCGAAAATGTGTACGACAGATCTTCTTATGACTTGGGAAACTTCACGAATAAAATATTAAGTGATAACGAAAAACGTCAAGTTCTTGACCTTTACATCCTTCAGGATCTTTTCCAACAGACATCAACCAGAACAATAGGTGTTTTTCAAAATCGTACTACGTTTCGTGATCTAAATATGGGCCAGTTAATCGTTTTTGGTTGTGTTATTCCCAAATACTAGACGCTGCCTATTGTCAATCCTGCTGGATATTTGCTTCACAAAGGAATAATGTTTGGTGTACGGGAATTCGAGATTGCATTTATGAGAAAGAATATCAGAAAGAATTAAAGAACAAAGTTGTTCGAGTGGCCATTCGGAAGCATGTTTTGTGTATAAATTTTGGAAAAAAACGATACTAGTACTATCGACAAGGAACTTGAAAATTAAATTCGCAAAGAAGCATCATTTTGGAAAATGGTTATTCGATATCATACTTACCCTAGCAAAGAGTTCTTTGGCTTTGAGAGGACATCAAGAAGACTTAAGTAAGGGAGGATACCACGGAAATTTTCTGTCCATTGTAGAGCTTGTCGCCCGATATGATCACATTTTGCGGCAAGTTTTCGATATGCCTAAAGGTAATAATAATTATTTCTAAGTTTTTTTTATCGTTTTATTTGGTTTATAATTATTAACTGTTTAATATCAGGACTTTTTTGAAATTGTTTTTTTTTATGTTTTTAGGATCTACAAGATATCTGAGTGCAACAATTCAAAATAAAATGATTGAGAGCTTGGGGACCAAACTCGAAATGGAAACGACACAGGACATATCGAAGGTAGATTAGCTAAGCATTGTTGTGAGGTATGCAGTAATAACCAGTTTGGAAAATGGACAGCCAACTGATATAGAAGTAAAAGAAGTGTTTCCAGGCTTTTATGCAGCCATCAAACATGGCGCAGTAGATTTAGTCAACCAAGTGACAACATTATTTATCGACAAAAATATTGATTTAAAAAATTGTGTGGGGCAAGGCTATGATGGAGCCAGTGTGATGAGTGGTGTGTATAATGGTTTACAAAAACATATTAAGGATATCCAGCCTAACGCAGAGTATGTACATTGAAACTGCAAGAAAATATGGTATTGATACCCATTTTCAAGAAAAAAGGCAAAGAAAAGTTAAAAAACATTTTGATGAATTAGCTGATCACCGATTTCCAAACCGAGAAAAAATCTTCAAAATTGAGATTTTCAATAATCTACTATACACAGTAATCTCTCAATTAGATACACGTTTTATTGGTATGAGTGTAGTCTGTCATATATTCGATTTTCTAACACCAACATTTTTATTACATGTTGATGAAGCAACTTTATCATTTAGCAAATTAAAAATAATGAAAAATTATTAAAGAAATAATATGGGCCAAACTCGACTCCGACATTTATCGCTAATAGCAATTGAAAACAAAACCGCATCCAGCCTGGATTTAAACGAAGTCAGTCATCATTGATACTTTTGCGAAAACTAAAGCTAGGAAAAAATTTTAAATATAATTGTTATTTAGTCAGTTGGTAGGCCCGACCTTTATATAATAAACCCTTGAATCTTCTCTATTTCGTTTTATTAGCCAAACCTACACCAAGTATTAATTGTAATTTTTGTTGTTACTGTTTAATATTTTTATTATCTGCCCTGCAGTGCACAAAAAAGAGCTTAAGTAGCTAAGCATTTTTAAAGTATTTGTATATTTCATATTTTTATTTGATAAAACCTAATCAGTAAACATAGCAGTGGGGCTCCATTTTTTCATTTGCCCCAGGGCCCTTGGTTACCTAGCTACGCCACACCTCCAGTACACACCTCCACCAGATCGATTAGGACGATCTTACCGAAATGATACAAAGTTGTCGCAGAATATTTGACAATTTAAAATATGCGGTTGAAGCTAAGTTTCAGTAAAAAAACAATAACATCAGCACTCTCAGATAAACTTTTAAGATACAGATCTCTAAGTTTAGTTCTAAACCCTCTCACATTTTGATAGTGAATAGTTCTTTGGTATGTTGGAAAAAAAAACGGGGAATTCAACGTCATAAGGAAGCAATAACAAAGAAACACATTTAAATTAGCTATGACTATAAAAATCATTTATATTTTCGAGGTTTTTCTTAACTGTTTTTAGTTTTTTATGTAATATACTTGTATATAGTACATAATGAGCCAAAAGATTCTCGCTTTTTTTCAGTGGCTCTATACCATTTTGAATTATATTATATTACATTAAAAGGTAAATCAAACAGACGTGTATGTAGTAAGTGCAGCGAAAAAGTCTATATTCCTGGCAATACTTCGATCTACCTAACTTATTTATGATACTTAAAGAAGATACATTGAAAGAATCTATTGGATAAGTTTTAATTAGGCTGCTAGACAAGGACTGTTATATGAACCTCAAAATAATAATTATTTTCCTCTCAAAACTTAATTTTTACCCCCTTATAACAACGCATCATATCTAGAATGGCGTTTTTAGCTCAAATAATAAGAAAAAAATATTCATACATAAACTCAGAAAGGATAGCGAGGTTTTTATGGGGTAGCGCTCTTAAAGAGGCGTTGACACTTTCAACCTGATCTGGAATAGGAGAGGTAGATAATAAATATCCAAATTTGAAGGATATATAGTTTCTAGTCTTCAAGTTCTGAATGTTTATACGGACATCCAGACAGATAGACATGTCTACATAGGCTCTACTTCTTATATGGGGCTACTCTTTCTAGTGGTCCAATTTGAACTTTATGTATTATGTACTAGCTTTAACCCGCGACTTCGTTTCAATAAAAAGTAGCATAACTAATTATATTTTCGTTTTGCCTTAATTCTGGAAGTATATTTTAAAAAACTTACAAACACGCTTTAATAACAAGCGGAACTAAAAGTAATAAAATATTTTATAAAATAAATATAAAATAATTAACATAAATATTCATATCGTTCCATAAAAACATTCGGTTCTGGAAATCAATTGTCAAAAATATATATTTGATAGAGCTATCTCTAAAAGAGGAAATGCGGAAGATTCAGATTGCGTTGATAATAATTTCCAACATCTACAAACTCCAACAAAAATTTCACCAATCTCACCAATTTTCTCTGTACCTCAAATTGATTCAAGGATACGATAAATTTTGTTTATCGCTTATATGGGGGATGGCATCTCCCCCTCCGATTTGGACCAAACTTAACAGGCTTGTTTCGATCTTATTAACATTTTAACCAAATTTTATCTCTGTACCTCAAATGTAAGCAAAGATATGACAAATTTTGATTATCGTTTATATGGGGGCTTGGCAACGACCCCTCCAATGTTGTCAAAACGTAGCCCCCAAGGCAAAAATTTCTTCGGCATAAAAAAAAATGGAGTATGCTAGTATAAAGACAATGTTCCTCTAAGTCAAAATCCAAAAAGTTCATCAAAATCGGATAATAAATGACGATTTTATAAGCAATTGAATTTGAACGACCCCCCTATTCTTTTCATTCATATTCGCGCAGTGAGAAGTGGTCATGTGTTTGGTCATAAGCTCGGGAAACATTCAAGAATATTATATAATACAAGATATTATATAATACAACGCATCACCATAAGCCTACATACACAGCAAAGTCGAGACATCGACTGTAGCTCTCAATTGTTTCAAAATTGATTTTGTAAGACTGGTTCTAGGGATCAAATTTAGGAAGATTAAAATCTCTCATACTTCTTTGCTCTCTTTGCTAAACTTAATTTTATTACTCCACCACCTACTCATCTGATGGTCTGATGGCAACGGCAGGGAACAATTTAAAAATTTTAAAATGCATTTTAATCATTTCATCAACATGAACCTAATACATCAGAGCGCAAGAGTTTAACAAATATAAGATTCGCCGAAAACCAGACAACCATGAAATCGTTGCATCGTCGAATTTGAGTGTCTGCTTGCAACTGGCGCTGCTGAGATGATCTTTTATTCAGTTAGGGCAGTTGACTTTTGCGCGCAACTCATCGCACCAGCAGTGTTAAAAAGATAAGCATCCTGACAACCAGCGCAGAAATATGGTCAACGTTGCGACTAATTTGCGATCTGGAGAGGTGTAGAGGTAGGAAGCAAGTCTGCTTATGCGCCACCATTATTATGACATTTCGCTTGATTGCTCACTTCACATCCCTTTGTGGAACCGAATCGGCTTTATAAAACATGTCAGTCTGCGCTTCTTGAGAATTGTGTGTGTGGTCGACAGAAAATTTTATTTTTATTTTTATTGCCAGAAGCGGACTGTCAACTATAGCGATGCAGGCCTCCTTTGGCTTTTGTTCGCGCCGCCAAATCGTTTCGATATGATTTATTTCATTTTAGTTACACTTTTATGACCCGTTCAGTTTTCGTACTTCGAAAACGGTAGCAGTTCGTTCGAGTATTTAACTGCCTTGTGCGCGTGCTGATTGGGATCTTTTGCTGCCAAGATCCGGTCAAATGCACTCCGTGCTGCTTGATTGACGTCGTTTTTTAGCAAACTTTTGCATTATTTTAGTTCGAGCTCAAATGAAATTTCCATTTTTATTAAAAGAGTTTCATCAAACTATTTGAGTTAATTGAATATAAAGATAAGAAAGGCAAATGAGAAAAAACCTTAACTTTGGCTTTAATACCATCCAGAAAAAATTTTAAGTCATCTTGTAGATTTGAAGCTGAGCCGAAAACAATTCTTGGTGAAACTTTAACCTGGGGAGTGGTTTTCTATGGGGCTACTCCTACAATTGAGTATTAAGAGTGTATGTGACGAGCAAAAGGAGGTACGGCTTATCCCATTGAGTATTTTGTATTGCAATGTTGCAGGACATTTAAAAGTCGAGAACTCACGACGCATGCATTTTCACTTTATATCTGAATAAACAATAATAATATCCGTGAATAAATAAATATAAAATAAATAAAGCTGTTACAACAGTACCTTCAAATTTTATGTCTCGGAACTGCTTTACCGCAGTCGTAAAATAATAAAATCGTATTGAAGTCTGGTATATTCATATATGCTCGTATGCGCCAAAGTGCATTCGGCCTTCAGTGTAAAGCAAGAAAACGATCGTAGAAAAATGACCTTATGTCTGTTGCCTCGCACACAAGCTTTATGTCAAATTTATGCCACATTTATATTTTGTGCCGAGCACGGTTTTAAGCAAACTATCTTAGTTTTTACTGTAACAATATTAGGACCAATATGAAAAAATTGGTTTGAAGTATACCAGAGGTCACTAGTAACTGCTCTAAGGATGTTGCCTTGGAGAACGCCAACTTTGTTTTTCGACTTTCGAGTGAAGAAGTCACTCTGTTGTATAAAAATTGTTATTTATCTGAGGACTCAAGATTTTTGTGAGTATTATGGGGAACCAGCACACTGAATCTGTACTTGACTCCATCGATGCATAGTCGTTCAAATGCTTGGAAACAAATTTAAGAGCACTACTCACGTCACGTCAAATGCGGTCCTTATTTCACAGATGAAATGATAGTCTTGCTCAATGGTACCATGTTTCATAGGAAAGCCAAATTGATTGGTGGAAATTCGATTTTTTTTTTTTTTTCTCTGTAGTCTTTATTTGCAATCAGTCCCTAAGGGGACTATCAGCGAATTGTAATTAATAATATTGACTTATCTATATAATAAATTGTATTCCATGACTTGGGAGTTGTTATTGGGGTTTAAAAAGGGTGGGGGGGGAGATGGAGGGGGATTTAAAAGTTTATGTGTGTGGCAAATCCAGGGGGTGTAACCTCTTCAGTCGCCGAGTCGTTGTACTGTTATCCAGCAGGTAGATTCGATTTTGATAAGGAAAATCTCAAAAAACTTGAATAGGCAGGACAGTAGGCTTATATGTCTGTATTTTATCCTTGCCGTACTTCAATTTCATTAGCATTATTGATTTATTCCTCGGAAATGAGAACTGACCTCAGTATTGCTCTAAAAAGTAATGTGATATTCATTATAGCAGAGTGGGAAAGTGCTATATTCGTCTTAGAGGATATTGGATCATATTCTGTCGACTATTTCGGAGTTAAATCGATTTTTTTAACATTTTAGATTTCATATGCTTAAAGTCTGGCTAAACGGATCAGAGGATAGTTATAAAAATATAGTCTCTGGGCGAGTTTCTCTTCAAACTTAAATGCCTTGCATGACTCACGATTATCACCTGTTTTAGATCCGAACACCCTGTTGCACAGTTTTTGCATAAATGCTATGAATTCCATCATGTTTTTCTGCATTGATTTATTTATTGATTTAAGGTCTACTTGAAGAATTAACAGTTTCTCAGACGATATGAATTAAAACTCAATTAATTCTATTCATATATAAAGATTTTAGGCATACGTTTCGTCCGATATGTACCGCAAATCGCTATCCAGAACTTTTGAAATTTTCATATCAATTTAATTCTCAAAAAATAAAATATTTCATTGTGGGATTGGTGGGCGATTGTAATACCCGGTAGTCTAAGGGATAAGCCAAAAAGCCATTTCATTTCCATAAGCCGTGACAAGTGGTGACATAACTGTGCCCACCCATAGAAATCGATAGATTACTCGCTTTGACAAGTTTCTCTACTGACAAATCTTCTGGTACTAGTGCTCAAGAGAACGTTATTAAAACTCGAATGCATATGTTGTTCGCTTTTAATTTTTTATTTCTAACAATTAGGCAGTGCATGGCTGTTAAGGTTCACTTATCCTTACAAAGCGCAGAAATTTAGAAACATAATCGTTACAGGGAGCTCTGAGTACTCTATGTTAAAATAAAACAAAAAATTGTTTAGACAAAATTTAAATTTTCAATCAATTTTCAAATTTTGGTGTAAAGTCAGTTTATTCGGTTACCTTCATTTAATTGCAAAGTATTCAAAATTTTATGTTTGAGTACTACTCTAAACATTCCTCAATCCAATGCTGAAACGTAGACACGCGCGTATAAACATCTGGCGCCACAAAAAGCCCACATACAACCATGCCATAAGATACAATTCCAACTTGCCGTAAGCCGTTTGGTGTAACCATTACCAGAGGACCTCCAGAGTCACCCTGAAATGTCAGATTCAAAACAATTTTACTTTGAATAGTGTACTCGAATCCCAATCATACCGAACAAGCTCCTCGAAAAGGCCCACGAGCACAGATCTCTGTATCGGTGACATCTTCCATACCACTGTCGCGACACTGATCATTTGTGATAGTCTGATAACTCATGCGCTGAAGTATTGTCGGATAGTTCCACGCATCTATAAATGGAAAAGGAACAGGCAGCCGCAGACCCCATCCTGATAATGTTACAGCCATGTTCCCCTTGACAAAATAATTCTCCCGAAATTCAATCGGAGCAATTGATCTATTATTGAACTTCAATGGGGGATCAATCGACAGCACAGCGACATCGCTAGTCACCAGCTCTTTGTAGTTTGGATGAATCTTATAGCCCTGCACTTGCACACGGGTACCCGATTCAGGATAATTCAGATCTCTGATGCCGGCTACAACAGACATTCGTCCTACGTTCATTCCCCGGCAACAATGCGCTGCCGTGAGAACTCGATTTGGTGATATAATCGAGCCACCACAGAAATGATGCTGAACACCATCCTTAGTGCGATATTGAAGCGAGACCTGAAATGGTACGGCCTCTCCAAAAGGAACATCAGAACCACCAACTATGCGTGTATTTGTGTCATTGATGCTTGGCAAAGCGACTAATATAAAGAAACCATAACGTCCTATAGAAGAATAATTAATAGTAGGCAAACGATTGTTACTTACAATTCAATCTGACAGCACTTGTCCCAGATGAAAATAATTCCAGCAATACGAGTAGCAATGCCGGTTGTGCTCTTCGAACGACTTGGTTCATTTTGAATAGTGTTGTACTGCTAAGCTATCAACCTGAACTGAACGCTCTTTTATATATTTTGTTAATAAATTTACTTGAAACCAATTTTGTGGCCTTATTTTCCAAATGCGAGAAATTTGCATTTGTTTTATCTTCCATAGATTGGTTTCTGTGTCGCTTTGCAAGCATTAATAATATTAATATTTGCAAATTCAATTGCAATGCTGGTAATTGAAATAGGTTTATAATTAGTTTCTATGCAAATAACCCGTTTGGTAATAGACATATAAAGAGTTAGTGAGAGTCTGATATGCAGCACTTCTTATATTGGTAAACTCTACACTTGTTATGTTAATCCAAATATGTTGGAATAGACGTTCAATTTTATTAAGTTAGTTCCCAGCCCTGTAAGTAAAAGGGCATATGTTTAATTAACCCTAGAATTCTGTGCACTTTTCTAAATTATGTCAGATATAAGAATTTGCTAACAACCGTGTGTGTATTAGATACGTAAATCATATACATTATTAAGGAGGTGAGAGACGAGCAATTTAAGTTTTTTTTAAATTCTTGCCAGATATTTGACATAATTTGTACCTGCCTCAATAAACAATATCAATGAAAACAAGTCTGGCATAACCGACTGTAAGAGACCCTGTACCAGTATAGGTCGCCCAACAAACACATTAAATTAGCTTATGACCAAGCTTAGACCACTTCTCACTGCACGAATAAGTGCATTATAAAACATTTTTTTTTATGTATGAAAAGAAAAGGGAGGTCGGAAGTGTCACAGGCCATTCAAATTCAATTGCTTTAAAATCATCATTTATTATCCGATTTTGATGATGTTTTGGGATTTTGGGTTAAATTGTAGTTATCTACTGACAATTTTTACCCCTGATAGGGATTTTA
The DNA here is from genome assembly GCA_035044805.1 of Leucophenga maculata. NCBI lineage: Eukaryota > Metazoa > Arthropoda > Insecta > Diptera > Drosophilidae > Leucophenga > Leucophenga maculata. Next base: position 215,970 of record JAWNNP010001131.1, on the reverse strand, counting down.
TAAACTCGTAAAATTTCGGCGAAGTTTCCGACCATTATATCTACCTGTTACATACATTCGCACAAAACCAATAGGCTTTTGTACCTTCGGACCTAATAAACATTCTTTTTATTTGAATAGATTCAAATGGTAAAAACGTGTAAAACTGAAAATGTTGCTCAAAGTTAAATAATTGCAAAAATTGATTTGAATTATAGAAAATTATAGAATTATAGAAAATTTTTTGTGACAACAGAGTCGTAAGTCTTATCTGTTTTCTTTGCAAGGATGTGAACAATATCATCATTTAAAAAGACAATGCACGATGATCCTATATATTCTAGATTCAACCCATATGCAATAGTCCAAATTCATGAATAAGTCAAACAACTGCTAAATGATGGCATAATCCGCAAGTCGTACTCTCCTTATAATAACTCCATATGAATAGTAGACAACACTTAACTCTTTGTTGTCTACTATTCATATGGAGAAGGGTAATATGATAAAAATCTTTTTCACAAGGTAATTGATTAAATAACTAGGGACATAGCCAATTTGGGTAATTCTTAATTCTTTACGTCTCAAGATATTACATCTGACTTCAACTGAATAGAGTAAGTGGAATATGGAGAAATTGGTTTTTATTTTTGTTAACAATGCTAAATGTGTCTCTTATTACATTCGGTGAAATAAATGCTTCAAGCATTTGTTTAAGGAATATAGATGTCATTCTCCGAGACGTGATAGGAAAGTTTTGCCATTTTAATATTGATTATGTAACTATTGTCTCGAAATCAAAACGATAATATTTATTCCACATCAACCAGGCGTTGAATAAACTCTACAAAACTAATATGAGAGAATATCCGTATGTTACATTTCTAGTTTCTTACCAATAGACATTTTTTAGGAAAATTATCAAACTAAAATCATTGCCTCTGAACACAATAGAGCACACCGAGCTGCTGAAGAAAATGTCAAACAGGTACTAGACAGTAATTCCGAAATCGGAAAACTTAGCTAAGCAAATGGCCATGTACTCCAAAATATGTCTCTTGTCGAAGTACAAAAGGCACCCTTTGAAACAGAAGATGTCGGATTTCATTTCCATAGTAGACAGTTAAGTCATGGTTTGCGTGGAACAGTATATCTCAGATATCGACCGACTTTTAGAAATAAGTTACATCCACCACAGACAGGGTAGGTGTGTTAAAGCTTTAATATAGCAAGTCTGCCAGACTACGATGACTTACAAGAGTAATTTGGAACAATTAAACAAAAATCCAAAAAAGCTAGATGCAGAGCCATAATATCAAATTTAGACTGCATAATTCTTACTACAATACTTGGCAGAATAAACATAGCAACTGAAGTGGTTTTATACATGGAGGGTTTGAAGATTACTGAAGACCCCGGCATTTTTACTAAATTTAGTATAAGCAATATTTTAAGTAAAGGAAAAATATAACAGACTTGGATTAAAGTAGCCTAAACCTAAGGCTATTTATAAGAAAATAATATTTCCCGTAAAACTCAAAGATAAGATGCAAAGACTAGAATACAATACAGTAGCCGACTACCAAGTCGTAGGTCTTGCACTGAAAAACAGAACACATTGAGGTTTTCTCGATGCCCTACCTATACTGGAATCATTTGCGAAACCTTAATCCCATCAACGATCTTCGAAAGCTGGCACTAGCTATTGCCTTTTACTAAAGACCTCCTACAAAAGGCAAACGCCCAATAAATTTTAGACTGGAATATCAAAAGCTACCCATTACGTCCGCCACTTAGGAGGGAAGCAATAAACACAAAACACTTGAGTGACATCAGTGAATATTTTGTATGACGTGTATTTGTTCGATTTGTACAATTAAAGTAAACTACACCCAAGTTTCTTTATAAATTAATCACACATTGTCATTAAAAAATTCAGAAGGAATGTTAGGTTTATATGGGACTACTCGTTGTTAAAGGGCTGTCACATTCGTTTAAAATAGTTATCTAAAGAGAGAAGAGGAGAGTCTAAATATTCAAGTTGAGAGCTTTATCTCTTATAGACAGCTGTGTCTATATCGACTCCAGTTTGTGATGTTGCACAAACTTAATATTATTGTACCATGGGTACAATGGTACTGGAGTATTCAATCAGCCAAGTAATTACCGGCCTTTGAGCCTTTTGAGTGTCCAGCGGTAAGGAATCGACATAATAAATTTGATTTAGAAGGAGAAATTTTAAAAGAGCTGTCTAAAGATTGGCAGAAAAATCACAAATATATCGAATGGTCAGTGTTTATGCTATTTAAGTCTTTGGACGAGTGTGTAGTGGCAAGAGAGACAAAAAATACTGAACGAAATATTAACCTCAATATTGTTGGAAGTTGTTTGATCACCAATATATATTAATAAGCAATCTGCTGGCTCTCCGCAACGATAATTTGTTTTTAACTTGCCGATTGTGCCGTTTGCGTCTCCACTAACTTTGAATTAATTTCTTAACTTTGAACATTATCGCAATTATTTTTTAGTTCTTTTAATACATTCCATTTTTATTTAACAAAATACTATATGTTTTGTTGCATACAGTTAAAAAATACAAGTTACATGTTTAGATTGGATTTTTTTTTTAAGTTAGTTCTCTCCATTTTTTACTTATATTCGAATAAAAAAATTGTTCAGAAATTCAGAAATTAGAATTTAACCTAACAACAATGTGGTTCTAACGTCTATTTAAAAATAACGCCAACTATTTCCCGAACGCATGAAAGGAAACGGTCATGCTTCCGTGGCATTTGTACTATCATATCCGTTCCATTTCCATTTCGTTTGGACACTTGGACAGTGTCCAAGTGTCCAAACGAAATGGAAATGGAACTAAGAAACGAACGGGAAATGGAACGGGAGCTTTGGACACGTGTACAAGAAGCTTTTTCAAGAAGAAACTTACAACACTAAAAGCGTGGGTGGATCGAATATTTGCTACAAGTGCATAATAATAAAGTGCATGGCGCTCCTAGGCCGGCACCGGTCAAGTGCGACAGGTGCAAGGTCTCTTTTAGAAGCAGATCTGCGATGTATTTGCATCGACAAGACTGCCCAGTGCATTTGCCACCTCCGGCCGCTCTGGTGGATAAGGGAAAATATTTATGGCAGTGTCTCCAGGATTGGTATAAAGATACCATTCTGGAGATAAATTTCAAAAAAAAATTTTGCATCTACTGCTTAGTAGATCCCACCATCCCCGGTGAAGCGGGGATTTTTTATGTAGGGAAGGGTTGTGGTTCACGACCACATAATCATTTAGAGGCAGCCCTACGGGCTAAAAAGGAGCAGGGGCTCCTAACCAACACAAGTCTGACCCGCCAATTCGACCAAGCTTCGGACAAGTTTGGTCGAATCTGGGCACTCTGGGAGAGTGGCCACGGTGTTGGCATAATTACTGATTTTTTAAATATTCTCAGCCCAGAGGCGGAGGCTTTGGAGGCGGCGGTGATAATTGTTTTGCGTTCTCAACTGTCCAACTTAAAGTTAGGTAGCTTTAAAGGTCCAGCTGCCTACTGGACAAGGGAAATGGCTGAATCTGTGGGGTCATTTGCACTGAACAGTTTGACTGCGCAACCTGTTCAAGTGATTTCATTAAAACATATGAATGTTAAAACATCGCAATTAGGCCCAACTTCTAACTAATCTTCACGCAGCAAATAGGCCATAGGGGGGAATCGGTCTTTTTCAAGACCACCAAAAAATTATAAAAGAGATTGTGTGAAAACAAATAATCGAGCTTATTGAGGCTGTGAAACTTCATCCGGAAGTTTTAGATGGAAAGAAGGCAATGTGGAAACAACAACTCAACAGGAGCACACCGCCACCACCTCAGCACACTCACACGGTAAGTTCAAGATGAAGTGTATGTTCATATGTATATCTAATCATATAAACTTAATTGCAGATGTTATAAGGCTAAGAAATTCGTTCTTAGGTCAGATCAAGCGGCACCTATCGTTTCCTAATTTTTATTTCCCTGCGTTGTCGGAAACATATTCATAGATAATTACATTCTGAACATACCTTTTCACAAACATTTAAAAAGAAAAAAAAATGTCCAGCTAACATTGTATCTGGAACAATTACAATTATTGCTTCGACGCTATATTAGAATATGGTTTTAGAGATATACGCGTTACCAGTTCTTTGTATTCGTCTTATATTTTTTTTTAAACATTAAAAATGCTCTTCACAACAGATGGGACTTAAAAATTTTATTTGGTGTTTGCATAATTTTCTGCGGTTTTCTGAGGGAGGACGTTATTTATTTATTCGCATCGAGTTCATCCGTGACTATATTCATTTGAAAGCTATTGTCATTTCGGGTATTTTGAAGTATATGTCATTTGGTTAAAGCGTAAACAACGAATTTTTCTACTAATTTGAAAATGTAGAACTTTGTGCCAGATTGAGTGTTATTCGGGAAGTTCTTCTTCATTATTGAATGAATGTGCCAGAAGTGGTTTGCCCGGCTTTATTTGACAATTTCGACCTAAAAGACGAAGAACGACATAAACAGTCAAAAAGGTTTGAAGATGACGAATTGGAGGCATTGCTTGAAGATTCATTCAAAAGCTCGGAAATTGAAAATATTGGTTGAACGCCACAAAAAAAGTCATTAAAAAAAAAAATAGATTCATTACGATAAGCCCAAGCGCAAGAAATCGTATGTGAAGCCCGGCTAACCATCAACATCCATGACAAAGCCGAATACCCATGGCACCAAGGTTGTGCTCTGTATTTGTTAAGATCACAAGGGTGTGTTATGAACTCTTGAAGTCGGGTCTGACGATCAAAGTTTGACTGCATACAAATTATCATTCAGTACCTTACTAAATACCTAGTGAAAGAAATGTATATCAGTCTATGCATTCAGAGTATTCGACTTAAAAATTTGTGTGTGAGACTGGGACAACCCATTAAGGTAGTTCAATCAGCATACATAAAATATTGATAGATCACTGAACAGCAAAAAAAAGTTCTTCACTGTTCGCCACAGAAATTCTAAATGTCTTTGAAAATTTACAAAAAGTGACAGAAATTTATTTTGTTGAAGAAGGGAACGCTTTACAAAGTTGACGTAGAAGTCGCCACTAAACATCATTGCTTAAGTACGCTAGTATTTTTTTAGTGTTAATCCTTCCTGTATGTGTAAAATTTACCTTTCTACCAACATTGCAATCGACTTGGTTATTCAATTTTGATATACAGCAACACCAACAGCTCTCGATTTTTGCCTTCTCAATGCCAATATTGATGATTTAGATACAACTCCATCAGTTAAATCTGAGCCTTGTTTTCTCCAACTGATTGTTTTCTGTTGACATATATATATACATTGAATTATATTAATATCAGTTTGGCACAGTAGTCAAGAACTTAAAATATAAATACCATCCATTTGATTTGATCAAAACACTTTCTGTAGGCTCTTTCCGGGATGGCTTTCTCTCGCGTCGATATTTTCTTGATGGCTACAATCGATTTAAAGCACGTTTCCCGAAGATATAATTTTAGTCTTGAGTAGAGGAAAATGTCGCATGGCGTCTGGTGGAAACGGCGCTTGTTTGATGGTATTTGTTGAGTGTCTGGCCATAATTTCGATTAATCTGTGAGATGGCGCATTATCATCATAAAGAATCTATGAACTGTAGGCCTCGCAAATGCCTCACAACACGACCCATTGTTGACCGTTTGAACACGTGGAACGTATTCAAAGTACAGAACACCACGAATATCGAAGAAAACAATGAACACACCTTCACCTTCACTTTTGCTCGACTTTGTCGTATTTTTTTCTGCTGTGGAGTGCCTTTTGGCAGTCATTCGGATGATTGCTGGTTCGTAAGTGTGCCGTACTCGTAAGCCCATGTCTCGTCGTAAGTAATTATGTGTTCCATGAAAATTAGATCTGAATTGGCTCGATCCAGCATGTCTGCAGCTACTTGCTATCGATGCATTTTTTGAATGAAATTCACCTCTACTGGAACAAGTCTTGTAGCAACGCGTTGCTTACTTAAATTTTTAGTGCATAATCGTGTGACATCTCCAATAAATGACCGATCTCTCTCAAGCTCATATGGATACTTTCCGCAACGATTTCTTTCACTTTAACGACGTTATGAGCGGTCCCACGCGGCAAAGGCGATCTAGAACGAGGCATATTTTCGACAGTCTCCCGACCACCCTTTAATACTTTATACTACTTGAAGGTGCGCGTTTTTGACAGAGCAGACAGGCACTCTAAATTTCGTTTGTAACATAAAATTTAACACAAATACGTTGATCAATATTTTCAATCAAAATAAAAAATCGAAGTCGACAAACTTGAGGGGCTGCTGCAAGCATACTTGTTGACAAATCGTACAAATTTACATCGTAATTAAGGACAGTGTACACAACCTGGAAAAAAATTTACCTGTCTAACTACTACCCGGGGGATTTAAATTAAGAATTCCCGATACCTTGCCAGGGTGTATTTATTAATATATATTGGTGATCAAACAACTTCCAACAATATTGAGGTTTCACAATACGAGTTTATTTTGTCGACTGTGCTTATCTTGAACAGCCTTTCTTTTTGAAAATTACAGTCACTTGTTAAACCTCCTATACAAAAAAAAATTTAAGCAAATAATTTTCTTAATTAGGTTTGTTTTGAAATTGATCCATTTTTTAAAATTAAATAATATTGTCAGTTAAACACTATTTTGTGTGTTCTTGCAGCAATTAGCGCTTTACTCGAGCTCTATTGCTTAACTGAAACTTATCCTACTAATATTATAAATGCGAAAGTTTGTATGGATGTATGGCTTACGGCTAAACCGCTCAACTAATTCGTCTGAATTTTGGAATAGAGATAGATGGGATCATGGAAAAGAACATAGGCCACGTTTTGACTAAATCGGAGGGGGCTTTGCCCCACCCCCCATATAAGCGACAATCAAAATTTGTCATATCTTTGCATCCATTTACGGTACAGAAATGAAATTTGGTATACATGTTAAGAGGATGAGGAGAAGTCAACCTGTTAAGTTTGGACGAAATCGGAGGGGCGTTGCAGATATGCAGATGTTTCTGAAATGAAACTAATTGCTAGTTATGGATTTGACGGCTCAACTGGGCAAAGCCTCTACAAACAAAATTTCGAATTGGATGCATCAGACACATTGGATCAGTCTTCGTTTGTAAGAACCCTAATCCCACTAAAATTGGTTGATACAATAGGTCGATTTATTTGGTTGAACCTCTCTCCGCAGTCTGTGTGATTTTGCAGACCCCTTAAAATTGAGTTCGTTAATGAAACAAAGACTCATATATTAAAAAAGGAAAGCAAACTTGGACTTGGAAATCAAAAATTTATTGCCGATTGTATATGAAGATGCGAACAAAAAAAGCTATACCATAACTTTTGAGCTGAAAATTACATTAATTGATGGAAAAGTCCTGATTATTTTAACTGGAACCAATTCAACCCAGTCTTGCCCAATCTGTGGAGCTAAGCCCATGCAATTCTTGACAATTCACAAGCGCTTGAATACGGAGTAAGTCCCATACACGCATGGATTCGTTTTTTCGAATTGTTTTGAAAATTGCCTATAGGATAGGTATCAATAAATGGCAAGTACGTAGCCCTGCGGAAATTCAAGAAAAATTAGGGGCGTAGCTTGGACTTCATGTCGATAAACCCAAGGCAAACGGGAACACAGCTTTAATATTCAGAAGAGGCTACTGCAAAATAAAAAACATTGTTATCCAACAAAAATTATTGAACTTTTAAGACCACCAAATATAAATAAATTCGATGCAGCTGATAACGATAATGAAGATGACTTCGACACATATGAGTGTATCGAAGCATATTCTTTTGATTAAGATGTGGAATGATTAACAAAATAATAAATTAATTAAATAAATGCCTAAGTAAAAAAAATAACATGAAATTTATGAGGGCGTGGTCTAATCAGACTAAAATTTTTCTCAGGCTCTACATATACTATAACCATTGTATACCAAGTTTCAGGTCTGTATCTACATTTTTTGAATTTCTGCCAAAATTTTTGGCATTTGGACCAATGTGCAATGTGTCAAAAATTATGGTCAGGTGTTTGACGTATTCCTTTCTTATTTTGCTGAGTATTAAGATATCGTCTAAATAAACACAACATTTTGAACCAATTGTTCTAAAGCTCTTTGGAAAATTGTTTGGTCATATCTCATTCTCATTGCATTGCATCTATTGGGACCGGAACCTTTGAAGGTAAAGGAGGCCTAAATGTTTATGTATTCTGAATGTGTACTGTGCTCTCTGTGGATGGCACTGTTGAGTAAACAATCTTTGCGGATGTGGAGTATATTGTAGGAAAATATTTGGACTGGTTGAAAGTTGGTAAGGTAGATGTGTTGATGTAGTTTGTATGTCGTTAAGGTAAAGTTTTTAAATTCCTCGGATTCCATATTTACACAAGATTTTATTTTATATGCTTAATCAATTTATATTAATATAATTAGTAACATTTTCTAGCTATGCAAATCCTAAAATGAAATTTGGGTTACATAGCTTTATTGAATTCAGAGAGTTGAAAGAATTAGGCTTTCTTTACTGGGAAAAGCGGGCTGGGCGGTTGAGAAATCTAAACAGCAACTCATCCTATCGATATGACGTGTAAATTATAGATTATCAACTTTCATTAATAAAACTTAATGTGAAACCTAATTGGATCCACATATGTATGCAGTGGGCCAAATTGAAACTACTTATCATAATTAAAAAACGAATGCTTTAGTTGAATGGCTTTAAATTATTTGCATTAGTTGAATTACTATTATTAGTTCTGAACTTTCAAGGGCACATATTATGACCGTTGTAACTACTTTTGTGTTGTTCCAATGCCGTTCGGCTTACACACGTCTCCCGTAACTTTACAGCGAGTGTTTGTTCACCGGCGTAACCAGTCAACCAAAACTCCAGCTTCGGCGACGCTGCCACTTTAGCTGAACTAGCGAACTAGTCGCTAGCGGTGCTGCGTTCACTCCCTGTAAGAGAAAATAACTCGCACAGCATTGATGCATATAAGATGCTTTATATACACACCAACTTCTAGTCCTGCAAGTGATCCAGTAAGTCCGCTCAACAAATAATCCTTTAAAAGCCACGAATTATTCTATACACCAAAATAAAGCGCAGCTTGCCTTGTCAAATAATAACACTCGCGTTATTTCGGGTTTTAATATATATATGTAATTTTATTTGAAATAAGGCGCACAATAAATTATATATTCACTATATGGTGCCACGTCGCACCACTTATTATAATTTATTATTTTACTAAATAATAATTAAACTAAAAGTATATAAAATGCGTCCAACAACACAAATGTTGGAGCATAAAAAACCACAAACAAAATACTAGCTCTGCCCACCGCGGCAGAGACCTAGCACGATCGATTTAACGGCGCGGAATCGAGATTGCAACTGAACTTTCTAATGCAAGCGATTAAAAAGAAAAATAAACGGGAGCACTTAGAGAAATATCAAGACGTTTTCCGATATTTATGCAAGGCTAATTTGCGTATAAATGTGGAGAAGTGACATTTCTTCGAGAATGAACAATCATTATACTTTAAGTCAACCTGCATATTTGCAATCAATTATTTTATTTAATTATACAATAAGGATAGTTTGTATCAAAACTAATTCATTTGATTCTGAATCCATTCATCAAACATTGACACTCGTGTATATACATCTGGACTATTCGAGGCACAGAAAGAGGTGCCGTAGGATACAACACCTACTTGCTTTAGACCATCCATATTCTGCATAACTAAAGGACCTCCAGAGTCACCCTGGAAAAAATAAATTTTTATTAAAATTGAAGAAACTTAGTTTCTGCTTTTACTCACATTGCACGCGCCTTTGCCAAATCGTTCCAATGCACAGATCTCAGTATCCGTCAGTTGCGACATTGTTTCCTTGCACCTTTCGTTAGTAATTGTCTTATATGCCAATTTCTGTAATCTTGTCGGGTATTTTGCAAACGGACCCGTCCCAAAGTGAAATACCGAGCCCCATCCGGTAAGTGTAACAGGTTGATCGCCACCAACTTTCTCGGTGCCGCTGAAATTAATCTTATCAATTCGTTCTCCATCCAACTGAAATTCTGGTTCGATTTTTAAAATTGCAATATCACTAGTGACTAGCTCCTCGTATTTTTCGTTCATCACATACGAAATGACCTGAGAACGGTAACCTGTGCTATCGTTCAGATCTCGAATACCAGCCACGACCGATATTCGGCTAGCGTTCTGGCCGTTTACGCAATGTGCAGCTGTTAAAATGCGATTTGGGGCGATAATCGAACCGCCACAGAAGTGACGCTGTTTTCCGTTTCTGGTGGAAAATTGCATCGACACCTGGTACGGCACGTATTCATTCGATGATATATCGTAGCCGCCAACGACCCGTTCCTGCGGTTCGTTGTCGCTGCCATCGAAGAACTTTTCAACTGAAAGGAAATAAATTGCAACTTTTCGACTCGAATCACCTAATTACTAAATTTTTTAAAAACTCACGATCAATAATCGTGCCATGAGGCTCGGTGAAGACTTTCTCAAAAAAATTAAGTATCAACAGGCAGATTACCAATTTGAGCTCCATGTTTGCTGCCCTGTTCGGTTCTGAACTTAAATGCAACTAAGTTGCTTTAGTGGGCTTATATACCAAGCTCAATATATGCTTCTTTTCAATATTTGTAGATAAATTGGTGGAATTGAGGTTGCTAGAATTTTATCGAACTCTGTGGGCGGTGTTAGTTTGGTTGTCATTGTATATTACATGTATTGAGTTCGTGCTCAAGGCTATATCCAATGAAAATTGGGGTTTTGTTTACACAACGTTAGTATGGTAACCGGATGGTAGAATGAACTGTACTATGAATGAATATTAAAAATGCGTACATTGAGCTCTACATTAACTTTTTTTTAAATATTTGTGGCGTTAGAGTTTTCTTACATAAGTTTATTTGTTTTCAAACAAGTACGGAATTTGGGATTCACGATGTTTTTGTTTTTTTCATAAAAGAATAACAATGCAAAATAGGTCGGTTCAAAGTAAGAGTTATTGTTGAGGTGCTCTAATATTAACCAAAATGCCGACATCTTCAGCAACTTCAATAGTTATTCAACGAATCCCTATAACAAATTTATTCACTGCTTTAATGTGTTACGTGTACAAAAGACCTGCCAAAAATGTGTCATGGGGTTTCAATGGAAAACCTGATGCATCCCTGACCTTCGAGGTAAACCGAAGCAAAATTTAAAGTAACCGGGTAATCGGGTAAAATTTTTGTGGAAGGAATAAGAAGAAGATATTGGGAAAGAAGAAGACAAAAAAAAAACAAAAAGAAAAAAAGGAAAGAGACACCGGGAAAATAAATAAAATAAAAAAAAAACGCCGGAAAATTTTGGATGGAGTGCGGTATCGGGTTTTGGCGCTAAAGGACAACTAATGGACGAGAGGGAAAGAGAGGTAAGCGAGAGACACGCAGTTATTGGACAATAGGAATTTCGCTGAGAAGAAGGATTGGCTCTAGAAGGCGAGCCGTGTAAGGATCAGAGGGATTTTGGAGTTCGCGACAACTGATTTAGAAAAGTGGAAGTAAAACCTGAAGTGTTTTTTTTTTAAAGATATTCTTATGAAATAAAATAATGTGCAAAAACAAATCGACTGACTTTCCGTGTGAAGAAACTTGAACAGGAAATTATTAATTCATTGAGTTTTAAAATACACCGAACGCAAAGTCGACCACTCAATAGATTTTGATCGATAAAAAAAAAAAAAGAATCGTGCAAAAGCGAAGTGAACCTTGGGCATCTATGTTATTGATGCAGAAACAGTATTAAAGACTCTGCGGCAACAAAGGCGCAGATGGGGATAGATGAGATCGCCTCAAGGCTGCAACGACAACAATAAGGCTCAGCAGCAACCGGCAGCGACAACAGCGACGGGTATTGAAGCAGCGGCGGAGGAATCGGCGACAAATCAGCACCTCTTGGACGGCAGCAACAACAAGAGCAAGGAGGACTTCACCGCTTGACACTCAGCGGTCACAGGTTTTTTTAAAAAACATAATTTTTTATTTGTTGGTGCGGGCCAGATTCAACATTTTTTTTTTTGTTAATTAACCGAAACCTAATTTTTACAATAAGCTACAGAGCTAATTAGTATATAGTATACAAAAAAAAAAAGGCTAGGCATGGGTATGTGTTAGGAAGGGAGAGTGTCATTTTAAATGAATGAGTAAATATTTTTTTTTTTGCAAATTTAGTTTCGCTTATACAGCCAAGGTTTACAAAACCCAAGGAAAAAAACAAGTTGAAGTAAACTGCCCCGTACTATAGCGCTCTCGTCGTGAGGTAGACAGGGATTTTAAACAAAGCATATTGGTGTATAGGCGGAATATCCACATATTTCGCGTCGGAGAGGAGTAAAGGAGTAAAATCTGAACCACTCTCCATTCCTGTCATTGACCCCGTTTATGTTATTTTCATTAAATGCGAAATAATTTTTTTTTTTATATTATAAGTAGATTTCAATGTGCCTAAGGTTAATATTTATAGTCGTTTATAAGCGTTGTAACACTAGTGTTTAAGTTCACCATTTCTAATATTAAGTTAGCTAGAGGATTAGGATATAAAAATAGTCATTAAATTGTATATAAGGATGAACCGAATGTAATTTTTTTTTTGTGAAGGGTAGGTTACTAAATTTCGATGGATACCAGGTAGAGGGGTGATAATCGACATGGATAATTAATATTATTCGAAGGGGTCACAAAAAATTGTTAGCCTTTTGTGACTACAGGTTGGGCGGGGCAATTTTTTGTCTTTTTTTTTATTCTTCTTCGAAATCCATTTTTATTTCATGTATCATTTATACTGTGCTAGTAAAAGAAGGAAATATTTTGTAAACAAATTTTTTTTGTTGCATCCGCTGCTCTCGCATTGGTGGTCGTTCCCAGCCCTGAAGAATACTGAGCTAAACGCTGGAGGACCGATAGCGATAAGTGACCATGAAGGCAAGTGGATTGTAACAAATGTTTCCATCGGTTGTTGACATGCTGGGAGGTCCATGCATCACAGTTATTAATATCTTATCAATCTTCTTTGAAGAGCTTGTACCATTTATAAAAATTTTTTTACTCGAAGTAGACTCGCCAAATGTGGTGTCGATAGCAAAAAAAAAATCGCTCAGCTCAAAATAGCATCTATTTGCAATCGTGATTCTTCGTCTGATTGTTGTTGTTGCTGATCATTTCGGATCCAAGGTAGACGAAGTTTTCTGCAACATTGAAATTGAATTTCTCCATCGCCACAGTCCGTCTACGACGCGATGACGGCGTATGAGAAAATACCAAGTACTTCCTCATTCACCGCTAAATCCATGAGCCGAGACTTTTTCTCAATCTCCGAGAAAACGTTGTTGACTCGCCGTTCTTGTGCATATCATCCGCGTACGCGAGCCGCAGCACTTTTTGTGAAAGAACGAGCTCGACATGTTCTGTATGCACGGACATTGGCGTATGATATATTCACTCAAATGATTGAATGCGTTTTACCCTTTCTGAAACCACCGTTGGAAACAAAGGCTTCGGAGAACAACTTCTACATCCTGAAAACGCGTTGTATGTGTCATAGAGTTATCATGCAAAGACAAACGATCTTTGCTGGGATACCTTCGGTCAGACACTTAACTTTTTCATACATGTTTTCGCGCTTTATTTCTGTCACACAACCTCTCAACATCATCAAACTCACGCCTATCTTACTCCTTTTTCTTGCGTCGGAAAAGCCGTTTCTCCTCTCTTCATTTCTCTCGATATCGCTCTTTAACAGCTCTCGTTGCGTTCGCTGATAGGAAGCATTCTTCTATGCAGTAGCATTGCGACACTCTTCGTCGTATCAAGAGTAAGTCACAGGTTTGGTATAACCAATGACTTCCTTGGCAGCCCTATCCATTGAGCGGGTGATATGTCTCCTCTGCTCGTATATATGTTGAGAGGACGGAAAGGTTTCCCGGAGCAGTCGGAAGAGTGTGTCTGAGAAGACTTCAGCAGCTTCGTCTGTTGCGTGTTGGTTTGAGCAGCATGCACCACGCTGAGTCTAGTGCACGCCGAGCACGTTTTTGATGTCGTGTTTGGAAATCAGGCTTATATTAAAATATTGTTTGCGTATCGTGGCTAGGCGCTCATCAACAGGCGTGAATCTGCAGACGAGACTACGTAGTTTCCTACTAAGCAAGAAACCGCATTCAAACTCGTACTTACTCTTATATCAGCTTTAGTAGATGTCACAGAACGTTTTATTAGAGCAGCCATGTCCTGTCCATCGTATTTGCTGGATTGCAATGATGTCCGCCTTGTATCTTTCGAGGATATCAATAACCTGGATATTTGCACCATCCCAATTAAGGGATAATTTATATAAGGAATATTAGGAGGCTTAAAGATTTTTTTGTAAGTACAGTTTAAAGTTATCGTTGGCATTTAATTAAGCAACTTTTAACATGAGCATAATTAAAAATTTTTTTTTTTGTTTTGAATTGCCAGACTTACAAAAAAAAAAAAATATATAATTTGCATATTTATAGATGCGTGGGGGTCTTCATAGGAACCTCTCTGAGGCTTTCTTATTCGACCCTGTACCGAAAATACGAGAGCCTATTGGTTTTATGCAAATGTATGTAATAGGACGAAATAATGGTCGGAGACCCCCAAAGTTAACCCCATTATGATAGAGGAGTCGATATAGCCATGTCCGTCTGTATGAACGAAAGGATCTCGGAAACGCTAATAGATAGAGACTTCGTGTTTTTTGCATTCGACTAGAACTTCTCCGGAATTTTACAAGTTTATTTTAAAATTTTGACCCTCCCCCACTTTTGACCCTCCCCCCACTTCCCCATAAAATCTCACCCAAGACTACAAATTTCTTCGGCACAAAATACCCTGTATCAGTTCAGGTCCCCGAGCTTATGACCAAACTTATGACTGCTTCCTACTGCACGAATAAGTGCCTTATATAGTTTATTGCCGAAGAAATTTTTAGCCTTAAGGTGATTTTAAGGGGAAGGGGGGAGGAGCAAAATTTTAAAATAAACAAGTAAAATTTCGGAGCAGTCCTAGTCGAATGCAAAAAACACGAAGTCTCTATCTATTACCGTTTCCAAAATCCTTTCGTTCATACAGACGGATGGACGGACGAACAGACGGACATGTCTATATCGACTCCTCTATCACTCCTGACCATAATGGAGGATAATAAATGACGATTTTATAAGAAATTGAATTTGAACGACCTACGATACTTTCGTCCTCCCTTTTTCTTTTCATACATAAAAAAAAATATTTACAAGGCACTTATTCGTGAAGTGAGAAGTGGTCATGAGCTGGGTCATAAGCTCCGGAAACATTTAATGTGCTTGTTGGGCGACCTCTACTGGTACAAGGCCTCTTACAGTCGGTTACGCACGACTGTAATTTTTGTACTTGTTTTTAATTGGAGTTCTTTGTTTAATGGTGGCGGGTCCCAAACCCAGCGCACCAAACCCTAATAAAGAAGGTTGAACAGCAATTTAGAAGTTACCCAAGAGATAAGTGCTTAAAAAACTTTTTTATGCTGCTTGGAACGTTTGAAAACGAATCTTTATTGCCCATTTCCTAACAATCCAACGGCCACATATCCCAAATATTTGAATAGTCACCTGAAAGAGTCTTCACACTTACTCGGCCACACTGGATTTTAGTGTTGCTTAGCAAGATTCTAGACTGTTGAGCTATTTAGCCATAAATTCTTGATATCGATATGAACTTACAATTTATCCAGAACCAACTTTTATTTACAAAAAATCAACTTATATTACAATAATTAAAATACCATTAACACTCTGTGTGAAGATATAAAATAGCAGACTAATATAACTGTATTAACTCAACTTTTTTTATTTCCAATTTAGTATTTGGTTTAATTAATTTATATTGGATGCAGTATGTTTCCTAACCAGTGTTCTAGAACAATTATTATATTAGCAAATAAGAAAATTACAGTCGGGCTTAACCGTAGTAAATGTGTGTTTTAAAGTGTTGTTCCAAAGTATCCACTTTCTCCTTGTGTGTTCTTGCCCACGTGTTATTTTACATCTTAATTGGGTGTTTATGAATTATAGCGTTGTTTAATTTTTTCTTGGCTTTTCGTAGAGAGTAGTTTTTAAATTGTTTGTCCTTTTCTTGTTGTGATGTCTACGTTTGCGAGGGGAATGTTTTTTTTATATACAAAAGTCAATTAGATCTGTTAGTTTTCTGGGATCACTTGACCAGTACGTTGGTTCTCCTGTCCTTAAAAATAGACTGTTGTTTTGTCTAATAGCGTTAAGTAGTTGCCTTCCCTTGGCATTTATCAATCTAGATCCCCATATCGCGTTCGTAGCATTGAAATCATATTCTACTTATTTACGATTTCCTAACGATTTAGTGTTATTGTATTTAGGTGGAAAGTAAACGACAAGGTGGTTTGGTTACAGGTCGCTTGGATGTGGTCCGTCGAGTTCCATGCATTTTATTTATATATAGCGGTTCCGCCATGGGCTCTGTTGTCGGGTGATTTGTGTAAAAAAAATGTATAATTTGGTATTTTAATGTAGCTTTTTTCTGTGGCGTGCGTCGCTGATATCAGCATCATGTCAATAAGAAAGGATTTTAGTTCCAATAAATGACGAGTATTTGGCATTCCATATTCCTATTGAAATTTTTTCTACGTTCATCCAATTAAGTAAACAGAAGCGTCACGATGTTCATTATATTGTTCATCTGGGAGATTACTTTTTAATTCTGATAGGTCGTCATTCTGCGTTGTTTGTGCTTGGGATGTATTATTTTGATTTTTTTGTCATGTGCTTTGTCTATTGTTACCACTCTTGCATAAGATAGTTCTGGAGCAATGCTCCAATATTATTGCCTGTGGCTGGCGGGTTTGAGGATTGGGTTAATGGGAACTGTTTTTTGCGCAGACTAGGGATTTTACCTATCTGTAGGCTTTTGTAAACCATACAGCCGTTGTAATTTGCTGCATGATTTTCCCTACAAAGGGCACATTTAATATGGGTTTTCTCTTTAGTCTGAGTTATAGTACAGTTTAATGTGCTATGCTTGTCAGCACGTTTGACGCAGTAATTTTTTGTGTGTTCATATTTGTGACAATTTGTGCATTGGGGGATTAACCTTTTTTGGAGGAGTTTCAAAAACTATGCATTGGAGAAGATGATTTCTTTGTTATTTTCTTTAGATTTTAGTTCAATTGAGAATAGGGACAGAAGTTGTTTTGTATTAATACGTTGTATGTTATAAATATTTATTACTTGACCACAGTCAGCTAATCTACTATTATGTATTTCCACTTTTTCGGTGGAAGAATGCATGTTCCGCAGAAGACCTCGGAAGCCTTGCTGGTCTTTAGGTCTCAATGTATAGTATTGTCTTTTTTTCATTCAAAAGTATAATCATGAGCGTAAAGCGCTTATATTTTCATCACTTTGTATATAAATGGGTGGAGGTTTTGATTTTCGTTTTCTTGTTGAATTTGTGTGGTAGGAATTGTTTCTGTCCCACTGTGAGTTTGTACGTCTTCGTCTTCTGCCAGGATTGCAAACTGTTTGTTGTATTTTTTGTAGTTTGCTAGCTCAGCCAATTATTTGGTGGTATTGTTTGTGTATAATTTAGAGTTTTGTTTCTCTGCTTTTTGTTCTTAGTTCAGACTGCTTGTCGCGTCCTCGCTTTAAATTCGATTGATTTTTATTGTTGTTGTTCAATGTGTCTATATTTGAATTGAACTTTACACATGCGTGTTTGATTTTGAGAATGCTCATCCTATATTTAGACTGTCCAAACTTCAACTTAAAACAAGAAATAGACATCAGGTATCATGTGCCCTTTATCCAACTGGGACAACAATCGACACAGAAATATTTTTTAGCATTTCTTAGTACTTTCAGCAAGATGATGCAATGATGGAAACATGGCATATGCTTACCAAGTCTGGATATCATATTATTTCGGTGCACTTCCATTGGGCAAAGAAATACCCGAACCTCAAGGGCCAGTTGTATATCGTTGTCATAAATATGAAGGCATTATTAGTCAAGCATAAATAGTCAACCCCGTTAATAACCTCTGTATATTCGACAGGACCAACTGGATAACATTTTTATTTGCTCAACCTAACCAAGGATTACTTTAAACTTTGAATGGTGACTTCTTTTAAGTTGACCTATGTAGCTCCAAAGTTAATTATTCAAATATCCACGCTCTGCTTGAGCACCTTGTTATATTCTCAAATTTTACTCCCGGTGTTAAATTTTGGATTTAGGGAAACTTTGTTCTCTAGCCAGTAATAATAACCCTATATATCCCTAGATTTAAAATTACTTTACAGTTTATTGAACGTTAACAAAAGAAGCTGAAGTGCCTACAAAAATTACAGACGAATTCTACAATATAAATATGGAGAGCATCAAGAGGAAAAACCAAAACTCATTTCAATTTTTCAGCGACCCTATATTAGAATAGTATACAGTGTTGTTGTCAATCCAGGCTGCGTGTATGTGAAGCCTCTGTCATTAAGAAACCACCATATCGAACTACAAGCTGATATAAATAAGCTTTCATACAAAAATCTATAAGTGGCGGTGGGTTTGTATGGAAGCGACCCTATCTAGATCGACTCATCCTATCATGCTGATCATTATTGGGTGTAAGATGTGTTCTTTAACACGTTACAATCTATCTGACAATCCTAAATTATCATTTCACACTACATAGTCCAGTCAAAATAGACATTTGACCTAGGAAAAATTCGCATAGAGCTGAAAATTGGCAGAGACGTTAAATATAAATAAAATGACGATCCTACATGGTTTTTTTTCATTTTTCTCGAATACAGTAAGTTTTATCGTGAAAATAGGTATTGTAGATCATACAATTCTCTACAAAAATGGTTCAGTCACTTTTTCTCTTACGATTCACCATTCTTGAGATATCGCGGTTTTAATAATTAGAAAATTCGTATTTTTCATAATATGCACTAAAATGCAGCCTGTACACGTCATCGGACGCATCGTTTGTGACGTCTGCTAGCTACGTCATTGTTCGAGTGTGGAGCTCATTTAAATTGCGTTAAAGAAATGCTTCCTTATCTTCATGCGTCGGGACATTTTTGTTATGCCAAGTCTGCGCATTTATATTTACAAGATATGGTGCAATTAGAGAACTTGATGGATCCTATTGCTTATCAAAGATTAATCGAAGGATTTTTCACTGTTAGACGTTCTGATAAATAAAGGGAGAAGTACGCAAAAAAGTGTCATTAGTAAATGGGTTTATGGCATGCATACGATGAATACTGTGTGTGAAGGATTGGAAGATCTCGCTAATGTTAGAATGGACACAACAGACCAGCATGTGGATGCAAGCGATTCTCGTGTAAAGAGAGATATTGAAGATATTAATAAACTTGTGGAGTGGCTCTCATCACATGATCCGTTCCCTGCGATTCCAAAAATTATGTCCATTGCCAGCGGAGTCGTCGGCGATGATAAAATAAATTGTCATAATGCTCGTGCAGTTGGACTTGCTTCTGTAAGCAAAATGATTGGCCAACGTAGTTGGGGAAGATGTTGATTTGTTGATATTACTGACTGCCCGGACTTCAAATGATAAAATTATTTCCTTTTTGAAACCAGGGAAAGCTCAAGTTCAATCAACAATATATTCATCACAAAGTCTGACTGCATATCCGAAATGTCAAGCTCATATTTTATTTTTACATGTAATTACTGGTTGCAATACTACATCAGCATTTTTTAAAAGAGGTAAAATATCAGCATTCAAATTGTTCGAAAAACGAAATGATTTAACTAACTGCGCAAAGTATTTACAAAGATTGACTCTTCTTCACACGACATCGTTACAAATGGAATTCGTTGTCTTCTTGCAATGTATGGTGCTCCAAAAAAAATTGATTCCATGAACAAATTTAGATATTTGAGGTTTGTAAAATCTGCATGGAACAATAAAACAGTACAGTTGTCTTGTCTGCCCCAACATCTGCTTCTGCCATTCAACACTTGTATCGTGTGTATTATCAAGATCAAGAGTGGCTAGGCAATGAGCTAGACCCAGAAGGATGGGGTTGGAAATTAAAAGATAATTATTTGGAGCCAATTCAAACTCTACTCCCGCCTGCTCCAGAAAAACTGCTTAATACTATTTTTTGTAAATGCAAGACGGATTGTAGTAAGAATTGTGGCTGTCAAAAAGTGGGTTTATTTTATTCGCCAGTATCCATCAATTGTCAGGGTCAGACTTGCACCAATATTGAAACCAATAACACAGATGAAAACATCTATGAAATTAATGAAGAGACAATTGAAGCATCTCTTTTCTTAGAACAGCGAACAGAAGTTCTGCAAGAAGATGAAAATGAAGACGAAGAAATAATTGTCGAAGAAGAACTAGACAATTATCTAATATAATAACATTTGCAAGAAAGCAACCTATTCCACTATTCCACTTCCTACAATTCTTTCAATAATAGGATACGATCTGATCAAACTTTCTTTATATCAATAGATCGTGGAGTATACCTACTGGGGAAACCACGTTAAAAAAAATGCACCAAGTACATTACCTCATAGGTGGTGCGGAAATGTGTGCATATTATATAAAATATGAATTTTCTAATTTTTAAAACCGCGATATCTCACGAATGGATGATCGTAAGAGAGAAAACCATTTTTGTACAGAATTGTACGATCTACAACTTTTGTCTGACCTATTTTCACGATAAAACTTACTGTTTTCGAGAAAAATGGAAAAAAACCTTAATTTTAAAATTTTTTGTACATGTAGGATCGTCAGGGACTTTTGACATTTTATTTATAATGATGTATTTAACGTCTCTGCCAATTTTCAGCTCCATGCGAATTCTTCCTAATATATGACTTTTTTTTGTCTATTTTGACTGGATTAATATGTGAATGTGATATGTAAATAAGTGGATATAGCTTTTATTTATTATATATTCATTCCGCCTGGGCTAGTGGAATGGATACAATACGTTGTGTCAAATATGCCACAATTGTTTCCTATAGCATTTGAGTATGTAATTGAAGAATTATGAAGATTTAGTTTCGTTGAACTACACGAATGTTACAATAATTTATTTATAACTGCCCAAACAAATAACAGAATTTAAAACTATTAAAATGTTCATAGATTTATTGTAAGTTTTATTAATTATCTGGCTCAGCTTCAGGAGCTTCGTCAGGCTGAGGAGCTTCTTCTGCTGGTGGTGCTTCCTCAACTGCAGGTGTAGCTTGCTCAGCCGGTGGTGCCTCTTCCACTGGTGCAGCCTCTTCAACCTGTGGAGCTGGTTCGGGTGGTGGTTCAACCGTAGCTTCCTGTGGCTGTTCATCTTTTTCGACTGTCGGCTCTTCAGGTAAGGGTTGTTGCTCTTCAGCAACTGAAGCCGCCTCTTCGGGAGCAGCTCCTGAAGCCACTTTCGATACGGCTGCCGTTGTTTCTTCAGCTGGTTCACCTAGTTGAACCGCAGACGGTTCACCTTCTTGAGCTTCCGCTTCCTCTTCTGGAGCAACACCTGATTTAAGATCTGTACCTTCAAAGTCGTCCATAGACCCGGGTTCACATGGATCTGTTTGACCTTTTTCTTTTTCTTTCTAATATAATATATATATATAATCTATATATAATTAATGCGTTTAAGAGCTTACTTGTATGTGGCTATTACGGAAGAATCTTTGTATTATCCGCGCAGCATGGTCCATACGCTCCATTTCTTTAGTATCTACCTTTTCATCCTGTTTTCAATAGCATTAAAATCGAACTTATTTTATAAAAACTAATCAGACTTACCAACATGCACGTGCAGGTGCATACATGGGTCACCAATGACGAACGTACGCGGTAACCACGGAAGGCAGCTTGAATTTTGGTGGCGGCTTCATGGCGTATCATTTCGTCAATGCGTTTTAGTTCGCGGTCACGGAAGTACTGGTACAGAGCCTCGGTGCCATCCGTACCCTATATAGTAAGAACAAAAAATACTGGCGCAGATGACTTGGCCCATTACGAAATACTGTAGTTCATTTCGATTCTTGCTCATGAGTGGGTTTTCACATGTTCGTGTGAAGATCATGTCAATGAATCGATTAAATTCAATTAAAAATTCGGCAATCGTGATACCATAATACCCTGCCTTTTATGTTGACATACGTAGACTGCATTGGCATTGCATTAAAAATAATTTCACATATCTACGAGTATTAACTAAAATTTAAAGCAAACAAAAAATTTAAAAAAAATTGCATTCTGATTTCCACTTGGTTTAACCGATATAACATGGGCTGTGTTAGCAGCTCTTCCCATCATTTGAAGATACCAAAAATAAGGTTGACTTGTGGACAGACTCAAAAGATGCAATGAAGCAATTCTATTATGCGGTATTCGTATTCGATATTCGATGGGAAAAGTCGAGGAATATACATATACAAGTATATCGATGGAATGTAAGTCGAATGAAATATAAGGCTCCGGTCTTTTCCAATAAATGCCAAATCCTTGATTCAAAAACAATTAACGTTATTTTTAAAAAGTTTTCCGTTCTCTCCTCCTCCTATTTCCTCTTCTAGTATTCAATGAACTTTCCGTTCCTAAGGGGTAGCACTTCTTTCTGAATTATTGTGTGAGAAAAATGTTGTGGAAAATTCCACCAGAAACGCCTAAATTGGTGAGTCTTATTTAGATTTTAATACAATAGCTCACATGAGGGGTACGTGGTAACTGGAAGTCAAGCACACTCGACTGCATCGTTTTTTCTTATTTTTTTAAGTTTTTCTTAACACAAATTGGTTCTTACCTCGGCAGCTGCCATATATGCCTCCACAAATCGTTTGTAGGCATTCTCTATTACCGGTCGTGACTTCTCCAGTTCAAAATCCGTAAACTGGCACTTGGCAATAAGTTCTTCAAGTAAATCCAGTTTGTCGAAACTGATCATCTCCTTACCTCTACGCGCCTCACAGCGTCGTCTCTCTAAGAAATTCCGGAAACAGTCCTCCATAGCATGTGCCATCATATCGGATTTTTCCTTGCTGATGTCACAAACACACATATCTGCGATTACTTCATCCACTTTCCTTAATGCGCGATCCAAAATGCTCTTGGCGACTACAAGCAATATGCGCAAATAGATGAACTGAACTAAAATTTTACACACTCCATTTCAGCACTTACCCATTGCTTTCTCCCGTGTCACAATCACTGAGTGCAGATAGTCAATTATAAACTGGCAAAGACATTCCTTTGTCGGTTGACAGCGCAGAACTTCACGTGTAATGTCCGAGAGCAACTCCGGCAACCCATCTGGAACACCAATCGCCTGTTGGCGCACCTTTCCGCGTTGCACTAAGTAGTTCATTATCTCTAGTAGAAAATATTTAAGCGACTTTTACTAAGAATTATATTGTATTCATAAAATTTTGTCTAAACGTTTTCGGGCAATCGAATCGAACAGCTTTTTTTTGACAATTCTGGAAAAGCTATTGACTGTTTTTTCTTTGTTTGTTTGTTTATGTGTTTGGTTCAATGTATTTGTTATGTACTGATACTCTGTTTTGTATTCTGTTTAAGGGTTCAAAAGGCAATCGCGTGGTACGACGACAGAGCTACATAACAGTATATCGACTTATTATTCAGTTGGTAATACCGCTTCTAGGGACAACCATTTTCTAAATTTACTGTTGATTACTATTTAGTCCGTTTTCACATCTTTTCGATTAATTTTTATATTATTTTATTTATATTTAGTTTTATTTTGTATAATTGTAAAAAACTTTTTACTGATCTTCAATTTCTTTTTGCGTT
Source organism: Leucophenga maculata (assembly GCA_035044805.1). Lineage (NCBI taxonomy): Eukaryota > Metazoa > Arthropoda > Insecta > Diptera > Drosophilidae > Leucophenga > Leucophenga maculata. The sequence goes on along the minus strand of JAWNNP010001131.1, from coordinate 191,950 downwards.
CCACTTCTTCGCTTATAAAAAAAATATTTTTCGGCGTTGCTGACGGCAGTGAATTCCAAATTCAATTAGTGTTTTGCAAGATGATAATTTATTAATTAAAACATATGAAGTGATTAATAATTTGAGTGTTACATTAAATTTCACTGATACCATGGATTTAAAGAAAATTTCGGCCGTTACTGATCTTCATATTTCTGCCTGGATCGAAAGGCACCTAGATTTACAATTTTGTGTGTTTGGTTTTCTGAAATGCACTGACTTCACAAATTTTGTGCTTGTGTGCTAATGCTACACCGATGAAGGTGCCAACGCTTTAATTATTGGTTGGCAACATGTCTGAAAATGCTACCAGACTCCTCAATTCACAGCTGATTTTTGTTTTGATTATTGTGCAAGATTTGAAAATTGAGATTGCAATGGTATTAATTTATGCTGGCGGGCAAAGTAGGCTCTATTATCTGCTCAGAAATGTCTGCAACTGTGACTGTACATAGAGCCCTCTTGAAATATTTTCCATATTTTTAACACAAATTAGACAATTGTATTTCACAGCTGATATGTGCCCATGCGAATGTAATGTGGCAATGGCTTTTCAAATCCATGAACTTCAATCATATTGATTTCAAAGTCATCTAGTTGCATACTCGTGAGGTTGGGAAACCGGGCGAGTATTTTTGGTGCATTTACTTCGATCAGGTGTCAACGACAAAAAATAAATTTCTCTAAGCATAGAAGAAGCACACAAAAAGAAAAACAATCAAACGCTTCTGTGAAAATTTTACCAATTTTAAATCAGAACATAACATTGGCTTTTTTCATTTCGAGCGATGCCAAAAGCTTACTAGCACTGTGAGCACAATATCTCCGCTTCCGGTGGAGCATATATCATGAAGAATAAAAATTAATTAAATTTAATTAAAAAACAAGTAAGGAAATTTCAGTCGGGCGTAACCGACTGTAAGAGGCCCTGTACCAGTTCAGGTCGCCTAACAAACACATTAAATGTTTCCCGAGCTTATGACCAAACACATGACCACTTCTCACTGCGTGAATATGAATGAAAAGAAAAGGGGGGTCGTTCAAATATTGCTTATAAAATTGTCATTTATTATCCGATTTTGATGAACTTTTTAGATTTTTGCTTAGAGGGACGACATCTTTATACTGGTCAATTTTTTTGTGCCGAAGAAATATTTTTTCTTGGGGGTGATTTTATGGGGAAGGGGGGAGGGGCAAAATTTTAAAATAAACTTGTGAAATTCCGGAGCAGTCCTAGTCGAATGCAAAAAACACGAAGTCTCTATCTATTACCGTTTCCGAGATCCTTTCGTTCACACAGACGGACGGACAGACGGACATGGCTATATCGACTCCTCTATCACTCCTGACCATAATGGGGGTAACTTTGGGGGGTCTCCGACCATTATTTCTACCTGTTACATACATTTGCACAAAACCAATAGGCTCTTGTACCTTCGGTACAGGGCCTAATAAAAGAGATTTTGCAAAATTATTTTGAACATTTTGCATCTTTCATTGACTTCCTCTTCAAAGTTTATATTGCCATGAAGATTGTATTCGGAACATGCCAAATAACTTTTGCAACATATTTGGTCGCTGGTCGACCTTTTTGGTCCGAAGCCACACTGATATCGTTCTATCAGTGAATCCGTATATGACTTCAGCCAATTACACAACCCGCGCGACAGAATCTTATATCCGATGGAAAGGAAACTTATTCCGCGGTAGTTTACGCAAACAGCGGGGTCTCCTTTCGTTATAATTCGCTGGCTCCACAATAGTGCCATCATCAACTGGTGGTTCCGGTGTCATTTCTCGGCGGAATCGGTGAATTTGTGCGCTTCATCGCCTCCAAGTAGGTTAGAAAAATTCCTCCTCCATATTCTTAGTGATTCCTGTTCATCCGTACCCAGATTCCCCATTTCGTCGTTATAGAAAGTTACTCCGGGTTTAAAATCTTCAGTCAGACGCTTGACCTTTTGATAAGATTTTCTAGCTTCATTTGTGTCACATAACATCTCAGCATGCTCAAACTCCCGCCTTTCTTGCTCCTGTTTCTTACGCATGTAAAGGCGTTTCTCCCGATATCGCTCTCTAACAGCTCGTGTTGCTCCCGACTGCAGAGTTCGCTGATAGGAAGCGTTCTTCTCTGCAGTAGCATTGCGCTCCTCCTCGTCGTACCAAGAATTAGTCACAGGTTTTGTACAACCAATGACCTCCTTAGCACAAGTTTCCCGGAGCAGTCGGAAGAGTGTGTTTAAAAAGGCTTTGGCGGTCTGTTCTGATTGCAGCATGCCGACGTCTAGCTTTCGTTGCATGTTGGGACGTGCGTCGTGCACTACGCTGAGCCTGGTGCGTACCTTGGCTGCGTCAAGAAAGTGGTCCGAGTCGATGTCGTAATGTTCGCACGTACAACACGCTTGTTGCATGCCTTCCGTCAATCAAAACATTGTCAATTTGGTTGCGTTTCCTTTTGGATGTTGAGGCGTTGAATTTTAGTTCTACTAACTACCATGTTTCGACCTGCGTCGAAATCGTTTAGCCTATCTCCATTATTTGAGGTAGTGCCGGTGAAATCGGCAAGAACCATTAATATACCATTTTTCAATGTTCGATTCAGTACACCATTTTAATTTTTAAAAATATTTTATGATTCAAAAAGCAATAATTGGTATTTATACTACAAGAAAATTTTGTATATGCCCATTAGATCGCCTTTAAAACAAACAGAAGTACAATAGATCAAAATTGGCGAGTTTGTTTGCAACAGTTTTTCAGTTTTAGATTGATGTGGAAAAAGCAGTTGAACGGAGAAGCCTGCATGACATATTCGAGAAACTTATATCGTGGAAACTAGGCTCGAAAAATAAAACTATATTAAAGACTATTGTAGTATTAGAGTTAATGTCAATAATGGCTTATCATCAATGATATTCCAAAGGATCGCCATTGTCTTATCAGTAACCTTATTTTAGTTGAATTTGATAAGCTAAGCAAACTGACAGACTCTAGTAAATTGTTCACACAATGTATGCAGATGATCTCTGCCTAATCTTTAAACCAACTGCTTACTATAATAACCAGATAGAACCATGAATAACACTACTCTTCTAAGGAAATACAATATAACAATTCTAGGCTTAAACTTTAAACTTAGAAAGAGCTAATTAATATCTTTTAAAATATTTATTAAAACGATTATATATAACTAAATGCATTCGAAGCTATAAACTAAAATGTAATACAAACTCATATATATTAAGAAATCATTTTGTCAAAAAAAGGTTAGGGGCTATCTGCGCCTTGTGCTGCTATAAGATTGGCACTAAGAGCTTTTCGCAGTTCTCCTATTACATAGTTTCAAAAGCTGGTCCGCCCTCCCATTAGATTGGAAAAAAGGAGGTGCTCTTCAAAAACGTCTAAGGAGGAAAAAATCTCATCCACCATAGTCGAGCAATATATAGCAGAGTTCAAATTCATGAGAGGAAAACTCACTAAATACGAAATAATATGAACAGTTTGGAAACAATAATCTGTCAAATAAGGGATAATGTGGGTACCTGAACACGACGGCATAAAAGAAGAAACGCAAGCTGATCAACAAACTAAATTAGCAACTCGCTCCCGAATTACCCTTGTAAGTGCAACAATACTAAAAAATTGGCGAGCTCTTCAAATTAACTAAAATGTGTCAACTTGGAAACAGCTACTCGCATTATTACAAAAGCATCAACCCGGATAGTATAACAACAAATCTTCCACTGTCGACTACAAGACACCATGCAACCATAATCACACATGAACTCCTTTTTGGCAATAGTGCAGCACCAATCTGCTATTTTTGCGAACAATAATTTTGTTGCCAAAGAAGCATTGTTCCCTTGAAGAGACTTATCACTAATATTAGTCAACAAAACATAAACAGGCTCGCGGTACTCCTTAACAAGCTTAAACTACTAGAGATAATTAATTTTACGAGGTATTTACACCAAATGTCCCTCTTGTAAATGAGCTACAAATATGAACATTTTGTGGCATAGTGAATATTTCTTAGCGATTTGTCAAACCACTTGAAGTGAAAACACCTGTTTTTTCTGTAGCATGCCTGATAAATTGACTTCTAATGTAACTACAAATAAATATAGCTAAAGTTCTTGTCGCTTTAACTTAATATTCAGAAACTAATTAATTAATATAATATGTAATTAAATGAATGAATATTACATCGAATTGCTCGAATATACTATACCCTGCACTCAAATTATTTCTTATAATAGCTGGACTCGGAACTAGAAATTCATATTAAAATTGGCGAAAATAATTTTTGGTATATCTGTTGGTTTTCGAGATGTTGTACTGTTGAGTGTATCCGTTTTTTAAAACTAATTTGTTTCAGGTATTGACGAGGTTATTAATATCTCTCTTTAAGGTATTATGCGAACTAGTGGGCCTGATGTTCTACGTTCTATGTTTCGGATTGCAAGAAGTATTGAGAGCGAGTCGGAGCATATGACATGCTTAGATGTTTTTGTTGCGCTAGTCAGCTCCACTGCTATTAAAATTGCTTCTGCTTCGGCTGTAAAGATTGAAGTAAACGAAGAAGTTATGGCCGATCTTGGAATTCTATTCTTTAATTCCGCCGAGCAATGACACCGCAACCACCAGTTAATGATGGCACTATTGTAGAGCCACCGTATTATAACGAAGTCAATTCAGTTATCAAAAAGCTGAAAAATAATAAAGCGGCAGGCTCTGATGGACTGTCAGCTCAGTTATTTAAGACCGGTGGCGAAGAGTTGGTTAGGAGTATGCACCAATTTTTATGCAAGATATGGTCCGATGAACGCATACCCAATGACTGGAATCTCAGTGTTTTCTGTCCTATCTTTAAGAACGTAGACCCCGCTGTTTGCGCCAACTACCGCGGAATAAGTCATCTTTCCATTGGATATAAGATTCTGTCGCGCGTGTTGTGTAATAGGCTGAAGCCATATACGGATTCACTGATATGACAACATCAGTGTGGCTTCGGACCAAAAAGGTCAACCAGTGACCAAATGTTCACATTACGTCAAATCTTGGAAAAGACCCGTGAGTTCAACAAAGACACTCACCACCTATTTGTCGATTACAAAGCCGCTTTCGACACGCCGATACGATCGAAGTTCTTCGACGCCCTGTCTGCACTAGGTATCCCGGCAAAGATCTTCCGTCTTTGCATGGCGACGCTATCTAACACACAAAGCGTTGTTAGGGTGGGAAAAAACCTCTCTGACCTCTTTGATACCAAGAGAGGTTTCAGGCAGGGCGATGCTCTGCCGTGCGATTTATTCAATTTTCTGATGGAATACACGGTACGCCAGTGCCTGTACATACAGAGTATGTCGGGCTAGATCTTCCAAAAGAAAGTGATGCTGCTGGCTTACGCCGATGACATCGATATCATCGGCACGCAGGAACGGCGAGTCAGTAAGACGTTCTCAGAGATTGAAAAACAGTCTTGGCTTATGGGTCTAGCGGTGAATGAGGACAAGACGAAGTACTTGGTGTCTTCTCAAACTCCATCATCGCGTCTTGGACGGTCAGTGACGATGGAGAATTTCAACTTCAGTGTTGTAGAAAACTTCGTCTGGAGATCAGGCGAAGAATCACGCTTGCAAACAGATGCTCTTTTGGGCTGAGCAAGCAAATGAGAAGTAAAGCCGTCTCTCGAAAGACGAAAATAAAGATCTATAAGACGCTGATACTCCCGGCCTATTGTATGGCGCAGAGGCATGTACCGTGATTGAGTCAGATGAGACAGCGTTTAAAGTCTTCAAGAGGAATTTTCTTCGCAGGATTTTCGGTCCTATTAGAGTCGGCGACGAGTTTAGGTCCCGTATGAACCGCGAGTTGTACGAGCTATTCGATGAGGCGCATAAAATTCCAGTGGCAGCACTGGACTGGGTACCTCATTCGAATGGATAAAAGAGCTCCAGCACGCATGGTTTACAGGGGGGGCCTAAACTTGATTGGTGGACTCCGACATAGAGGACGACCGGGCACTCGATGGAATGTAGAGATCTCTCCGTACTTGGCATTCAAAACGACTGGCGCCAGGCTGGCGTGCCTTCCTAGACGCGGCCATGACCGCTAGATGGTTGACGGCCATATATGTAAGTATGTAAGGTAGAGGGTGGATAATTTGTTTTATTGTTTTTCCGTAAACCCACAGACACTAATCTTTTTTTTACAGTATTATTGCTTTTGTAATATTAATGAGGAAGATGGTCTTACATTTGAGATTTTTGCTACTTAAACATTTTAGGAAATTTATATTATATATTTTTTTTATTTGTTTTATAGGTAATTGATTTGTGTGTTGTAGCCTGGATTTGGATTGAAAAAAAGACAGAGATCGTCTGCATGGCTTATTAAGTGGCTTAGTTTATTGAAAACTATCAAGAAAAGACCCACCGAGAATGGGGATGCCTCCTTTTTGTATATGTTTTTCTTTATTTGAGTGATCTTTCAATTTTGCGACGTTATTTTTCTCTGTCGAAGTAGAAGGCTGTGTATCTGTAATTTCTGAATATTTTAGGCAGTGCACTATGGTCCCAAAGCCGTTTTATTTTACATAAATTCGAAAAATCATAATCGTGATTTATGCAAGAAACACAAATAGCAAATATTTCAATGAACTTAGAAATGAAATTCTTTTTTTTTTTAAACATCCCTGTAATTTTTCTCCGGCCCTGAAGTTTGACTGTTTATTTTGTGCGCACGTGGTTGAGATTTTTGTTGGAAGCTTAGAAGAGTTAGGTTTTTGCTCCATACATTGAACATTTCTCTTTAATTTTGTGTACGAGTATTATTATATTTTGAGCAGTTTTTACGACTAGCATCATGTTTGATATATTGATTTTCCATCTCATAGGATTTTGGATATATTCCTTGACGAGAGCGGTGTGCCATGAAATTTGAATTTTCGATGGAAGGTTGTTTAGGTCGAATGTTATCTGCACCACTCCAGTCGGAGTAGTTTTGCCATCTATTTGTCGTGAATATTTGTACATATCGACTATTTCTTCGTTAGGAATATGATTGAGATTTACATGATAATACGATTTCATTTTACTGGATTCTATGAAGGTCATTAGCAGCGAGGAAATTTTCGGAAGTTCTTTTATTTTCGACGAAGATTAGGAGCTTGTTCGACTGCCAAACATGAAAAGGAGTAGAGTGGCTTTTCGTAGTCTAGGGACGAGATTATAATAAAGTTGGGGTTCGGTAAGTTGGCCGTTGGTAGCTCTGGAAAGGCTTCCGAAAAATAAGTTGGTTTTTCCGTTTTACTTTGACTTTTTTACTTTTTACTAGGGCGAAGCGATTTGCCTCTAGGCTATAGTGCTCATGCCCTATGGCTAGTTTAAAATAATTATCTACGTATATATTTTTTGAATTATAACGACTTTTTACAATGAAACAACATGACCATCAAAACGCGCTTAACCGGTTGCTGACCAGTACAAACCGGTTTTATAGGAAGACACATCTTCATTTTAAGAATCGGTTCAAACCGTTTTGGGCTAGTCCGTAACCGGATAAACGTGTTTTTATGGTCATGTTGTTCAGGCCGTTTTCCGTTATAGTTCAAAATTACTCCAAACAAAACATACGCGCAATAAAAAATTCCTTGAACAAAAGCAGTGCAGCATTGTATATTGCGTATTTTCAAAAGTAAAAATCTATTTTATATAGCGGATGAAGCATCGGCGACACGATATGTGTGATATGAGTAAAGATTGGCGGAAATTAAACTCACAGAAAGAGAGTATCTTCAAATTTCATAACAGGCAGAAGGAGGCGAAAAAGTTCCTATTAAGTATATATATTCTTGTTCAGCATCAAAAGTCGAATTAATATAGCCATGCCCTGACTGTATTAAAATCGATTTCTTAGAGACTATAAGAGAAACAGCCATAAAATGCTCCCAATTATTCTTCAGATCGGAACTCGCTAGCTATCATTTTTTTTTTTTTTTTTTTGTTTAATTAACTAGAAACGCCAGATTTGGTATATCTTACATGATTCATAAGAAAGTAAGCCATATAGGTTAAGACCGGACCACTATAAGAGATGGCATTCATACAAATATGTCCATCTTTCCTTTCTGGGTTTTTGAATGAAAATTTTTTGTAATTTAACACTCTATCCAACGTACTGTTCTTGTAAATTTAGCTAGTAACACTAAATGCGATGAGTCTTACGTCAATCCTATCAATATTTCACACATATTCGTCACACAATTATTGAGTTTCTATAACAATTTTGGTTAATTATGTTAGAAACTCCAAACGTTGTGTGGCTAGATTTTACGTAAATACGTTAATGGGGCTGGAAGAAGTAATTCAACGTATCTTCCCATTCATTTGAGGTACAGGGATGGAGAAGTAATTTTATTAAGTCATCATAGCATGCTATGATAAATCCAATTTTCTTAAGACTTAAAAAATTTTAATCTCGGCGATAGAAAAGGAAGATAAAAAGGGGGCGTAGCAACGCCGGGTACTCTAGTCCTCTATAAAATGAAGTACTATGGTATAACATATTTTGCCCATATAAAATTTGGTCCCTCTTTCGCTTCTTGGGGATACAAAAGAAAGAAAGATGCAAAAGAAACGTAGCATTTGGACCAAATTCCCGTCCTTAGGACGTAATTTTCTTAAATGGTTTAATGTTCGTTTCATATTTCTTTTGTAGATTGACCGTAATTGACCGTTTTTTTCGCATCCTTTTAACCATTTTAGGAACTAGTTTCGTATTTATAAAATATGCTTTGATAAAAATTTATTGACATTATACTCAATATTGATGAAATTTCAGTAGAAATTAATATTTTTATCGTCTTTGGAGACCTCAGGCAATGAATTGTCATCTTTCATCTTTCTAACTCGAAACAAAACATTCTAGCTTATAAGTTGTTCCATCAATTGAAAGCCACTTTTCTTTTGATGTCCTTCAACTGGGTGATTTGAAGATTTGAAGAATTTTGTGGGAAAATTATGAAAGTATTTATAGATTAACCAAGTTTTTTTAATATTTCGCAATTATTTTTCGGCATTACAACCAGTATTGGAAACTACCTCTCAGACAAACTCCCTATATGCAATTTTATACAAATTATATGATATGCCAAATGTATTAAATATGAATTTTAAATGCTCGAATTTATATCGGCTTTATATTAAAGCTATAGTACTGCACTGTGGTCGGAAGAGCCTAATTTCTTGCATATATTTGGTTAAAGTACTGTAACTTGGAAAATTTTCTAGTCATGAAAATGATTTTCGACAAAAAATTTCAGACCGATCTTATCTTGCTGGTACCGCCCACCTCATCTACATCTAACTAAAACGGATTCATATACGAATCCTGTTCCGATTCCAAATCGCTCTAGGAGTGCCAAAACGTCTGTCAACAGATTTTTTTGTTTGTTTTTTCAGCCATTTATTTATGTAAAGACTGGAAAGAAGAGGATCCGCAGAATCTATTGATCGATTAAACATATCCGTCATATTGTTGATGTTATTGTTGTGTCCTGCATGTGATAGCATATTAGCGTTTCTATAATTTTGATCTTCTGATGCATTTTCCCCATAAGCATTCGAATGGAATTGCTGAAACCGAAATAAATTGAGTTCCGTAGACCACTATTTTACTAACAGTTGGACACATTAGATGTAACGGATCTTTTTCATTACAAATTTATACAAATTTATGTTAATCTGTACAGTGCAGTAATCACATGGAATGGCGATTATAATGGTGTGGAAGCTTAGAAGGATATTAGCATCAATCTCTAATATGGACGCAAATAATGCGATCATTTCTTTCTACAATTTCACTTGGATATTCTTTTTTCGCAATTGCAAAGCATTTGTGAAAAAAGAATGTTTGTTATTAATTAATAAAAATTCGATATGAACTTTGGAGAACAAACTCTAAAAATCTTATCCAAGAATGCAACGGTTTTTATATTGAAGTGATTCCTTTGGTTAAATAATTCAGCTTTTATATCTTTAATTAGCAAATAATATAATGGAGAAATATTCTTTAAGAATCAAAACCAAATGAAGATATTTTTTAGCTGTAGATAAAAATCAAGAAGAAAAATATACACTCTTTTATATTCATTTGAAGTAGCTAAAATTCTTAAATTTAGCTAAGATATAATACCTATAATTCTCATAGGAGATTACGAAGTAAATTTTGCCAAAACATCATCAGCTTCAATATTAAATTTTCTCAAAGAAAAATTTTATTTGAAAATATCAAATGATCCGACAAAATCAACAACAAAAAAACATGTAGCTATACTTACACACAATTTAAATACCAACATTTGTATTTTATTTAAGTTATCATAAGCCACTTATAACATTTGTGTTACAAAATAATGAAATAAATAAATACATCTCTGGTCACTATTTTGAAACGTTATTCCATTTTGTTCAGCAGTTTCACTTGCACCGTACAGCCCAGGTCTTTACAATTTGCAATTTTTCCTCTTGAGCTATTACTGCCTTTGCTATAAGTCAGCGGGGAAGTCCTGGGGCATTTGAAAGTAAATCCTCTTCATCGATATATTTGTATGTATGTCCTTTAAAGATTACTAAACTATTCATCCGATCACCAATTGGAAAATTTCATTCTCTGTGATGACCCATCCTATAAAATGAAACTTTTGTATGTTATACACTCGTCCGCGAAGACTATCAATATATTTTCCGTCCGGTATATAGTGCAGATCGTGATCCTGGGAGATAATTCCAACAAAATTGTTTTGTCAGAGGAGACAATACGATTTCATACTGTTCTTTCCAATTGATTTTTGTAAACATATTTCCATATCATTCAATTCGGAAGGTGTTGCACTACATATGTACGAGGGGCACTATTTATATTTTTGGAAGTGGAAACACTAATGTCGATAGGTAATATCTGGCAATACTTAAACAAGCTCGAGCGGATTGGTGCAAAACAATGGTGAAAAATACGTGGTGCTTCAAAAGACGTTTCTAAGATCGTCACAGGTGACGAATCATTGATATATGCGTATGAGCTGGAAATAAAACAGCAATCGACCGTGTGGGTGTTCCAAGACGAGCCAAATCCAACCCAAGTTGCTCGCGCACGAAGCAATGCGAAGCAAATGGTCGCCAGAGTCTTCGACCGAATGGGTCATGTAGCCACTGTTCCGCTTGAGCATTGTAGGAGGTCAATTCTGAATGGTACACAAAAACCAACCGCCGAAGATGCATCACCCCTCACCATGACAATGCAAACTCTCACATATCGGCTCACACAAGGAGAGTTTTTGAGTTGATGGGTCATGCACCGTACAGCCCAGATTTATCACCCAATAATTTATTTTTATTCCCAAATACCAAAAATAAACAGCGTGGTGAACGTTTTTCTACGCCCAAAGAAGCTGTTGATGCGATCACAACCCATCTTTTAGTGGTGCCTCAATTGGAGTGGAAAAAGTGCTTCGAAAATTGGTTTGAGCGAATGGAAGTATTTTAAAAAACATTTTCATTTAAGTTTGTTATTATTTGCTATTCCCGAAATATAAATAGTATAAAAACGCATTGCAAACTTTTCCATCGACTTGTATCAGATGTTTTATATTTATTGTCTTACTAGTTGTTTTTTATTGGGTGGACATAAGCCTGATCTATTTTATCTTTGAAATATTTTTGTTTATGGATGAACAATTGCGGATTCTTTTTAAAATTTAAATCTACTCGCGCAATAATATCGGTTAGATGATGGTGTAGGATTTTACCAAATTATTTTTTACAAATGCTTATACTCGCTGTGTCTCTAACTGTCATTAAACTAATTAATGTTAGCTCATTCAGTCATCATTTATGTCATCAATAGCTTCGCTATGTACCTCTTGAATGGTTTAATACGGTGTCGAGATGTACTTCAGCACTAGATATAGTAGAAGTTATATTATCAGGGTAACTTTTTGGTTTTTCTTTTAAAATGTGGCAAAGTTAAAAGCCGACCTTAACAATATTTCCGAGTTTATAAAACTCTTCCGAAGTGTACTGAGACTTGGGTAAGTTTCTATGTGTAATAGGGCCTAAGAGATTATTTTGATATAATTTGTTTAAAAAATTATTGAATTTTAATTTTCTTATAAAATAATCTCATTACGAATGTATATACAACTGATTATAAGATAAGATTATTCTGAATCGAATTTTTGATTCAATTATTTTATTAAAAATTATTTTAAACTTCAAATTTCACTTAAAAAATGTAATTTTATTTTTTTTAAATTAAAATAAAAAGTACTTTTTTAAAAATAAATTATATTTTTTATTTGACTACTGAGAGAATGAGACTACGAGAGAACCAAGGCTGAGTAAGACACAGTTGTGTTAGGAATACATCTGCCAAAATACTTTTATATATTTGAAAAATTTCTATGCCAACTCAATATTAATGTATTCTTCTGACCAATCAGTACTAAGTAACGGATTTAAGTTTATGTAGTCGGGTTTTTAAACATTTAATTGTTGAAGAATTAGGGTAATAGATATTTTCAGGCAAAGTAATTGGAAAAATCCTTTTAACGGATATGCTAAAACCACTGTCAACAAAGACAAGATCTAGAAGACACTCCGATGCTTCATGTAAGACTTTACATTGTGACTAAATTTTATGTCTATTGATACTATTCACACCTTGAGCATATTTATATCCACTAGGTATTTAATGCTGAACAAGTATATATTCGTATATTATTTGTAGTGTCTACCACGTATCCTTCTGCCTATTTTATACATTTTCAAAATACTTAAATCAATTAGTCAACGAACTCCTTTAAATTGTATTGTGAATTGTATTGAATAAAAAATATTTCATTTTCAAACTAAGCACTCATATCGATCTGTTTTTCATTTATATTTATTTTGTCGTCAAGGCAACATCGAATTGTTTATATTTTGGTTATACTAACAGAGAGCTCATAACAACGATATCACCATGTCTGCGTCGCGCGTGAAGTTTAAAAAGTACCACAAGTTTCAATCATCAATCGACCCAGTCAGACACTCTGAGAAGCTCAAAGAAATTGAAGACAATGCTGCTGCTGACGCTTTGACTACTGAAGAGCTAGATTTTCAGCTAGAGGAAGAAGAGATGGGATCCGAAGAAGGGGAAGACGACTTCAGTCTGTCTGAGGGGGAACCAGCTTTTAATATTGGACGTATAGATCTCTCTTTCCCGGAGGCTATAGAAGAATATGAGGCTTCGAATCCGCAATGCTATCCGTTATCTTACTATTCTCTCTCCCCGAAGGAGCGAGTTTTGTTGCTGTATGCCGAGAACTTCCGTAAACAGTTCGTCTTAAACAATCCCAAAAGGAGGGCTCTGGTGTTAGCATTACCCAATGAGTGCGATGTCCAAGTAAGTTCCATGATGAAGAGCGAAATAGTTTACATGCTAAAAATATTATTTAAATTCAATAGAAGTTTGTGTGTACGACCATTCGACCCACCGCTTTCATTCATGAACCTTTGATTGGAAGCTTTGAGGAAATTGCAAAATTCGTTGCCGATTTTGTAGAGTACGAAACATTGGAGGATCCAATTAATTTGGTAAGCAATATGTGAAAACTATTATTTAACCATTGTTTAAATAATTTCGGTAGAATCGAGGCTTTAACACTTTTCACATTTGCACTTTGCTTGGTAACGGTTGAATTTTTTATTAGCAAGAATACTAGATAATTGAGTTATCTCAGATCAACTTTTAAACTCTAAAACTTAAAATCTAAGGCCGATAAGACTCCAGTTCCCATAGGAAAAAAAGATATAAGTTTGTGCAAATGTATGTTACAGACAGAAATAGGCGAGACAGGTTTCACCAAGTATATATATTACTAATCAGCATCAAAAGTCGAGTCGATATCGACATCCCTACCGATATCCATCTATCCGGCTATAAGTAAATCGAAAATCTTAAAGAATATAAGAGCCATCAAATGTTCATATTTGTATTCAACGAACACTGTAACCCCTCCCCCTCCTTCTTATTTGGCATATTTGGAAGCAAAAAATATATGCCGATCTGACATATTTGAACAACATTTTATAGCCAAGATTTTCAACATAAAGAACGCTCAATTATAAATACATAAAAATCAATCCCAACAAAACGAATCTAATACACAAAACTTAAGTCAAAAAATGGTATCAGAAGATTTGTAAGATGTGGGTAGGTTTTCGTCATTTAGATTTTACTTCGTGAAATATTATATATGCATCGGATGAAATTCACAACAGTTATGTTTGTCATTTTAGTAGATATATGGTGAAAAATAAAAGGAAGTATACAAAACCGCTTACCTTGCACCACCAGTTCCCAATATATTATATTTCAATAACTATCCCAAACTTACGTATTCTCACCCAAAATATGTGTAATAATAATTTTTTTGGATCCTATACTTTTAAATAAATGATTGTGTATTGCTTACGATGCACTTTAAATGAATTTTGATAAACCTTTCCAACAACACACCACAAAGTAAAATATATAAAACCGTTTGTGCAGAGTAGCCAATTAAAATTCGAGTTTTTTTTGAGTTCCTTTGCTAAACTCATTTAAGAAAAAAAAAATTCTAGAGCAAAAGTTTTTAAGTTTTAATAGTACTAAAATCCCGTATCAAAAATTTTATTATTTTGAAATGATTCAAACAAACGCACAGTGGCCGGATATGCAAAATTGGGGCGTAAAATAAACTGCAGATTCCAGGGACTTTAAATTTGGTACAAATTAATAAAATTGTAATGTAACAAATTAATAAAAATTGGACAGATTTTGAGATTGATCGGACCACACCCATTCTTACCTTTCATATTAACCATAATAAAATGCTTTGAACTTGATACTAATGTAAGTACAAATATTATTTTTGATTTTTAATATTTTTAAACATAAAAAAAGCTTTTATTTAAATGAAGGCTCGATATTAAGGGATCCGAAGAATCATTGCTTGATGAAAGATATCATCTATATTATTAATACGACTACTTTTTCGTGCGTGGAATACTCTGTCGCGTTTGTAATATTTATTTCGAGCCTCGGAGGCAATTTCGGCTAAACATCCAACGGGAAATAATTTGTGATCCTTTTACCAGGATCTTGTGAGTGGTGGGTGACATGGGATACCACGGGTACTTTTTCATATATAAGGAAGCAGTTTCATTACAAAACCTTTGAAACTTTTGAGAACTCATTACAAACTCGCAAGAAATGTCAATTAAAATTGTATTGAACCATTCAAGAATTTATAAATCTAATTCTAATATAGAGGCAAATAGTTGGTTATTTGCGAACGCCCTCCTAACACTATTGCCATAATTTGTGTTGCCGCTTCCCCGTTAAAACATTCAAAACCTTACCGTCAATGAGCGTAAAATTGAAATCAAATGAAACTGTAATATTTCTATCAGCAATTTCATTAAATATGTACGGTGATAAAGTTTTGAACTTGTATCTTTACTCTGTCGTTTCCTTTTAGAATGTGTTCTTTACTTTCCTTGGTAAATCCATTTTTAATGGTCTACAAAAGTTTACTGACTGACTTTTTGCATTTATCCACAGAACTCTTCCTAAAGAATCAACTAATTTAATTGGTATAATAGAAGTGAAAAATAAAGAATGATCAAATGTTTCTGGCTCCTTCTCTGGAAATCCCTGTTTGAATAAACTTTGTCCAGTCGATCCGTCGAATCCAAATTAACTTAATTTATTTCTTAAAATTGATTAAAAACTTCTTTTTGAAAATTTATCTCTCTTTGAATTGTGATTTACCATATTTGTTAATGAATCTTGGGCGATGGTTTCCGTGACTTCAATATTCATAAGTCTGCATTGCAACTTAACTTTGTATTCTTAATCATAGATTGGCAATGTATCAAAGACTTGTTTCCGTATAAAAGTCCTAATGCTGTTGGACTGCCTTTTGGTAAAGGAATTCTCCAGTAAAAATGCTAAAGCTTTATATTCTGAAATTGGAACGGGCTTTGGTACGTTATAATTTTTTTTTTTTTGAGACGTTGGGCATATTTTCATTAAAGTCCAATCCATTATTTTTTTCCCTTTACATTTTTTGGCAGATATGGCTCCTGCATGAGCGATTAAATCAATATTATGATCTTGAGTAGTGACGAGCGGAAGCTAGTTTGCGATTCAAACGTGTGCCGCTTCATCATAATTTAAGTGCGGCCGTCCTGTTGAATATCTTACCAAATCATCTTTATCAATTTCAATGTCATTTGTCCAGCAAGCCAATTTGGATGTATTTCTTTGAATCTTTTTATTTCCCTTTGACATTTTGGCATATATTTGTTAAAGTATGAGGTAAAATTGGAAAATTGTTCCATTATATGTTGTTTCTTCTGTAGCTGTTAATTTTAATAAGCTTTCCAAACACCCAATTGGAAATCGCCTCCGTTTTGCGCCCACCTTGAATCCAAATCTCGAGCATTTCCTCTTGACGAAATTCGAACCTGTCTTTAACATCATCCAACATTTACCAAAAGCGCAAAAAAGGCGCAAAAATAATTAGTTACAGTAAATTAATCACATATTGATGAACATAATATTTATAACATAAACTAGGTAAGCCAAAAAAACGAAACGCGACAATAACACGTAAAAGCAAAAACAAAACACATCATAACACATTGATCTACATTTAAAAGTCAACATACCTTTATCGGTTATTCCCATTTCAAAGTAATGTTTATTAACAAAGAAAAAAAGGTTAAAAATTTAATGCAAAAATCACGTTTAACAGCTGCAAAAGAACTTGAAAACAGCGGAGCTTCAAATCAGCTGACTTTGAAGGCTTCCCAAAATTATCACGGGTACACAAACAATTTTTGAATATGGTATTTTATAAACTATGTAATCACACTATTGAAGTGAAACTGCCAAACAAAATGGATTCAAGTTTCAAAATAGTCTCCAGAGATGTGCTCAATAATATTATTCATTTATGTAATTTTTTTATGATACAAAAGTTATAAGTGGCTTATGATAATTAAAATTAAATTCAAATATTGGTGAGTCCACAGTGTTTAAATAGCGTGTAAATGTAGCGTCTAGCATTGCTACAGCCTTTGTTGTTGATAAGTGAAGCTGATGACAAAATTTACTTTGAGAATTATGTATTGGTATTCTTTCTTAGCCAAATTTAAGAATTTTAGCTACTTCTAATGAATATAAAAGAGTGTAGAATTTTATTCTTGATTATTAACTACGCTTCAGACTCACAAGCCAATGGGTTTTTCCTCTGGAATTCCGTTTCCCTTTGCACACTATTGAAGTTGAAAATGTAATATACACACACACGCTCTCCCCACTCTTTACTCATTTTTACCTCATAACTTTCACATTTAGCCTGCGTAATGAAGTTGCACTTCAAAAATAACACCACCAACCCTAAGGATTCAAAGATATAAGAAAAATTGTGCCTTGGCGTTACGTTACAATATACAGAAGTGGTTTTTGACTTGGATTAAAAATTGGAAAACTCTACGAAGCAAGACTTTTTTAATAAAAATGTTTTAGAAGGATTTGAAGTATAAATTATCAAAGTTATTACATTAAAAATCTTTCCTTGTTCTTTTTTTATTAGCCTTTGTATTTGACGACACGATACATGGAAATATTAAAAATGTTAGATTTTCAAGATATATACATGTACATATAAATTTATTATACTATAATATAATTGCCTTTTATGCAGCTCAGCTCCAATGGGACATGGTAGTGCACCGCCAATTTTGACCAAACTTATGATGTGAACTTATTTCCGCTGATCCCATTAACATTTATAACAAATATCCCTGTATCTCAAATGTATGCAAGATATGTTGATTTTTTTAATGAATTGTTGCCAGAATCATTTTAATTAGGAACGTTTTCCCAGTTCGTCCTCAAATACAACATGCTTCTATGCGGATGTGACGTTGTGCCAAAATTTTAAAACAATCGATAAAGTACTTTTGGATATTTAAGGTTTTACACAAACGAACATTAAATTTTTTTTATATATATTGATAGATAGATAGATAAATAGATAAATAGATAAATAGATAAATAGATATATAGATAGATAGATAGATGATAGATAGATATAATAAATGTGGCGTTACTTTACATACTTTTGAAAATTAATGTAAACTTAACTATTTGTTTAATTAGCCAGTTTTTCTTATAATTAGTTAATTTTATTATTCGGTAAAATGCGGGCGCTCTATGGGTTTTGTCTAACACAAATCAAAACGCGTCGCCGACTCTAACAGCCGTTATGTCGTTTCATATGACTCAATCACGGTCTATGCCTCTGCGCCACACAGAAGGACCAGGAGTATCACCGTCTTGTAGATCTTGATTTTCGTATTTCGAGACATGGCTTTTCTTTTAATTTGCTTGCTCAGCCAAAAACTGCATTTATTTGCATGAGTGATTCTTCTCCAGACTGACGCGGTTAAAATTCTCCATCGACACAGACCGTCCAAGACGCGATGGTGGCTTGCGATAAGACACCAAGTACTTCGTGTTGTCCTTGTTCACCGCTCAGTGCAGTCGTGCTTAACGTAAGCTTAAAAAAGTTGAACTTATTATTCGTTTGTCTTATTGTAGTATCGTTATATTGTATTAATAATATTTTAAAAATTTCAAAATTTGCTTGTCAATATTTTTACAACTTGTAATAAATCGCGATTTATTACCGACAAGTTTTAGTGAAATGTCTGAGCACCTCTGCCAAGTGTAAGAACAGACATTACCTATAGCTACACCAGTTTTTGCTACTCCAATAGCAGATTTTGAGAGTAACAACTGATTAGATGTCAGAACATTCAAAGGAGCCTCGCAATGTATTTGAGAACATACAAAGTGTTGTCGTCAATTGAACAAGTTTGACGGTTTCTTGTTTATCTGTGCAGCCGCATGTTGTTTCAATGGATGTTTCAATGGTATGGTAGTACATGATGGGCTTATTGTTGTTATCTACGTGATATTTATTTTTCGCCTTACAGCACCAACTACTGAAGATAATATCGAAACTTATATTAATTCACAGCTACACTCGATACTCTCCAGTCTGCTAGTTTTTGGCCTAAAGGCATTGTTGTGCGTGAATACGTTTATATTGGTTCAGAGCAAAATGCAGTTGAATTTTTCGGTTCTTCTTGCAACATACCAAAAAACTAAGTTTGTCTTCTTTCCTTATTCACTAAGAACTAAACTTAGAGACCTGTGCCTAAAAATTGTATCTGAGAATGTTGACTTTATTATTTTTACTGAAACAAGGCTTCAAAATATCTTATTTAACAATTGATTGGCTTATACTATAGAGGTGTCTTTTGTGTTCAATAAGGCAGTCGTCTTGGGCCATTGCTTTTTGTTTTTTTCATAAATGGTCTTCCTTTAGCAATAATTCGTGCTCATGCATTGATGTATGATGTCAAATGTTTGTTATATTCTGATGTTTCCCAAAATAGTATATTACAATCAGATTTGAATTCGATACATACTATGTGTTTAGAAAACCTTACAATACAAGGCACTTATTGGGTGTTCGTAACATTAGTAAGGTAAGTAATTTAGCTGTAACAATCATTGTGTGCATGGTAAATGAAACTAAAGGCGTTTTTGGCTTTATAAAGCGAATTTAATGACCCTTATACTACAAACTTTTTCGTCCGATTTTAGAATTTGCATCATGTGTTGGAACCCTCATTATGTAATTTACCAAGACCGATTCGAGTCTGTTCAAAAACAGTTTCTGTCTATGCTGTCGTGTTCCTTCACAAGATTCTTTGTGGTGAAGTTGATTCTTCTTATTTACTGCAATCTTTATCTTTAAATGTTCCATCTCGCTTGACGCGAAACTATGTGCCCTTATGGTTGTCATTTTGCATAATAAACATACTGGGCGGAAATTACAAAAATGTGGCCAAAAATCGAAATGTTAAAGAATTCTCATGAAACTTGGAATTCAACGGTTTTTGGGGTCCTGATTACGAATCTGATGTTAGATTTGTAAAATGTCGAACGAGTTTTTAAATATTTAGCGGATTTCTGTGGAATATGTAATCGGGTGTTTTCAGGGTCGCTGATTACGAATCTGAGGTCCGATAGGCAAAATTTAAAATGTGCAATACAGAATAGTTTGAACAATTGTTTAATTGTATTGAAACTTGGTATCTGGTGATATATTTAATATAGTAACATTTAACACAATAGATTTAAATATAAATTTTGTGATTTAGGTGTGGCTAATTACATATAAATTGATATTCAAGAACTACCTGCAATTAGCCTGCTAAAATTTACATTTATTTGCAGTTTTCAGAGTCCACCACGAGGAGGTTATAGGTTTCTTAATACCACGCTGCTGCTGGTCAATGTAAATCATTTCGCTTCATCAGCGTCTGGCGTTCTTGCGTTGCTCTAGTTATTGTTGTCACTTCTTGTTGTTGTTATAAGATCGTCGTGATATTCCATCACAACCGTGATGGCTTCAGTGGTGCTGTTGGATTTATTTGAAGATATTTCAGTTAATATGAAAAAGGGCATTTTAGCGCATTAGTACATGAAACAAGAGACTCTAAGGAATATTTTCTTAGCAAAGATTTTATTTTATCGAGAGTTGCAAAGAGTTGCCAGCTTTCGGCAATGCGCACGTTATGTATAAACGTAAAAATTTTTGAATAAAGTAAGTGAAGTGAATTCAGAAAAAATTAACTCAGTATATACTAACTGAATACAAAAATGTGTAAACTTAAAGAATTTAAACAAAAAAAGCACAAGTGTGAGACATCACTTTATCAACGATTTTGACAAAGTTCAAAAAGTATAAAGAAAATTGTCTTTAAAAAAACAACTGTAAGACCAAATCTTCTAAAATTGTACTCCTACCTACTTTGAAGTCTAGAAATAAAAAATATGTTTGTTTAACCCCAATACAAATTTCGTCTTTTGGCCACTTTTTCGTGATTTCCGCTTATAGTGCAATGCTTGCCATGATTCACTTCGATCTGTCTGCTATACCTATAAAAAATGTTCTCATCTATTCTCGTACAATTCTTCTTTAAACTAAATAAAAAAATCTGTCCTTAACTCTGAACTTCAATAAATTGTAATTTCACATTTTCATTGTAATCTTTTGATTTGTAATTGCGACTGCTTCGATCACTCGATCAACTGGGCTACCAAACAAATCCTCCAACGGGACTGAGTTTTAGAAATAAGATGTTCATGTGAATAGTTGTTATAGTAAATCCTTGTAGTTCTATTAGTAAATCCTTATATGGCTGCAGTCTATTGCACAATATGCGCTACAGATGGAAAGGAGATTTGTCCCACGGCAGTTGGTCCAAACAGCGGGGTCTCCGTTCATCGGACCATATCGTGCATAAAAGTTGGTGCTCTTCGCCGCCGGTCTTATATAACTCATCTGGCAGCCCATCTGAACTTACCTCTATGGTATTTTTCAGGTTTTTAATAAACGAATCGCCTTCATTGTTCGTAGTCCGGTCGCTATACAATAGTGCCATTATTAACTGTTAGTTCCGGTGTCATTTCTCTATCGTCGGTATTGAGCGCTTCATCGCTTCCAATGCCGACTCTCCTTTTTCTGTTCGCGTTACTCCCGACTGCAAAGGTCGTTTATAGGCAGTAGGATTGCGACACTCCTCGTCAAACAAAGAGTTAGTGACAGGTTTTGTTAAACCAATAACCTACTTTGCAGATCTATCCATGTAGCGGACGTTCACATATATCTGGAGAAAACGAAGAGGTTTTCCGGAGTGTGTCTGAGGGACCTCGACGGTTTGTTGAGATTGCACTTTAGCGACGTCTAGATTTCGTTGCACTGAGCGTAGTGCGTGCCTTGGCAGCGACAAGATGGTGATCCGAGTCGATGTTGTGACAACGTAAAGGTCGCATATGAAAGAGTTTTATTGATGTTAATTTTTATAGAAACACCCAATTTGGTTTACCTTATGTTAATCCTTGTCAAGTTTTCCATTTAGGTTCAAATCGAGCCATTAGGGTAGCCCACATATAAATCTGTCAAACCTTCGTGATTTTTTATATGAGCATGTTTTTTCGATGTTCGTTTTACGGGAATTGGCAAATTTGCGTGTTTTGTGATAAAATATTCCATATAGACCAAAATATAACAACAAGAAGGGGTACCCCTTATACAAATCGTTAGAATCAGGGTATTTCGTAGTCGAGCTTACTCCACTGCAGTGTTCTTTCTTGTTTTATACAGAATACGTGCAAGCTCCCAGAACAATTCAACCGTCCACTATACACTAACATGTCCATAAGAAATTTGGTATAAAGTGTCAAGCCAATTCGTTGATTACACCTTCTCCTACGAAAAGTTATAATAAGTTATTTCATATCACAGCCGATAAACGATTTTATATAACACAGTCTACATGAGTTCTCATGTTTATTGTTATGTTTTGCTAAGTTTTTGTTGATAATTCGATCGAAAGCACTTAAAACGTACATTTAGAAAGTGGTAAAATATATTATTTCGAATATTGGCGGTCAAAAATTCCCACCGCCATGTGGTATTAGAATTGTTGGGGTATATCACTCATAATATATTGTTCTTATTTATTCCAGCCACTGAGACAAGCTAATGAAAAAGTTTGTATCAATCGTTCAAAAAACTTGACTACAGCTCAATAATAGATCACAATCAATCAGAAAAAAAAAGTGGTAACGATGACTTATAAAATTCCGTTTCGTAGATAGATCAAGTCAAGCTAATACAAAGCCTTTTAAAAAAAAGACATTTTTCCTTTTAATTATAAATTTGCTATTTTCATATTTTATTTGAAGAGTTAAACTTTTTTGGATGTAATATTTTATCCAATGATGTAGTTAAAACATGGTATGAAAATTTTATTCTTAAAAATTTCATTAATTCTTATAAT
Organism: Leucophenga maculata; assembly: GCA_035044805.1. NCBI lineage: Eukaryota > Metazoa > Arthropoda > Insecta > Diptera > Drosophilidae > Leucophenga > Leucophenga maculata. The sequence goes on along the minus strand of JAWNNP010001131.1, from coordinate 168,890 downwards.
CTTCTAAAATCGCATTTATTTACGTAGTTTGTATGATTCTTTAAGTTAAGTAGTATATTTAATTTAAAATTTTAAATCTATTTATGTGATTCCGGAATTTTCCATGCGTATTTTAATTTTTTTTACATAAATATTCGAAAGGTATTCAACTAATAACATCCAATAATAAATTTTATGCAATAACACTTTCCTAGTTAAATTTCAAAAATAGTATTTCAAGCGCCCGTCTTAATTAGATTTTAAAATAATTTCATTAATTGCTTATGAACGAGTAGTTCGAATTTTGTATTTACAGAAACGGAATATATTAATGTCTATTTATGCATTAGCAAAAAATTAATAGGTGTATAAACTAGTAAGCGCAGTAATTGAGTTCAAGTCAAAAGATAAATCTAGCTCGTGAATGATATATGTACCTACATATAAAGTGTATATTTCTAGGAGAAATTTGGGATAGGTCTGGTTGGTATCCCCTATTCTAATCCGTTATGGTCATGGCCGTGGATCTTGAATTGAATAACGGTCTTGAGATCTTATTCTGGCACGGTATTCGCGTAGAATACGTATACAACTTAAATCTATTGATTTACATTACTTTAATGTTGTCTGTTCGTCGTCGCTCGAACTCAGTTCGAAGTCCTGTTGGTATTCGCCTGTAATTTGGCAGTCGTCAGTGTCGTCGTCGAAATTACAGCGCACAAATTCGTATGGGGGAAAGAAGAGGGAATTGAGCAGGGTGGCGGATGATTGATATATGGCCGGTGTGAATTGTTGGTACTGCAATTCGGGTACAATTGCACGTGAACAGATGGCGCTCCCCGGTTGTACACCCCATCCGTGAAGCATCTGGTGACGTTCCGATCGATCGCCTAATACGCTATCATTAAAAGTATTGCATTCCGCTGGCTCCATAGATGCCAACTTAGGTAGTTCCTATTTACGGCGACGAGTTTTGATTCGGCCAGAATCCTCTTGGACAATGTCTTCGGTCTCCGATAGACTGGCGTTCGTCGAGCTAATGGACGATTTGTTTGTGGGTTTGGTCTCGTTTCCAGATTTTATTGCCGCGATTAGAAATCGCAACTGCATCAGTTGTACGGCGGTAACACGTGGATTGCTGCAGTTCTCTAGCCACTGCAGGAACTTCTCTCCGTGTTTTATTGCCTCAATGTCATCTGCATCGGCCTCGTCATCCTCAATGTCTCCATACTGCACACACTTTGTTCGCACCTCTTCGTCGGTCTTATTCGAATTGTTGTTATTGTTGTTATTATTGCTTGCACTGACATCGTTATTGTTGTGGTGATGATTATCACTGTTATAGCTTGAATCAGACTCGCTGCCCGCTTCGACACTGACCGGCGTGGCGGTGCTGCCCAGGGAGGAATTTGGATTGTTGTTTATTTTATATAATAGATTGTCGAGGACGTCCTTGCAATCAGCGACAGTATCTGACGTACGATTTAGATCTTCTGTCGCGGTGTCAGCCTCAGACCGAACGACTGGACTGTGTACTGGACTTTGAATAGGGGTCGCAGTGGGTGAACTATGTTCCGGGATGGGGATTGGACTCAGCGCGGGACTGCATGCTTTCAACGATTTTGCCGAGAGATCTTCAGGCTTCGCCAGATCGGTATTGCTTGTAACTTCATTGTGATTAAGGTTGTCGTTGGAAGACGAACTGTGAACAGAAGGACTCGCAGTGTCCTTTGTGAGTTGTGAATATAGAATATTTTCATATGATGGTTTGTTGAAGTCACTACAGCTGGCAAGCTCCATGGTGGTTGAAGTGGCTTGCTGTTGCTGTAAGGTGTTGGCTTGTAAGGAGCCCATTGCTACTGTGTTCGGTGCCAGTGAGTGCAGACTGGCGCCAATAGCCTTGCACCAATTGTACCAAGTGATATTTTTATCATCAAGGCTGCCAGAGGGTGTCGACGATGGTGTAAGTGGTGCAACCGCGGCAGGTGGAGTGCTCGAGTGCAGATTGGGCTGTTGTGGAGTGGAAGAGCGAATAGGCGGGCTGTTTGCACCCAAAGACGGCGGTGGTGGCGGTGGATACAGATTATTGAGACCTAAAATAGTTTGTTGTGATTTAAGCCAGTACAATAGAGGGTCGTCCGGTAGGCCGGAGAGTGGAGGCATGTTGCCTACTAGTGATGATGGTATCGATGGGGTGCCGCTTTTCAAATCGGACTTTAAATCGTTTTGACTGAGATTAAGTCCGCAATTATTATCTCCAGTTGTTGGTGGTTTCTGTTTCGCCCAATTTTTAACCGTCAGACCTTGCTGTCGTTCCCCACTTTCACTGTGCGGGCTTTGAAGTTGAGTTTGTGTTTTCTGTTTTACGCTTCGTAGAGAGTTGGCGGTTGCCGCTAGGCTGTTGAACCCGGACATCGCTGCCAGGCCAGGATTCAGTTGGGCCAAAAGGTTCAAATTGGAAGAAAGCTCATTAAAACTAATTGCCAGCGGTGATTGGCCGATACCTGTGAGACCAGACAGATGTGTTAGACTCGACAATGGGCTTATAGCGGCGATCGCGGGGTCAGCTGGTCGTGAGATGTCGGCACCAAAGACTTTGTTCTTGAGAACGCCGTTGAAAGCTGCGTATTCCGGAGGCATTCCATTAAAATTAAGATCGGCCAGTGCTTTGTTTGTACTGTAATCAAGCCCATTAAGAGCTGAGCGATTAAAAGCAAGTTCGTCGAACTTCATTTTATTTGAGAAATTTAGCGGGAGCGAAGAGTCCATGCGTTGTCGCTTTTCGGGAGGCCCTAGTAAACCAACATCCAGTTTCTCCACCAAAGAATCAGCGGATAGTTTATCAGCGCCCGATTGACGTGACATAAAGCGCAATTTGTCCTCATTCTTGCACCAACCGCGCAGCGTGGACTCAGGCACGCCGATATCTCTGGCGACAGATGCTTTCGATTCACCATCGTGAATGCGCTGTATCGCATGGATTTTATCACTTGGGGTCAAGCTTCGCAGAGGACGCTTACCCTTCGTTCCCATGCGTATGTTCATATGGGGATAGCTGGAAATATCCAACTTCAGGCCGTTGTCAAACAGTTTGGTATCTGCAAACAGAATCAAACCAAGTTAAATTAGTAAGTAAATAGGTAAATAAGAGTATATGCGTATATTTTAAAAATCTAGCCTAAATCGAGCGCACACAAGACACATTCCCATTCGTCAGTCAAATGTATATAGACAGCACATTATGTACAAGGGTTGTTAACGAATCATCGCCGTCAAGTCAAATTGACTCGTACTTTTACCTAAAACGCACCCAATAAAATCGTGTCGCGCTTTTAAACTTTTACAGACAGTTCGCGGTGCGAGCAAATGTACGCACGCACACTTAGAGCGTAGACAATACGAGCACACGAATCCTTGTGACTATGCACATAGCCCTGTTAAAAATCTTCCCCCATCCTCTCGAAGTCAACCCCACAACTTACCACCCACACCAATCCAAATCTGTTCTCGCTTTCAGACCTGGTGTCGCAACGCCTTTCGCGTCGCTCTCATTTGCATACAACGCGCCGCCGTGATAAGAACCCTCAAAAAATAGAGGCAAAATTAAACGAAAAGCAAAAAACAGCGCGCGGGCGAAAACCCACACACAGAAACAATGGGAAATGCTAATTGGCGCATTGCCCTCGCCCCGCAACCTGTCCTTGGAGCAAGCGACGCGCATCGCCTCGCGAGTCCACGAATGAGCAACAAGCACTGAAATGAATGGCAATGCAATCATCGTCACGTGCTATGAACGAGTCCAAAAAACGACAGACGCACGAATCCGAAGACCCGACCGATGTTGAAGCAAATGCACGAAGCTGAGATTATTTATGACTTGTTTACCTGTTGTCGTACGAATTCAAACAACGGAGGTGTAGGTTGCGGGTATCATTGTGATAGATGGAGGGCATCGAAGAGCCTATCGGTCGAAACACTTGCCTGAAACATCCCCAATCACTGTGCCGCATCAAATCGAACCGAGCCTGTCTGTTTGTTGTACAGGTGCCGTCTGTCCGATCTGTTTTTGTGTGACAGCCAGTCTACAGACTGGTCTGTCCGTCAGTCAGTTTGTTGGACAAACGGACAAGCTTCGATTCGATGCGTACAGAGGAGCCGAGTCCGGACAAACAAGTGCGGGCGACGGTGACAAGTGATGACATTATGCTCCGCCTCTTCCGTTGGATGGCCTAGATGGAGGGACGACCTGCGGAAAGAGGATGGTAGAATAAAAGAGGACGACACCATGTGTTGTCATGCGAGGGAGCGGGTCGTAGGAATTTAGTTTAAAATTGTAAAACCTGTTTTGCGCATGACTTATACTTTTTGCCAGCTTGTGCCTCTTGCAATTTATAAGACGAAACTTCGCAGGCACACTTTAAGAGAGCCTCGCTTAGAGAAGGAGTCGGTTCCAAACAGTTTGACAAGCAACAGAAAGAAAAAAATGTAAAGAGCGCTGTCAAGAGAGCATGATTCTTTCTTACTAAGAGAAATGCTCTCCTTAAGAGATATTCAAGTACACTTTTGCTGGTTCACACTTAATAATTTTCCAATTCTAATATAAGTGAAAATCCTAAACTAAATACGAGTTTTACCTTACTCGAAAAAGGTACTTGAAATTATTACCTAAAGTAATTAAGAATGTGCATTATGGGGAATTGTAAATATGACACGCTAAGGGCAAAGTGACTAAATTTGAGGCTTTTATTTCACATCTTTCACGAAATCGCATATTCCTCGAATATGCCGATTCCTTGTTTATCGGCTATTTGCGATATAATGAGATTAGCTGAAAGCTAAAACTTACAAAATACAAAATACATATTAGTTAATACTAAAAACTAATATAAGATACAGGGGTATCCAAAGTAAAGCCACCACAGAGTCAGAGCAGAAAACAATTTTTATAATTATAAAACGTTTAAATGCACATTGCTTTCTTGTATAGTGTATATATTATCACATTTAAAGATCCATTATTGTTAAAAAAAGATAAAATGTTAACCTTTTTGCTGCAGCTTATGTTGTTTAAATTTTTTAAAGTTTTTATTCTAATAATTGGCTCGAATTGCGCCTCTTTCGTAAAGGGTTGAAGACAACTTAGATGGGTGTGAAGTAGTTAAAAATAATACATAGCACATATTAATTTTTTTAAACAAAATTACGAAAGATTGGATTAACCATATACCTCTGAGGTACTAGCAAGCTTGCTAGGAACCTGCGATATCATACCTTTATAATATAATTGGAATTTACATTTAAACAATGCCAGCTTATCTCACGACACTCAATGTCAAACTTAATTAAATTCGCCATTTGAATATAGTGGATAGATTTGAAAACAATTATTTTATATATTTGTTTTTAAATAATATTAAAATAATGAATATTTTAAAAACGATGATTTCGTTCAAAACTTGGTACTCAAATGTAACCGACTTCGACTGATCGGATTGTGCTGAAATTGATTTTGCACCTGTTGAATTGATGAAATATCAAGCAAGAAATGTTCTAACTTTCAAATAAAAGCTTGGCTTTGAATATTTTTGTTTTAATCTCGCTTATTTATGTTTTAATTTACATTTAACTTTTAAACTTTCAATACTGCCTGCATTAACTAAGCATTAGAAATAAATATTTAATATGCCTTGAAAGTTTTCCCTATCTTAAAATTTTACAGTTAATGCAGATTCAGTTTAAATTTAGGCCAGCAATAAAGAAAATAGATGTCGCTTATTGAGATTATTGTTTACTGCTTGGAATTATTTTTATGATTGATTATGAAAAAGTTTTCACTATTTTTGTAAAAGTATATTTCGATCATCAAATTATTTCTGTCGTTTAGATTTAACTATAAAACGGTATAAAACATTGTATTTGTCATCGGATCCTCACGTGCGTGCCTAATATTGTAATTCTCACTCACTTAAATCTAAGCCTTTAACTTTTAAGCTTAGTTCACCCAGTGCCAGTTATCTGGCAGTATTAACTATTTTCGTTGAGTTTGCTGTCACATTTAGTTTATATGTTTTTGAAACTATTTTCAATGCATTGTGATGATAGTGTAGAACATATTCTACCGTGTGAACTATGCTTTATAATTAACAACGATGTATTTGGTATGTAGGGTTCTTTCTATATGTAACTGAACTGTAAAACAACATGGAAATTGCCCTCACTTTGGTGGATTCTAAAGCATAAATATTCTTCTCACTTGTGATGAGACGGTCCCGGTATCAACTATGGAAATTATGCATCTTTGTATAGCAAATAAAAGGAGCGCATCATAGCATAATACAAATTGGTCTCCATTAGTCACATCACTGTATATTTTACTTTATTTCATTTGGCTACAAATAGTATATACACCATCTTACAGTCCGAAACATGGAAATTTGATCAAGAATATTTATACTTTATGGGAATGTTTTGTTTAAAGTGATGCAACGAACACTTGTGATATTTTAATACTATTCACATTACTTGTGAAGAGTATAAAAAAAGTTTTGTTTTCAACTTTGCTTTCTAAGTGCTGTTTCACTAGGTCAGTAATGATGGTCAAAATGGGTTGAAGGTTCACAGATTTGCGTTGTTTGTTTATATGGTAGTGGTAGATTGTGTAATATTTGAGAGGCTCTATTTCCATACATGTGTCACTCAGTGAATTCGCGGATGCTATTTGTAATAGTATTTCACATTGTATTCAGCCAAGAATGAAAGTGAATCGTGCTACTTCTATATGTGTGTATATAAAATTTATACATATGTACTCGTACAAGGTAATATTAGGATCGACACACATTAATTTCACTACTGGTCGGGTTAGGACAGTGTGTGTGTGTGTGTTTATTCTGCAGTCGGCAATGCTGCCGGCTAATGGAGGCAACCTTAACTTAACTTGTCCTTAACCTCTTCGTCGCCTAGTTACCGCACCAGTACCACTACTTACATATCATCTGCCACCTATTGTCTAACCCTGAATCGGACAAATGCGAGTGTCGACTCGACACTTGTTTCACATATCGAATAAAACTTTTACAACTGTATAAAAAATTACAAGCACTTTTAGTTTGCGTCTACGTCACTCACTAGTAGTTAGCTGAAGAATTTTTACTTTCTCTTTCATATGGCAACCCCAGCCTTAAGCCCATTATCCACTGCCACAAATCACAGTCCACTGCTGCCCGCTCGCTGTCCACGGACCAAACTTTCACGAACTGGGACACTGCAGTCTGCAGAAGTTCAAAAAAAAAAAAAATGAAATAAAATAAAATAAAAATAATAAAAAAAAATCACAAGGAAGTAGAAAAAAAACCAAGAAACAAGAAAAAAAAAAAACATTGAAAGAATGAAATAAATATAAAAGTATTACACTAAGTTTGTAGAAACCACCATCCGCCCCTCGGCTCCTCTGCCCAACCATGCCATGTATGTATTTATATCTGCTCGTATGGGTATGGGGTGAGTCTCACACATAAAACCTATCAAGTGCATCTGTATGAGTGTGTGTGTATGTGAGAGTTTTTTGAGCTTTTGGTCCTTATTTTTTTCCTATATACAATTATAATTTTATTGTATTTACTATTTTTATCGTTTCTCTTGATTCTTTTGGTATTGAACTCGCAGACTGCTTCAGAGTCTGGAAAATAGAGGTCAACGACAGAAACTAGTACTAATGCGTCTGAATAACTGTGTATGTATGGTATGTCTGTGTGCAAGCAATAAAAAAAATTGTATATAAATGTATGTATGTACATATGCGAATAAAATAAAAATACGTACTAGTTATGCACACATATATACATGAATGAATGTCTGTTTGTATAGAAATGTATTTACAAATCCAACTTAAAAACTTTGTTTTGTCTGTGCTCAACCTCCCCCTGGCTGGTCTGGCTACATTCCAGCCTTTCCAACCCATCCCAGCCATATAGTGTGTCCTTCTATATGTATGTACGTATGATCTGTCTGTGTTTGTCTGCGCTTTGATGTTTTGGTGTTAGTGTGTTTGTAGTTAATGCACCTGTTGGTGCCTCTACAATGCGGTTGAATATCTGAGTCGAGTGTGCGAGTTTGAATACAAATGTACATATGTGTGCGTATGAAGATAATTTATGTATGAAATATTAACAGCTTAGCGCTTCATTAAACAAAACAAATCAATTAATCTATTCAGTTTTACATACATATAAACTTTTCAGGTGGCGGCTTAGGATATTAATCTTTTTCTTCTTCTCCATAGACAACAATGATTAAATGTTAGTGTAAACAATGCTAATCGCTTAAAATAACATTTAACTATTTTTGAAGAGTTTATGAAAAATATTTGCGGCGTTCAACAGGCCAATTTTCACAGACATAATAATCTCCCCGGTTCCGGTTTCCGAAACTGAATATTATGTTCAAAATGACATCGCAAGTTCAAATCACTTAGACTTTCTCAATACCAAGTGAAATGAAATGCGAAATTTTTCTGAAAGTGAAAATCAGGCCAATATTAATAAATTGATTTCAGAATAATTTTTTTCAGATTCGGAATCGGCAATACAGGTGCGGGGTTAGACTTTGATACTGAAAATTGAAGCTGATAACCAAATAATACAATCTACCTTCAAAGAGATTTATCATATATGATAGTATTGCAAATAAGCCAATATTGATCAAAATTTGGAATACAGGTCCAACATAGGATGAATCAGTACAAATATCTTTCTTGATTTAGTTTTGTTACATTTAGAGTTGGCACTTGCCATGCAAACCTACTCCTCATTCTGAGTCTTTGAATGAAACAATTATATCGATGTTGTTAGTTTGGCAAGCAACATCAAATTTGGGGTTAATCCTTATCAAAAATATTCCATTTAGGCGCATATATGATTACTAAAAACAGTAGCCCCATACAAATCTGCCAAATATTTCTGAGTTATTGTAAAAACAATTTTTATTGTTCCTGTTTATTTTCTAGAAACGCCAAAATTTATGTATCTTGAATGATTCCTAAGGAAATATATCATATAAACCAGAATCGGTTTATATGATAGGAAGCCCTTATGTAAATCGTTAGGAACAGAGTATTTCGTAGTTAAGCCCACTCGACAGCAGCAATCTATTTTTTTTTTGCGAAAGTTGAACTCTAATAAAAATATCGAAACGATTTGCAAGTGGTCTTCCGATTTCTTTGAAACTGTGGGAAATAATAGTCTTAGGTAAGGTAGTTAAAACCCCAAAAGGATTTGAAAAATTTTCAAAATGGCAGCCGCTACGCCATGTTTCAAATTAGTGCAACTTTATTCTAAAAACTCTATATTTCGAGAACGGATAGACGGATTTTAATGAAAATTACAGACAATACAGTTAAAAAAACGTAGTTTAATTTAATATTAAATTTTAAAAAAAATTAATATTTGACCCAAAACAGTTAACAAATACTTTTCAACTACTTTTTAGTTGATTTGGTCAGTTTTTAAAAAGTTTTGGTATGCATGAAACGATTCCTTATAATTTCAACTCTCCATAGCAAAAAGAAATTGATGGAGACTTTAAAAATAGCCGAATAGCCTATAGTCTTTAAACAATATACACCCTGCCAAGAAAGTATCGGTACCTACCCAACTAGTAGGCATTTAAATTGTTTTTGCTCGCTAGTAACACTTTTCTAAATTTTGATGCCAATTAAGGACTCGCATGTCTCGTAGCCAGTAATAATGGGTGCCATGAAGATAAGATCTGAATTGGCTCGATCCAGCATGCCTGCAAAGACGAGCTCTCGATACTTTATACATGGAAACAAAATTCGGAACAAAAATTCAACATTTTTCGTACGCAATCGTACATACGCTATCGTTTGACATATCCAATAAATAATCAATCTCTCTCAAGCTCACAGGGTTCCTTTCCGCAATGTTTTCCTTTACTTTATCGACGGTAACGTTGGTCACACTCTTCGAAGGCCGTCCACAAAGAGGCATGTCTTCGACGGTGTCCAGACCGTCCTTGAACGCTTTTTACCACTCATAAGTGCGCGTTTTTGACGGAGCAGATGAAATTTCGTTCGCAACTAAAAATCGTCAAGTACTATTGAGGAGGTCAACTGACTTAAATAGCTGCTGTAATCATACTGGTTGACAGATCGCTAAAAATTGACATCATAATTAAGGACAGTGTTATAAAACTGGAAATAATAATACCTACCTAACTGCTACCTGGGAGATAGTATTTAGTCATTCTTGACATGGTATACATTATATAAAATAGGTTTGTAGTTGCCAACATAGTTAAAACGAATCATATGCCACTACTACATTCCGAACGGGTAATGCGTCACGGCGATGAAATTTAAATAATTTGTAAAAATATTGCAAGATTAAAAATTATTTAAGATTTACCAAATATTAATTATTAATATAATTTAGAACCTGGACCGATACGTCGTTGAAGTACTGAAGCCTGTTTCTCAAAGTCAGACAATTAAGATATCGACGCTTGAAGTTATTATAAAAAAAACAAATAAAGAAAAAAGGGTGGTTCGATGCCCACATATTAAGGAAAATGAATTGTGACGCACGCTGGGTACGCTAGTATTGACCCACTGAGTGTTCATCTTTTTGTGAAAGTGGGAGTGTGTAATGTACAATGTAATTTTTTTCTTGTTTTATTTTTTTAATTGTTTTTGTAAAAAGTAAAAAAGGAATACAGAAACCTTTTCAATCCTCCACTTGAACCTAGTTTTCAAAAAGTTGAAATTTAACAAGATAAATCCATATTTGGATTGAGATTCAAACAGGAAATAGTAAATGTTTTCTTTAATTAAATGTATCTCAATGTTACAAATTAATATTCTCTTTGAGAATTCAGAAAACTAAAGTTAACTTATATACGGTTTTATAGTTGACTAAGTGGGTGATCAAATATAACTCTCGTTACTTTAAAATATTAGAACAAGTAAGAAAATTACAGTCAGGCATTACCGACCTAAATGTTTTCCTAGCTTATGACCAAGCAGTGCAAAAAAAAAAAAATTGGAAAAAAAAAAAGAAAAATGGTGCTGACGAAAAATATTTTGCTCCTCTCACTTCTCACTGTACGAATAAGAAAAGGGAGGATCACAGGTCATTAAAATTCAATTGCTAATAAAATCGTCAATTATTAACCGATTTTTGATGAACTTTTTGGATTTTGGCTAAGGGAACCGTTATCTCTGTACTGGTTTTTTGTGACGAATAAATTTTTACCCTTGAGGTCGATTTTATGGGGAAGGGGAAAATTTTGAAATAAACTTGTAAAATTCCGGCAAAATCCTACTCGAATGCAAAATGCGCGAATTCTCTATCTATTACCGTTTCCGAGATCCTTTCGTTCATACGGACGAACAGGGGGTAACTTATTTCTACCTGTTACATACATTTGCACAAAACCATTAGGCTTGTACCTTCGGTACAGGTCCTAAAAATAAGTAGCTTTGAGAGGTCCAAAAATCTTAAACTAAAGCTTCTTGACAGAGCTGGAGTTTATTAAAGTTTCAAAAATATAGAAGGACTTTCAGGTAATTAACTACTGTGCTTGACAGATTGGTGACATTGAAGCTTTGGTACTTCAAGCCTTGGGTAAAAACACAAAAATGGACGGAGGTGTGTATGAGACTACCCCTTCCATTGGTATAAATGGCCAAAAAGGGGAATAAGAGATTCTTAATATAAATTTATAAAGCGGTTATTTCTTATGGTCCACTTGTTTTTTTCACATAGGATAGACTGACAGACAGAAGGAAAAGTATATATACACTAGATTTTTCATGCTGCGGGGCTGTTTGTGGCTCTAACATTTTCACAAACCTAGCATACCATTTTAGCCAATGGGTACAGGTAACAAAAAAATAAAATAAATAATAAACAAAAATAATTAAAACAAAGTAAAAATTTGCAAAAAACATTAAATTTCATGACAAATCTTTTGCCAAGCAAATTATTTTTCAGTGTAATAGTCAAGGGTTATGTCTGTTAATAATTGATAGTAATCAGTCGCAGTTAGTTATAGAAACATAATATTCATATTTCAAATACGCAATGGGTGCCAACATAAATAATATTTCAACAGCCAAAATAATGGAACTATCACATTTTTTTATCGATACTCGGTAAAAGCACATTCTATATGTTTAAAGCCCATATCTCGCTTACAAAACAAAATGTTTTTACGTCTGTTCATCTTTCTGGATATTTGAGATTTTGGTTCTCACTGACATGAATTCAGAGATTCTTGAGATGCCGTACTACTAAAGGGTTTTACTAAAATCTATTTCTTTGCAAACCTTTACGAAATATAGAAATTATTATGCAGGCTTTATACTCAAACAATGCTAAGTGATCTAATATGATATTGATCGATAAGTCGTAGATCCACATTTAAATCCATCATTCATACAATAATTAAATATTTAGGTCATACTCTGTGGCAAACATTCGCACACATTTGTTTCAAAAAATTATTCATCATTACCTTTAATTTAGCTAAGCATTAACGATGTTGTAGAAATAGTTTGAGAATGATCCCTTAAACATGGAACAAGTTTGTAGTTTAATGAATATTTGCTCATTAAAGAGAAAACTTGATTGAAAAATGCTTGTTGCTATGCTTGACAGCTTATGGGAACATTGTTTACTTTTTCTTCTGGCCATCCATCAGATTTGACCATCGAAAAGACCTATCTTGCTAATCTTTAATTTTTTTAATTGCTTTAGAGATATAATAGGCGTTAAAATATCTATAGTGACTTGATCTGAATGGGAGTAAAGAAAATTCTTTCCCATATCAACTATCTAGCGTGCGACGTGCAAGGGAAGAAGATAGAATTAAACACAGCGTATTAGTTGTTTTGAGCGGCCGATCTCTTATAAGAGCATTTGATATCAAATTTCTATATGTTTCAATATTTTTATATATTATGTATATATAAAAATTTCACTTGTTTTCTTTTTATATTGAAGCATTTGAGACAACTTATTCGAAGTCAAAATCACTTTGAATTGAAAAAATAAAATTTTCAATTTAACACAGAAACAAAACTTTTTTAGTTTTTAAACAATTTAAATTTTTATCATGCTATTACTAACCTTTTCCGTTACTACTTTATGAAGAAAAAAATAATCCGTTTCCCGATATGGAAATTTTAGGTAATTCTATAGCGAATATAGATTGCGAAACACTTTTCACTTTAAACGTCCCACGTGTTGAAATTTAACTTATTTATTTTTATTATTGTTCTTCAAGTTATTGCCTCGGATTTATATTTTTGCTTAACTTATTTGAAATAATTTTTTAAGGAAGCGCGAGAATTTCGATAATTGTTATTTATGTATTTATCACATTCGAAATATTTGCATAGAATATTCGTCCTCTACTCTTTCAGTTTCTGCTTGCCGCGCACACCGGTGTTCACACGACCGGCTGTCGAAAGGATGTGACTGCGCTGCCGTACGGCAATGTTCTTCGAAGCGAATTTCGATTTCAGCGGCGAATTTCCGACGCCGCGTCGCTGTTTGATAGACAACACGCAAATATCTCAAATGTATGCGTACCGTACATGTGTGAGTACGTCTACGCGCGCGAGTGTTGTGTTTAGTTGACGATTTGGTCAATGTGCATTTGTGGTGTATGTGTGTGTATTGCGCTCTCTCCCGATTCGCGGCCGCTTTCGCTGACAGCTAAATGTGCAATGATTAATAACGGCGAAGACGGCAATGAAGAAGTCGCGGTGCGTCTCGCCGTTCCGTAGCTCACTCACTCGCATGCAGACACATTCGCAAACTCACACTGACGGTGGTGGACATTTTTGTTGCCCGTCGCCGCTATTCTGTTTGGCGCGGTTCTCGTTGACGACGACGACGACGGCAGCAGCAGAAGAGACCCAACAAAACATCCTGAACGCGGCGCGGCAGGCCTATTTTCATCTTTTGCCTTTCTTCTTTTGTGGTGTGCGTTCCTTTTTGTTATGCACATTATTGTTGTTGCGTGTTGAACGAAGGTCCGCACATGGACGGATGGTCGGAGGACTGTGCGAAAAGCAAGACCACCTCATGTGTTGTGTTGCTTAAATGTACGAAACGCAATGTCTTTTCTCTTTTTTGCTAAAATATCGCAAGAAACCACCACGACGATGCGAGGCGACGCAAGCGTTGGCCAAGTTTGCTCGCTGGCCGGCCAACTTCGACTTGCGCTCGGACCGGACACTGATTTGGGTTTGTTCTGAAGGTAACTAATTTTTGTTGTTTCTGTGTGCTGTTGTTGTTGGTTATGTTGCTCGTTTTTCTTCGTTTTGTTTTGGTGAGTACATTCGCATCACAGCATTCGTTCTCAATTGTTATTAAAAGTCATTCAAGGGGAGAGCAAACGCTCTTTCATTAAAAGAGAGAGATAGAAAAAGAGAGCGAGAGAAGGTTTGATGGTATGGTCCGAAATTTTGAAACTACATTTAGTGCGAAGAAGCATTCTACAATATCAGACAATAGAATACCGTTACATATATTATAGCTAATAAAGCGCAATAAAACTTTTGACTAATTGTAATTTTATAAGACTTATCCACTATTATGGTACATTTTGGTACCATATTATATTAGCTTCGAAACATAAGTATGTGAAGAGCAATTGTGGTAAAGTATCATTTTGATATATGTGTCCAAGGGGTCTAGAATGTATTAAGATTAAGTGACTATACAAAACAGTCGGAATGAGATGTGGCAGAAAACATTAGGTTTCCTTGTTCGTATATATACTGCATCAAACTTGATTAATTAGATTTCCCAGGCAGATCCAGTTTATTATACCTCAACGCACCAAGATCGCGCATTCGAAAAATGTTCTTTCATTTTAATATTTTGGAAAATTTTTTTAATTTTTAAACACTCACGACCAGTTCGTTGTCATGCTGGAACCTGATGTGTGTGAATTTGCGCGGTCGAACAGGATGTGAGTATCGAACCTGTTGTGGTCTCACAAGCCAACATGTTACCTATCGCACTTTGCAAGCTGAATTACCGTTTGCCGCTCTAATTGGACATAATGACGCCGCGTTGGTTTAACGAAAAGATTTTCAGGGTACTTAGAATTACTGAATATTGACGCGTTTGTGGCACGTCTACTGTACTGCGAGCACCTTTTATAACTAAAGAAACATTTTAATCAAATTAGCATATATGTACATACATATAAATAAAACAGCGTTGCTCTAGACAGTTGATTTGATGATATAAAATTAAAATAAAATATAAAAAAAATTTGAAAAATGTTTCATTTTAAGATTGGTGACTGCAAATGAAGAGCATTATTTATAATGCAAATAATGCAATAATTATTGAAGCGCAATCAAAGATTTGTTTTATTAGTAGCAGCTTGAAATGCAGGTGAAGATACTTGTCGGCCTTTTGTTTCACATAATTACCAATTGGCTTATACACCCAATAAAATATTAAACAAATTGTAGATGCTGGCGCAGACAGGTGGGGGAGGGTCGTCAGTGCCTGTAAAGCACTCGCGTTTGTAAATTTAAAATACAAAATGGAAGCGCGCTCGCTTTTATTAAATACAACACCAGTGTATATACAAAACGGGGTAAAGTAATCTTGGCGCAAAATTCAAATTCGTAAAATAAGACATGCACTAAGTGGTAGCGTACGCGTTTGCAGTAAGTTGGTAACTAACTAATTCTTCTCTCATATCAGAGTTAGTTAGTAAAAAACGTTACACACCACAAATTCAAATTTGGCGCTAACTCAGACCAATTGTAGGGGCTGCCCACACTCGAACTTATTGCAAACCTTTATGATTTGGTAAGGAAAGCCATTAATCTTAGGTGTAGAGCCCATGCAAATTCACTTACCACTGATAGGTCTATGTTCAGAAACTATTTTTCTTTGATTCGAGTATATAAGGTTTTCGATAATAATTTATTTATTCAGATGCATATCGCAAGAAACCACCACTATAGCGCAAGAACCAACCATTATGACGACATTTCTTTAATAGTATCTAATCTCTATTCTCAATAAAAGTTTTCTTCATTGCATCTATGTATATTGGTTGTAAACGTGTTGGGACGTCCAGGGTGGACATCGTCATTAGTATTCAGCTTTGAGTTTGTACCACTTATAAAGATTTTTTCAAAGGAGACTCGCCAAATGCCGTAGTCAACATTTTTAAGAGCGTTGGAGCATTTAATTTAATTTTTTAAACAAAACTGAACTGGATTTAATTAATTAATAGCCGTTATATCGGACAAAAAACAAACTAAAAATGCAAAAAATTCTGATATTAACAAATTTATGTTGGAATCATGTCTACTAACAGAACGAAATCAATTGTACATAGCCTGCGAAGTTTTATTGGTTGAACTTTCGTTTTAAATGTATAACCGATAAGATCGGATAGACCAGGTAGGTATCAACTTAAATATAATTTTTGTATACTAAAAGGTGTAAAGTAATGTTACGGGTTTTAGCGACAGAGTCGCTTCGTAGTCGAATCAAACCTATAAAAAAACAAGTAAGGAAATACAGTCGGGCGTAACCGACTGTAAGAGGCCCTGTACCAGTTCAGGTCGCCTAACAAACATATTAAATGTTTCCCGAGCTTATGACCAAACACATGACCACTTCTCACTGCGCGAATATGAATGAAAAGAAAAGGGGGGTTGTTCAAATTCAATTGCTTATAAAATCGCCATTTATTATCCGATTTTGATGAACTTTTTGGATTTTTGCTTAGAGAGACGTTATCTCTATATTAGTATACTCAATTTTTTTTGTGCCGAAGAAATTTTCACCCTAAGGGGTGATTTTATGGGGAAGGGGGGGGGAGGGGCAAAATTTCAAAATAAACTTGTGAAATTCCGGAGCAATCCTAGTCGAATGCAAAAAACACGAAGTCTCTATCTATTACCGTTTCCGAGATCCTTTCGTTCATACAGACGGACAGACGGACGGACGGACAGACGGACATGGCTATATCGACTCCTCTTTCATTCCTGACCATAATGGTGGTAACTTTGGGGGGTCTCCGACCATTATTTCTACCTGTTACATACATTTGCACAAACCCAATAGGCTCTTGTACCTTCGGTACAGGGCCTAACATGAAAGGAAATACAGTCGGGCGTAACCGACTGTAAAAGGCCCTGTACCAGTTCAGGTCGCCTAACAAACATATTAAATGTTTCCCGAGCTTATGACCAAACACATGACCACTTCTCACTGCGCGAATATGAATGAAAAGAAAAGGGGGGTTGTTCAAATTCAATTGCTTATAAAATCGCCATTTAATATCCGATTTTGATGAACTTTTTGGATTTTTGCTTAGAGAGACGTTATCTCTATATTGGTACACTCAATTTTTTTTGTGCCGAAGAAATTTTCACCCTAAGGGGTGATTTTATGGGGAAGGGGGGGGGAGGGGCAAAATTTTAAAATAAACTTGTGAAATTCCGGAGCAATCCTAGTCGAATGCAAAAAACACGAAGTCTCTATCTATTACCGTTTCCGAGATCCTTTCGTTCATACAGACGGACAGATGGACGGACGGACAGACGGACATGGCTATATCGACTCCTCTATCACTCCTGACCATAATGGTGGTAACTTTGGGGGGTCTCCGACCATTATTTCTACCTGTTACATACATTTGCACAAACCCAATAGGCTCTTGTACCTTCGGTACAGGGCCTAATAAACAGAGTTACTTCAGGGCCCGACTAACACAAAGAAGTCCGGAAAACATAAATTTTTTATTGAAACATAAAAAAAGGTTTATAAGCTGATTTCAAATTAAAATTATCGAAATCATTAGGCTCTGTACCGTAGGTACAACAGACCCCACTAAAATTACCCCAATTATGGTCAGGAGTGATAGAGGAGTCGATATAGCCATGTCCGTCTGTCCGTATGAACGAAAGGATCTCGGACTTCGTTCTTTTTGCATTCGAATAGGCAATTGAATTTTAACGACCTATGCTTATTAAGCTTCCGTCCTCCATTTTTCTTTTCATACAGTGAGAAGTGGGAGGAGCAAAATACTTTTCGTCAATATCATTTTAGCTATTAATTTGCTACCTTTTTGTTGTTGTGCTCTGCTTGGTGCAAAAGCTTAAAAGCATTTGTGTTTGATAGGCGACCTGTACTGGTACAGGGCTTCTTACAGTCGGTTACGCCCGACTGTAATTTTCTTACTTATTTTATACGTTTTATATTGGCATTTAGGAGAGACGTTTAATTCGATTCATCTCTTGAACACTAACCACCATAGTTTGAAAATAAATTAATCTGTTCCAATAAATTATATTTTTGATCTAAAAATGGAAAAGCAAATAATTACGATCGAAATAAGTGCACATTCACGTGCACAATTTTATAAAAAATGCTGTGTCTTATATGTTTCTAAATCAATATCCCAAAGATGCTTCAATTGCAACTATCGATTTTAGATCCATTTTTAATGTTTGAGAAGAGTTTCCGATTCGACTCATCAGGTTCAATTATATATACACATTATAGGATAATAAAGCTTTTTTTTCTGACCGCTGTGATACAAATGTTCTAACTGGCTTATGATAATTAAAATTAGATACAAATATTCGTGTGTCTACCGTATTATAACTGCGTGTTAATATAGCGTCTACCGATGCATCATGTTTGGTTGTTGATTTTGTCGGATCATTTGACATGATCAAATTTAATAGTGCAGTTGATGACCCAACCTACATTCGTTTTTAATTTTTAAAGAAGATTTTTCAGAAGAACAAAAGAAACGAAAGAACTGTGCAGCAAATTATCTATTTATTATATACCTTTCTCTCTCGCCTTTCCAGCGGTCTAACGCTATCATCGGTTACAAGAGAGATACCCACGGAATGTAATTAATTCACCGAACTTATTTCACCGTAGTTACTTCACAATGTACAAAAGCAAACAGCAGTTTCAACAACAATAGCATCTCTCTCTTACTCATGCATAAGCACATTTCTCCTCTCGCGAATACGCGATTTTTGACCACAAAACGTTCAAATTTAGCCTCCGTAAAGAAGTTTCATATCAAAAAAAAAAAAAAAAAAGAATTAAATTAGAATCCTGATCGTAGAGTAAAGGATAAGCAAAATTTGTACATATGTATGTTATAGCCAGAAGCAGTCTTTGAAACTATCCTTGATGATTTATACTAAATAAAAATGCAGTGGGATGCTCGACTATTTTGTACCCTGCATATAACATATTTGTTTATAGTAGCTCTTGATTTAAGACCAATTCGGCTTTCTACAAAATAATATATATCAAACGAATTTCAATACGAGTATTAATCGAAGATACTATTGAAACAGCGCGACACATAAAGAGTCGTTCCGTGAGTTTAGTTTCTGTTAGTTTTCTCAACTCAAATAAATATACAACAAATATATACAATATATAAAACTTTTTATTTTAGTCAATATCAACGATAAATTATATAAAATATATTATCTTTTATGAGTAATACACTTAAAGAGACAACCTGGCACTTATTTTTGTGTATGAATATCAGCAATAAATTTGGTGGCTTATGCATAGAGGCTTCGCTTAAATAACATGAGCCGTGTCCCGCTCAATTGTTGGAGTAGTCCTCATACAATTCCACCACTAAAGACTAGGTGGTTTTTACAATGTTTTGGGTATAACTTCTTTTTAAACACATTTCTTGTACTCAAAAACTTTTTTAAAAAATGAAAAACTTTGTCAGTACCATTAAATTTTTATATAATGGATGCTTCCGCACGAACGCGTTACACCAACGAAATAGTTACTCAGTACAACTTTTTTTGATGTATCAGTCAGTATGAAGTTTATAATTGATATGATATATGAACGCTTCAATGGTCGGCGTTTTAAAAAAGTTTTATAATTTATTTATTTAAAAATATATATATATATATTTCGGTATATATGTATATGCTATTAGAATACTTATAATATGCCTTAAGATAAAGATAACACAATAAGTTAAGAAGAAATTGTTTCTGAACAGTTTCTAAATGTGCTTGATGTATACCATATTGGGGGGTCCAAACACAAGAGGCATACTGTAAAATAGGGCGCAATAAAGCAATGAAGAATAACTCTAAATCTCTACCCTAATCTGTACTCTAATCTGTACCTCAAATAGATGCAAAGATATGACGATTTATGTTTATCGCTTATATGGGACTAGGTAACACCCCCGCCAATTTAGACCAAACTTATAATGTGTATTTACTCTCCCGATTAACTGGCAATGACTAATTTTCCTTAACGCCTTTATGGTGGTGGGACATAGCTCCCTCCCATTTTGACCAACTGAAATTTGTGTATGATTTTCAGCTCTATCGGTTGGACGTTTTGGCATCCATGAACAAACATAAATATATATATACAACATTATACGTATATATATATTGATATGTATTCTTGATCAACTGCAGTAGATAATTCAAATTAATTCGAAGCATCTCCTGGAGCTGATCGAGCTGTCTATTCATCATCCAGTTTATGGTATCCGCAGATAGCGATTTTAAAAATAAAGGATTCAAATAATCACTGCAGTATTAAAATGTAACGTTAATGTTTCCGAAAAGTATTATTCCATTCCGATTTTACAAGTTTATACATATTATAATTTTATATTAAACTGGACATGTCCGTCTGACTGTCCGACTGCACGTACTCTGTCTTAATTCATCAAAAATAATCTCTTAATTTTTAAGATTTCGATCTAAAATTTGAGTCTGTTTAATTAAGTCTGTCTAATCAAGTCTTTTAAATCGAAGCAATTAAATAAATGAAATATTTTTTTTAACAATAATAATTTTATTGGAATTAACCTGAAAGGTGAATCTACGTTTCACATTAAGTCTTAATAATTAAAATTGCCGAGATAGCTCAATAGCAATTCTATTATCTAAGCAATACTACATTGCAGTGTTGCTGAGCCAATGGCAAGTGTGGAGAGTATCTAAGCTTCGGTTTTATCGAAGTTTGGTAGTTGTGCTCAAATTAATTAAAAGTCTCGAATTTTAATTGTTTTCTTATGTTTTCTCAAAAATTTTAGCCAAGCTGATAATTCCGACTCGAATTCGGATTTAGCGCGAAAAATTACATGAGAATATACTTGTCCAGAAATTCAGTCTTTTTTTAAACCAATTAAGATCTTTGTTTAAACATATAACTGCCCCGTAAACTATCGAAATTTATAACTAATTGGTTCATTTATCTAGATTTTCTGCGCTGATTTCAAACACTCAATGGAATATATAGTTCCTTCATTCCTTTCCAACGATTTTTCAAGTTATATATGCCCACTACAACGCGTGGCGACTAATGCAATATATTTTGGAATCTACATCTAGTTGGTGAAAGAGGTTAGTTGTGTTCTTGTTTCCAAGAAAGGATTGGCTAAAAAAAATGATATTTTTGTTCACCCGTGAAAGGGATCTCCCGCTAGCATAGTTAATGTACAAGAAATAAAAAGTTTCACAACGGTGTGAAATGTTGATGATTATTTGTTTTTAAGTTTTAATGTGGATGGTCGAAAGAAACATTTCTTAAAAAAAATTAAAGTCTAAGTATCGTGCACAAAAAGCTTTGAGCAAGAGTTAATGACGGTATTCCGCACATATTCTTATGAGTATACATAAGTTTGAATTCAATATTAATCATAAAATACAACAATGTACATGTGGGTGACCGATAGTCTATTTATTTACATAAAAATAATTGACCTGTCTGTTCCCTACATTCCCTTAATCATCGTTATTGCACGGTCGAATAGTCTAACTGATTCCTTAACTTTTTTATTTCAGGGTTGCGAAAAAGGTTAGATATAAACTTCAAATGGTTATTTTAGGCATATGTATTTAAGAAAATCCTTATTCCGTCTATCCGTCCTTCGTTCGTGTAAACAACGAAATCTAAGAAACAATAATAGCTGGAGTCTTCAAGAATTTAGATCGGAATTTAGGTCGTTCAAATGCAATTGCTCATCAAATCTTTTTTTATTATCCGAGTTTGATTATGTTACATACATTTGCAAAAAAACAAATGGGTACTTGTACCTTCGGTACAGGGCCTAAAAAGTATTTTTGTGAAATTTTTGTAAATAAGAAATCACCATATCCTAAACTCATAAAATTGCGATAAGTAGATGAGTATATATGGAACTACCAGAAAAAGTGAGCATGCCATATAAATGTGGATACTCTATTTGCATACAAATAACTTTGTGACCATCTTAAAAATCAAAAATGTGTGCAGCAGCTAGCAGACAAATGTAATTAAGCAAAATAACAAAAGTGTGAAGTCAGATTAGCCTGAAGCATCCATCTGTCCATAAGAAATCCTCAAATATTGATAATAGTTTATATTGGGCTTAATAAAAAACTTTATCATACAAATCCTTCTAAGCTACTAGTTCCACTTCGTACTACATGACTAAGAAACCTGTGAATAGACAATCTCTCAATTGAGCTTATCTAACACATCGTCCTACGTTTTTTATTGCCTTTAGGGTTAAAAGTTGTATTAAATTGGTGTAAATGTATGTAACAGGCAAAAGAAGCGAGGCAGACATCATAAAGTCGATATTTCGAAGATTTCGGAGACTATAATACATAACTGCTTTTAGTTTGTATATTAGGAATCTATTATTCCCTCTAATGTAGAAATCGTTAAATTAACTTGTCAACAAGATTTTGAAAGAATAATGAACTTGAAATAAAATATGACAAAAGAATAATAAAATGAATATTTGTATACCCTATATTCATATGAGTATGAGTATGCTAAGGCAGAGTTCATAATGTGTGATATATCTGGCAAAAAATATGCTTAATTTTTGTTTGAGTTTTCTGCCACTTGTTCATATTTGATGTGTTAAGAGTTTCAGACAGATTTGACCGTCTTCACAGGCAGAAGGAGGCGAGGAAACCTAATAAAGTATATATACTCTTAAACAACATCAAAAGTCTTGTTTGTACGTCCATCATCAGTATGTCTGAGAAACCACAATTTGCAAATTATAAAAAATAGAGCCTTTAAGTTTGAATATTTAGACAATACCATGGGTAGCTCAAATTCGAACTTAACCATCCAAGCCCGATATAAATCTATGTTTCACGTATATCTTCCAATTTATGTTGTGTAAGTGACTTATGACGATTTGAATAAAACTTCGGTAGAACCAAAGCTTCAAAGCTCTTCCCACTTGCCCGCTGCCTTAAATGTTTATTGATACCGAAGTGGAAAATTTTAACTGCATCAATTTTTGTTTTTTTTTTCATCTTTGTCTATATATGTATGGGAGCGGTACCTTTAGTAGTTACATCGCGACCATTTTAACTATTGCATTGCTGCTGGTTATAAAAATTGTAAATGGTAACGTTTAAAGCGATTAATTAGATTAAATTCAGCGTCTTCGAATTATGCTCACCAGCCGCACCATTTTGTTGTTGAAAAAAAATTAAAACTTTAAAGTTTTTAGTAGAAAAACTTTTAAGTGGAATGTGAGCTTGTCGATAGTGGGCATTGTAAACTGACTGGTAAAAACTGAGAGACTGGATCCAGTGTTCACGGACAGAATGACAGAATGCATCGACCTATCATATTGAGCTGATTCAATATCAACTTAAAATCTCGATATGAACGGTAAGTTGACTAATCCTTTTCATCGTCAGATTCACACATGATATACATATATCACTGTATTAGAGACAGTGAAATATCATTAAGATAAGATGGAATTGTTGATATCATATTCATGCAATATTTCTTTGTAAAATACGAATATTGCATGTCGGTTTGTACATACATTTGGTCTTACATACTCGCATGCATATAACTTTCTTAGATTCTTGTTAACAATTATATCTAGATTTGGTTCCTGTACTTAGTGTTGTGTAGTTTTATATTTTGCAAGTAATTGGATAGTTGCTTTAATTCACGACAGATATTTTATGAACATACCTAAATATAGTATATGTATGTACGTGTGTAAGTGCGTATATTTTAGATATGTATGTACAGTGAAGCTATATATTCATATCTACAGACATATGTATACCGTTGCTTGAATATGTAAAGATGCAGACAAGTATGCGTGCTCGATTGGGTGATTTTGCTTAGAAGTTTAAATAGAGTCGATGTCGTTGTCATCGTCATCGGGTAAAACAAAGGATGGAAAGCGTATGCAAAATAAGCAAACTAAAATATATTTGTGTACGGAAAGTGTATGTGTGTGTGTGTATTGGCAAGAATGACCAAAGGACATTATTATGTCTCTTTCCGTTGGCCCAAAGCAACAAGAGCAACTGTGATGTCCACGACAACGACAATAATACCAAAAACAACAACAACAACAAGGACAAAAAGGAAAGCAACAGCAACAACGACAGCAGCATTGAGCCTTGCGAGAAAACGCTAAGAAAGGTATATGCAACCAACAACCAAATACATGGACATGAATCGAATCGGGCAGAACAACGGATGTCGTGGACAGTTGGTTGGTTGGTTGGTTGCTGGGTCTTCTAGCCGGTGCAGAACTTGACGAGACGGGGTGGGAGCGAGGCAAACTAGAATAAAGCTGAGCAAGAAACTATACATATGCACACATAAACGCACACACACACACACACACTCAGATGTAAACGCACGCAGATATCCTTGCCAACAGAATATCCCTCTGCCTCCCATGCAGTTCATGCTCATCCATCCTTGCCATTTTGCTTACGAAATTTAGAGTCTACTCCATGGCAGCATGTATTTACTATGTGAGTCTTCAGATTTTAGTCGACGTTGCTGTTCTGACCAGCAAACGAAACGGAATCAGGACTCTAGGACCAAGACCGGGAACAGTGTCTTTCCACTTTCAATTCACCGCGTTGTGAATTTTCCATCTTCCTTCTTTCTCTAATGACGTTTCTTGTCACATACACTCATATACGTACTTCGCTCGTTGTATGATTGCGTGCGTATGTAGGTGTATTCATATGTGGGGCTGAGTGTGTGTGTGTATGTTCATATGTGGGTGTGAATGTGCGCCATAGTAAGGGTGTGTGTAGGTGTATTTGTACGACGTACTATATTCCATCGGTCAGTTTGTTGGTCCGTAGTTGCTTATTCTTGTCCTTCTCCACGTTGCCGTTTTAGTCGACATCATTTTCATCGTTTTCATTGTCTTCATCCACCCTCACCCCGAAGACTAGCCAACCGCTATACACACAATTGCGAATTCGACCATGGCCACCTCCATCTCTCTTATGTCCATAATGCAAAGGAAATTTTCGCGTGAATTGAAAGATGAAGGCGAACAAATGTGGTCGGTGTCTATCTTTTGCATCTCCTTTCTCCTACTTCTGCTCCACCACGTCTTTGTAATCTCTTTCGTTTTGTTTTTACATACACAAGTAAATTCATATATGTACATATACATGTATCTATGTGTGCATATATGTATGCACCAGTTATTGTTATTAATTGCAAAAAAATTTAAGTTACATGTTTCAAATTTCTGTGAGCCTTTAAACCATTTTCATTTCATTTGATTACCAATTTATAAAATTTTTAATTTTCGCCTTTATACCATAATGAATAACCGGTTTGAAACTTGATTGTGTTTGTTTGAATTAATTTCTTTTTAATTAGTGATCAAAGCTGATTAATAAATTATTTTTTAAGAAATTAAATGCTAATCTATAGACAAGTGATGAGAAAAGTTAGACAAAATGATTTTATCCTATTCCTTAATCAGATCAGTTGCATTCAATGAACGTGCAAACCCATGTCTTTGAGGGTTGTCAGGGTCGTGGAGTTGGCATTTGCCATGCAAATCTAATTCTCATTCGTAAATTTTGTATGAAACAATATTTATTGATGTTATTTTGAGAGAAACCCCGAGTTTATTCTAGATAAAAAGAATTTGATGTATTTTAATTCAATTTTAGTAGAACAGGTGGGCCCCTACAAATGTTAAGTTGATTTAGACCCATCTGGGACTATAAAAGATAGAGCTCTCATGTGCGTAAACTTAATGTCTTCTGGTCCCCTTTTCAGATATGTAGTGTAATTTCCTAAGTTTTTTAATAAAAAGATAGATTGTTTATCTTACTAATTTAGCTAGAAATTTAAAATTTGATGTGTTTAATTAAATTCAAATGAAATATTCCATATATGTCCATATTCCTAGTGCTTTGTAAGAAAAACACTAGGAAAACCTACGAATCAAGATAAGAATATATGTCTAACTCAAATTTGACGTTCAATGGGGATACAGGGGCATCCTGCAGTCGACTGTAATCAACTTTGTTCTTTATTATTTGAAAGTAAAACACTGGATTTCAAAATTAAATAAAGAACACTGCAGCCAATTAAACTTGTACCCTCTCTATAGGTCTGCATTTGATACACAGATTTGTATAGGGACATATTCCATAGAAATGGAATCGGGCTAAATGTGAGATCCAAAATTAGCTTAAGTAACAAAAAAGTTTTACATAGAATGTTGGCCGCAGAAAATTTATTGCATAGAATCATAATTACTGCAGTGAAGATGGGACAACATTGTGCTAAATCCATTTTTTGTTATACACGGTACCAAAAGGATCTAGAATATATTAAGCTTAAGTTTATATATATATTTATGCATATACACCTGATCGTAGTTCGTATATATGATTCCAAGGTCTCGAAGACTTCAAAGACAGGCAGATCCACTTCATTATATTTTTTGAGTACAAGAACCAATCCCGCCCACCATATGTCTATTATGTCCCTATATTTCATTCGATCACATTCCATAAAGTAGAAGAAATTTTACAAGCACTAAGCATACTCTCATAGTACTGAACCTGTTGTGTGCATCGCATTGAATTACCAACTGATTTTCTAATTAGACATAATGATGCCTCGTTGGTTTAACGAGAAAGTTGGCAGAGTATTTAGAAGTAATGAGTGCATGACTGCAGCATTCATTCTTGTTTATTTTTAATATGAAAAATATTTGATTAAGTTTTGAGATTTTTAACTGGAAATTAATTGTGCTAAGGATTTTTCTTATTTTTTATAAGTATTTGAAATGGAGATGGAGTTTTTTTGTCGACCTTTCGCTTCAATTAATTTACAGTTAGCGCATAGAGACCACTTGTAGGGGCTGCCGAAAGCCACAACTCTTATGTATCCCATAAATCCCATACAAACTCACTACCCACTGTTAGGCTTCTGGGTTTACAAACTCTTTTGCGTTGGTAATCGATTTGAAATGTCATTAGAAATGTGCTTATACTCTGGCTCCAAAGAAGTTTCTGTGGCAAAAAAATCTAACTCAGTTTTATTTTGATTTTGTGTTGTAGTTTTATAGATATAAGATGTGGTATGTCAAATTCGTGCAGTCTTGACTGTAGCCATCGTATTTGTTTATAAAAATTGTTAACATCTAACAAATATTTTTGATTTGAATACAATATGTGAGCCTATACCTCCAGAAACTTACATATACTCGTGCATAAGTATATATCCACAATTTGATAGCTAAGGCTTTTCTATGTAGTGAATACATTTTAGTTCGAATTTGCTGTACGTATAACCATCGTCGTAGTTACAGGAAACCCCTGACCACTTCAGCAATTCATCTAATTTAAGGATGGGTAGGTTTGGGACACATATACACGGGCGCGTATATCTTCGCTCACGCAAAATATCGTATTTTACAGCAATGCGGCAAACTACAGAAACAATTTAATCCTTTGTCCGTATCCACGTCAACTCAACTTGTTCGTCGTCCGTAAGTTGCTTCGCCAACTCGCTCGCTCGCACGTTTCAGTCTCTTTTCATCCAGTTCTGGTCACTTTTACTCCGAGTAGCCAAACAGCGAAGCAGCCGGGCATCCAAGCTAGCCTGGTCAGTCTTTCTATTCTATTTCGTGTACAACTAAGGCGATTTTAACAGATGAAAACCGCAACTCTCGCAAGTTGTTTTCAGTATCTCCTCCTCGAAGTCCTATTCCTTGCGTTCGTGTTCGCAGCGACATCATCGTCGCCGTCGCCATCGTCGTCCTTGTAGTCGGCATCCTTGTCGTTGTGATTTGCATATGCATGCATGCTTCGTTGTTGTCGCTGTTCGAGCTGTTTTTGCTATTACCTGTGCCCAGGATACAGCGCGCAAGGCAAGAACACAACTGGCTGGCAGGCTGACATTCGTCGCAATCTAACATAACATAGAAGCTGCTGATGCTGCCTCTAATTCAGCTCCACTCCGTTCCACTCTGCGCCGTCTCAATTTTCTGCTAACGTCGTAGTAGATTCTATTTCTTCTGCAGTCGAGAAAGCAGAGAATTTGAAACAATTGAAGCAGTATTTTCGACCGACCACCGACCACTGACCACGGACCTGAATACACAGAGCGCTGCCTGTCTGTCTGTCCATCTGTCTTTCACTCCTCTGACTGTCTGTCTGTTGTCGACCGCTGTCCAGCTGCACAGATCCAACTTGGCAAGTTAGAGTAGAGCATACGCTAACAGAAGGAGTACGACACGGAATTGCCATTGCTCTCAAGAAGAAAACTCTTAGCGTATATAGACGGAATCCTTTATAAATTAAACTATATACATCAACATAGATGTGTATTGACACATCTACATACATTTGTATGTAATAGCCACTATGTACATAAGAAGGAGTACGAATATGCAAAGAAATGCAGGCATATGCGTTTTTGCGAAGAGTTTCAATGCATAACTCGTACCAGTCCAATTTATTCGAATAATTTCCATATGCTTTAAAGGAACTTTCTTTAAAGACGTTTCAACCGAATGGTAAGTTAGTCTCAGATGAAAAATGCCAAACTCGATCAAAGATGATTCTATGGCGATGTCGTTAGCTTCCTTTGTTAAGAGAAGTAACCTGTAAGTCCTATGTACATATGTACTTACTAAAACTACAGAATTTTTCGGACACGTATCGCTGTTTGAGAAGGTCATAGCAGCACTCTGCAGAAAAACATTTAAAAGATGTACCAAAGTGAAAGTATTCCAGAACAATTGTCAGCATTGTAAATATTTACTTTGATACCGCTCATCCGGCTTATTGGCTTCCTGATTCTGGGAGGAATAACTACAATATTCACTGGACGCCACTTATATTGGACTCCTAAGAGAAGTTGAAGAAGCATATATATGTATATATTCTGATTAGCTTCATGAGTCGATTAGAGCGCGCCATGTCTGTCCGTATGTTGGTCTATCTGTATAATTTTTGTTGGATATCTCTATAATTTTTTTTTGTACAAATCTTTAAGATATTTGGTTAAAGTCCGGCATGGAAACTTGTTTTAGTTTTTAATCAACACGCCTTCTTGTAGGCGTATCCAACATTTTTTTGAAAACTCTTTTATACTTTTTAATCGAATTCGAGTTGACATTATTATCATTTTATTCGTCAAAATCATCAATCTTACGAGTTAATTCCGTTTGAACAAATAATTTCAGGGGCTGGTTTAGGACCACGTAGAATTCCGTCATACTCTCGAAAAAATACTTTTATATTATGGTCAAACAGTATACATAATGTAATATTGGAAAATGCATGGCCATAGGGTATATTAGGTTTATGCGTTCGTATGTAACAGGAATAAGGATGCGTTGACAGTCCCCATTAATTATATTTTTTTTATCAGCATCAAATGTCGAGTCGATAATGACCTAAACTTCTGACTTCGTGAAAATTAAAAATTTGGAAACTATATAAGATAAAGAGTTTCAGCTTGGATATTTAGATTCACCCATTTCTTCTTAATATCAAATGCATTAAATGAACCTCTAGCCAAGAGAAGCTGACACTTACCATGAGAACCTCATTCCGAGTATGTATATGTATGAAAAAATTGTATAGATGTGGCTAATGTAACTTGAAATTTTACGTTTATACGATACATTTTATGAAATTGCTCTTTTCACGAGTACGAAAAATCGCTGTTAATGCAGTGCAATATCATGAAATGAATGAATGAATAAATTATCCTACACGGATCAAGATAGAAATATATACCCCGTACAAATTCAAGGTTCAATGGGAGTACAGGGTGATGTTTCTTGTTGGTGGTTATAGATGGAATAGATGATGGCAAAACATACTGTCCCAATTGCAATGGAAATTTTAGTGTTTTTCAAAGAAATATTTATTTTGATTCATTTTCGTTGAACTCGAATTTTTTCAATGAAAACAAATTATATTGCCCTGTTCCTGTTCTCAGAAATCGAATGTTTAAAAAAAATTTTATGGATTGAGTTTTATATTCAAAAAAACCTATCAAATTTAATTTTCCCTGTGTGGCACAAAAGTGAAAATCGTAACAGCTTTATTGTAAAAAAAATGTATGATTTGTTTTCAAATCTATTTGCTAATTGTGTATTCTATATTTAATACTAGCTGATCCCCGCCCGTTTCGCCCGCTCCTATTAAAGCCAAACTGTTCACACTTGTCAAATGGATCTCACTTCTGCTGATCCCATTGCCATACCCATTATTACCAAATTTCATCGCTATACCTCAAACGGATACAAAGATATGACCATTTAGCGATTTAGGCTTTAGTTTTATTTGTCTGTTATAATAGATAATTTAAATCATAGAAAAAAAATTTGGAGAAACTTGGAGAATTTCGAATAACAATATACAGGTATTAACTACAGAATCAATAACTTTTGTCATATGTGAAGCCAAATAAGTATAATTATCAAAAAAAATAAAAATGTTGATTGTCGCTTATATGGGGGGTGGGGGAAAACCCCCTCCGATTTTGTCCAAACTTAATAGGTTAACTTCTCCTCATCCTCTTAACATGTATACCAATGTACCTTAAATGGATGCAAAGATATGACAAATTTTGATTATCGCTAATAGGGGTGGTGGGGCATCGCCCCCTCCGATTTTGTCCAAACTTAACAGGTTGACTTCTCTTCATCCTCTTAACATGTACAACAAATTTTATTTCTGTACCTTAAATGGATGCAAAGATATGACAAATTTTGATTGTCGCTTATATGGGGGAGGGGCAACGCCCCCTCCGATTTTGTCAAAACGTAGCCGATGTTCTTTTCCATCATCCCATCTATCTCTATTCCAAAATTCAGACGAATTGGTTGAGCGGTTTAGCCGTAAGAGAGGAACATCCATACATACAAACTTTCGTCAAAACTTTAGTTTTGACGAAAAAAAAAATCCTGACATTTGTAATGCTCCCCGAATGAGGTGTTCCAAAGTCACTATTTTGTTAATAATATGTTATAATGGCCGAGATTATTTATACTTTAGCCTGAAATGTGTTTTGAATAATACACGCTGGGTGTTCTTGTTATGTGAACGAAGAAGATGCTTATCCACCCACTTGTATAATTTTAATGTTGGTCATAATTTTGGGTTTTCCGATCAATGTTTGCTGCATTGACAGAGTCAGCGAAAGGAATTGCGGTCGGCTGACACGTTGTACTCGGTTGTGATGTGTTATCTATTGGTCAAAATCGGATGGGCTATATATCACCCCATATAAGCGTAAATAAAATTTATCATCAAATCAAATTGTCAAAGAAAGTGTGTAGTCTTGTCTACTTGCGATAAAAACTGGAACATCGTTGAAATCATTGCCCTTTATGAAAAACGTGGTTAGGGTTGGATATAAACTAGTGAGCACTGCATTGCAATATCGTTTTATTTGTTTTTTCATTTTGACATCATCGTTTTATATCCGTACTAACTAAACGAGCGGCTTCGTCCGCGCATAATATAACCAAACTGTTCAGACATGTCCGATGGATCTTACTTATTCCGATCCCTCTACCAGTGGCGTAACTATACCATCTGGGGACCGTGGCAAATTCTTTTGATGGGTCCCTTTTAGTAAAAATCGTCACGTTGTACTCAGTTTAATTTAAATAAACTTCGAGATTTTCAGCGTACTCAATTACACGTTGTATATGTCCCACTAATGGCCATATGCCTCCTCTCTTAGGCGAGAGGGAATGCTCTGTAGTCCCCACGCTAGCCCAATGGGTATTGGAGACTTCACATTCATTCATTGAACATAATATCTCAATGCATTCATCATCTATTCGCTAGCTTTTCGGTGAAGGAACAACATCGTGAGGAAGCCTGCATACATTTACAATGAAATAAAAATAACAATTTAATTTCAATAAGATATTTATTAAGAAAAATCTTTTTTTCGAGCTTTCTGTTCCGCAAAAGTGCCATCAAAGTTTAAAGATCGGGCCGTAGAATTTTCAATAGACAGAATAGCCAAATTACATAACCTATCTTGTCTCATAGAGTTTGTTAAATAGGTTTTAATCAATTTTAGTTTTGAAAATGATCGTTCAGCACTAGCGAAGAGAAATAATATTAATGCAGTGCATACTTCAGGAAAGCTTCAGGACATAAAATGGTTTTTTTTATTATTAATAAATCAGCAAGGTCTCTAATACATGAAGATTTTTCTATTTCGTCTCTGAAAGTGGATCGAAAACTGAGAATTTCTCTGGCAAATGATTCAGCTATGTCTTTTTCATATATCTCAACAAATTCGAGAGTTTTTTTAATAGATCAGTGTCATTTAAAATAAAATATTCCATCTTTTGATACTATGCCCAAAAAAATTATAAATTTGTTGAACTGTTTCAAAAAAATCTTGCATATCAATAACCTCTCTCACTGCATCATTGAGTACTAAATTTAAATTATCATATTCTTGTCCTCGACACTTATTTAGAGGAATTTGTTTGTCAGTTATGGATTTATTAATTTGCTTGGACATTGCTAAGGCAGTTTGATCCTTAACTTGATGAAATCCTAAAAATGTTTCTTTAATGAAACGTGCCTTTGGGATCCCATTACCATCTTTTTCGATCATACAATACGGTAAAGTTCACACATTTGATAACTTTTTGAAATATCTTGAGTTGTATCGAATATGACAGAGTAGAATGGTCCGTCATTTATTTCATTTATGAGTGCATTTTCTACTTTTAGAACCAGGACAGAAATTAGCTCATTTTGTATTTTTGGACTTAAGTATTTTATCTGGCCCTTTGGTTTGCTTAACAATTCTTGTAAAATCGAGTCGTATTTACCTAATAACTCAACAATACTCAAAAAGTTTCCTTTGGAGCTTGGATCACTGCTATCTGCGTTTTCTCTGTGACCACGAAAGCCTAAATTACACGTTGAAAGTGTCAGAGTAACATCAAGGAGCCTAGAAAGTACTTGGCGCCAAAAAGATTTTTTTTTTTTTTTGATCATAGACTCTTGCTCTTCATCGAGTGTTCCTTGTAGCCGCCACTGTTGATACCTAAAATAGGAATCCAGATGAATTTTTGATGTCTCGTGTATTTGTATGGCATCTACAATATGTTTCCAGTCGTCATAACCCTCAATACAAACATTTTGCATTTTCTTAGATGCCCGATTTGCGAATAAGCAACACGGTTTACAATACGCCTTCTGAATTATTAAAGAATAGGAAAGTTTTACACCAGACTTGGAAACACTATAGTAATGTTTTTCTAGAAAAGAGCTATTGTCACTATCTTTTAAGAAAGAGCCCTTAGGTTTACAATGTCAATTTTCAATCACGAATCTTTTCACTTGATCCGTTAGCTCTTTAAAATTACCCTTATCAGTAACATATGGCGAAGATACAATATTCTTCATGCGTAAATATAATTCTCTTTGGTTTTTGCTAGTACCTTGTTGTGGTTGTTCTGGATCTGAATAGTCACTGGTGTTGGGTGCTGCATCTAATAATTCTGGTATACTTTTAGTAAGGTCCAATTCTTCACTTTTGAAGCACTTTTCACTCGAATTTTCATTATTTATGTCATCATTTTTCAAGTACTGACTAGTTTTAGGTAGCTTTTTATTTTTTTCTTCAGTCTCCCTCTTTCTCTTTCGTTTTTCGCTCCCACTTAAATATTTTCTGGAACTGGACATTTTAATATCTAACTTTCACAATCAACTTTACTTTGCCACCATTTTCATATTCAATAAAAGAACAAATACGGAAAATCAAAGATACAAATCACCAATTGTCAAAATAATCACACAAAGAATACGCAGTCAGTAGAGCCCTCATAAAAAAATATCAAATCCAGAATTCCCTTAACATAGTGTTGCTAGTTCGCCCCAGCAGCAGCGCTACGAAAAATGTGAAAACAAAAAGGGGAATTCTCCGATCGTCAATGCTCACCCGCGCTGCCAACGTACCGCGACAAAATATGTAGAAACCAATGGATGCGTTCTAAAATTAATAGAGATGTGCAATTACCGGTATTTTGATTGACGGTTTTTTGACGGTCATAAGTACGTAAAATTATTCGTCACAAGTAACGTGTACATCTCTAAAACTGAATCAACATCTTTTTGCTTAGCTTGGTTGAAATGCTTAACGTTTAACTTGAAATTGTATTATGGTCTTTAGTTGTCTCACTTTGGATTTTAAGCAGAACTTATAAAAATATACTTCAAATAAAATAAAATACTCAGGTAAAATGTAAAAAACATATTTTTGAGCTCGCGGCCTCTTGGCCCGGGGCCTTCTTGGGTCGGGGGCCCGTGGCATTTTGCCAGCCCTGCCACCCTAGTGTTACGCCACTGCCCTCTACCATGTATACCAAATTTCATCACTGTACCTCAAATGGATGCAAAGATATGACAAATTTGTTCATCGCTTATAAGAAGTGGGGCATCGCGCCATCCGATTTTGACAAACAAAATATCCTATGCTATTTTCCAACGTCCTATCTATTTCTATTTCAATGTTAATAGCGGTTTAGATGGTATAGCGGTTTAGGCGTAATATAGTTACATCAATCTATACATCCTCAAAACTTTCGTATTTTTGAAACATAAAACTAATATGATAATAATTGGAAGGACATAAATGCTTTCAACAATAAAACTTTTTTTCCGAGGGCACTATTTATATTTCAGAAAGTGGCAGCACTAATGCCAATAGGTAAAATCTGGCAATATTTAAAGAAAGTTGTTTACAGTGAATTGAAAAATTCAAAGTAGCCAAAAATATACAAATCAAGAACTCAAGAGTGTGTCGATGAACTCAGTTCTTTATATAAAAAAGGTTTGTTTGTGTTGGATTCCGCATAATTTGACAATCGATAAAAAAAACGACTAGTGTGGATTGGTGCAAAGAAATGCTGATAAAATATGATAGCGGTATTTCAAAAGACGCTTATAAGATCGTCACAGGTGACGAATCATGGTTATATGCGTATGGGTGTTACTACACGAGTCAAAAAAAAGTTGTAAAAATAAACTGCGTGGTGAACGTTTTTTTACGCCCGAAGAAGCTGTTGATGCGTGTTTTGGAGGTGGCTTGAGCAAAAGTGAATAAATTTTAATGGAGAGTACTTAAAAAAATATTAAAAATGTTTGTTATTATGTATTTGCTATTTCCGAAGTATAAATAGAGCCCCTGGTAAGTGCACTCAATGTCCATAAAAATGGAATGCAATAAAGGACGGACGCTTCACATGTACATCAATGGTTGCGATCCTCCATTTTGAAAAGCATCATTAAAATTTGAATATAATATCGTCTTCTTTTGTGAACGGCTGCTTTGGAAAAGAGTCTAGCTGATCCACTGCGTTTTTTAATCCATTCACGCACAGTGTGAAGTGATGTCAGTTTGTCTGAAAGTTCGTATATATTACTGATCAGCTCGACGAGACGAATCGGTCTTTATCCACCTGACCGCCAAATGTTATTTGCTCACTTGTTGTGGTTACATTTTTATATCTATCTGAAACTTAGAACTTATTGTTGTACCAAATTTGAAAGTATCAAAATATTTACGCCACCTCATTTTATTGGGGTAACAACTTTACAATTCCACCTTCCAAGTACGTTATTTGTATGAAAAACTTTATAGTTGAATAAAGTATGAACATTAATTAACATCAATTACGATAATGAACTGAAAATTACCGAAAACAATAAAAGCGGGACAGTTACCGTCAATTCGGTGGATTTGGTCGAGTTGTTTCTGAATTGAGCTTCTGTCTTGGGATTTTTATGGTCGCGAAAAAAATTAAGAGAAGTAATAAATTTTTTTTCAGTTTTCTTTGTTTTTAAAAACATTTTAGTAGCACTATGCATACTGCAAAGTATAGGTTCTATTGATTTGATGTTTCCAATATATTGTGAATAAAAAAAAATTAAGCACGCGACAAAATATGGAACATCATTTCGACTTAATGTTGAAAATTTCAGAAATCAGTGGTGGTCATCATTTTGAAAAATCTTCATTGGTTTTACAAGCTTAGATGTAATTACATTTAGCATGCGACATATATTTCCATTAAACTTGTATTAAGGCTAAGCTCAAGTAATTTGGAATCACGACATTATAAATTACTAACGTTGTACATATGAAGAGAGAGTGTTATTTGAGCTTCTTTTAATTTGAAACTATTTGAAAATAGGGAACGTTGACCAAAGTAGATATAATGCCATGTTTTCAGATGAAATATATTTATATTTGTCTAAAAAAATGTAAGAAGTCTTTTTGATCGCGCCAGCTTCAATATATTGGATGTATATCCATTAAATGATTTCCGGTTATATACATTTTACCACATTTAAAAAAAGAAAATTTATTGATCCAAAAAATCGCATAAACTCCAAATAAAAATTTGTTTTTAAATTGGCAGCTACTTACGTCAGAGAATAAAAATTTATTTTCAAAATGGTCATGTTGATTTCTAATTTCCTCAATAAGTTTTGTTATGGAAAGGTATTTTTGATGTCCGTCCGTATGTCTTTCTGAGAGAAAACTTCTCGGTGTAATTAAACTCATAAAATTAGTCTCCTTACACTTTACATTGCCTATTGCATTGGAGAATTTATTTTTAATCTTGCAGAATATGGGACATAATGCATTGTCTTACGAGTACTTACTTCTGCCTTGCTGTTACCATCTATATCATTGTGCCGTAGGTGGTGGTCTGTTAAGTCATCTTATTAAGAAAATTGCTGCATTCGGTGATGATCTTTGACTAGATTATGAATGTTTTAAGTGTTTCGAGAGGGGCCGACTGTCTGAGTTCAGGATCGTCCTAAGATCGTTAGTGATTTTCGTTTTATGGATGATACAATCGTGAGGTAACCTGAATAGTTTCAGTCACCGTTTCCGCAATTAAAAAACTATGTATAATATTTTTAGCCATGCTTTGTTGACTCTGTCATTCTTGCTGGGAGGAGCTCATACTTTTTATTCAATTTAATTATTTGGCGTATGTAACATTTGTCCATTATCACTTTTTAATCGCATAATATCAGCTACTGATATAGTTTCTTATTTTTTTTTAAATAAAGTGGAGAAGAAAGGTTAATAAGAAGATTATAGCTGGATAGACTTAATTTCATAAGAGAAGAACGATTTTGTTGATGTTTCAATTCTTTTTGTCTCCAAATAGTTGAGCTTTAATAATCATATTGTATCTATGGCGAATATTGCGAAGAATTTGATGATTCTTATATTACTAAACTTTGTATCGACTTAACTTCTTATAGAGTTTGTACAAAAACAGTTCCTGCTGTTTGCACTCAGAAACTTAAACTTCAGATGTATTTTTTTAATCGATCCACATATGGTGGAAAAGTACACAGTCGGTCAACCTGGCGACCAATTAAAAACCCTCCAACAAGTCTGAGTGGTCATTTACAGATAAGTCTTCGCTGTTTCTATTTTAGGGTATATTGTAATATTTTAAGCAAGTGTTTTAGTAATATATAGTTGCAAATAATCAAATATATAAATAAATAAAAAATGTGTAATAAATATTTTAAGCCTTTTTTTTTGCTTACCCGCCCTGCAAATGAAAACCACTTTTGCATCCCTTCGATAGATGTGTTAGTCATTTAATACACTAGAAGTTTTCTGAAGGTGCTTTTAATTAAATAAATCTCTGGTTACAGATTCCTGACGGGAATAAAAATAATATAAATTTTTGCTCAGTTAATGTATTATCAAACGAAAAGTGT
The DNA here is from genome assembly GCA_035044805.1 of Leucophenga maculata. Lineage (NCBI taxonomy): Eukaryota > Metazoa > Arthropoda > Insecta > Diptera > Drosophilidae > Leucophenga > Leucophenga maculata. The sequence continues at coordinate 130,786 of JAWNNP010001131.1, read as the reverse complement.
TGGAACTTTTATTTCTCTTTAAATCGCAAATTTATTTTGATCTACAACGCTTTAAAAAGTGCCTATGTAGCGCCAAATGAAAATGAGCTTCAAAGATATTCCTTGAAAAGGTCTTGTCAAGGACATGTCACATGTTAAAAATATTAATAATAATCATATATGATTAAGATCCAATCTAATGTTGATGATCTTTTACATATGACTTTAACCATATATTGCTGACAGTTTTAGGAATTATTACTAAATTAATAATTGTTTTAAAAATTGTAAATAAATATTTTGCACAAGATTCAATGAGTACAAGCTTACAAAGGAAACTATTTCAGAATGTATATAAATTTTTTATTCTAATTGTTTCTAAAACAACAGCATTCTTTCAGCAAATCATTAGGAATTCTTGTAGGATTGATTTAATCTTGAGTAATATTTTCGTTTTCTGAAAAGGATGAGGATTCACACAGATCTAACTGCTCACTCTATTCCTGGGAAGTCACACCTAACGAGGTCTTTCATAAGCAACTCTTTTTTTAACTTTTGCGTGTTCTCATATTCTTTTTTTGAGACGAGTACTCGTAATCTATGTGGATATGTATATATATATATATATATATATATATGTTCTTTAAAGACTGCCAGTCCCCCACTTTTGCAATTGATCTTACCTTTCCCTATGCCATTAATATGTAGACCAATTTCATATATATGGAAGTAAAGAAATATCGATTTTTGTTTATCGTTTTCATATCTGTACTTCAAATGGAGGCAAATATATGACGAATTTTGTTTATCGCTTATGTGATGGCAGAGCACCCAATGTGGAACCACCAGATTGCCACAACTTTTTATGCATTTCGCAGTGAAATGTGCTTAGGCTAAAGATAATAGAATTTTAAGCCATGATCGCAATCGTAACTGTCTACTGTGGGCACGTGCAACATCGCTCGGACCATCTAGTTTGTTGAAAGCAAGAGTTGAGGCCAAACAAGGCCTACTATGACCATATCTTAAATATTATATTATGAATTCATATTTACGGTTAGTCACTATACAGATCTGATTTCAAGAGTGCGATCGATATACCAGGGGGTCCTCATTGCCGCTAGATCGACTTTTTGCTAAATAGTCGGAAACGGTTACTAGTATTTGCATGCGATCTTTCTGGGCACTGAATTATGCATCGACTTTAATATAGGTGAAATATACCATCCAGTAAATCTGAATAAGGGCTTTGAAGTCTAACATACTTAAACTTATTTTTAAAAAATGATATTTTAGTTCTTACCATGCACTTGATTCCTAGTACGAAACAATTCGGGATAAACACGTCGTCAATGGCAATCACTTTTCATAAACCAGCAATAAACAATGCGCACGTCTACGAGTGTCCTTCCGTTTGAAAGTTTCGCGCGAACTGAAATTATAAATGTACTGATTTGGCGGCATCTAGTTCAATCCGTGACACACTCGGTCTCCAGAAGCAGCCACGGCTGCATAAGCTCATTCGCTTGCTCTCACTGTTTGCCTTCCGCATGCCACGACTCTGCGCTCAGATTTCTCCTTAGCCGCGATAGCACATGCTCGAATACTCCCTCAGCACCCCACAGCCATCAATGAAACAACTGAGCAGCCCTCATGTCCGTCCACATCACGTTGGTTTCGAGCTTTCAGTTTAGTTCTAAAAGAAGCTTACTCAACTCAATGGCGAAATGCAAAACAATGCCGTATGTGAAGATGGCTACACTGAGCGAATAGTTGAACTATAAGCCAAACGCCAGTCAGCAGTGTAATTCATGCGGCACAATGGCCAGAGCCGGTCGGTCGCTCTGCACAATGTACACATATGTGCGGCTAACGTTGCGCTATATTGCTTCATGCGAACGTTCTTTTCGTTCCGTTCTACCGGGCAGCATGAGCATTACGAGACTAGCACCTTGGCAGCCCAGTAGAAAGCGGCTCATTCCAATATATTCGACGACGACGACGTCGCGATGCTGCTGAAAGTGAATGAGGCACAGATCTCATAGCGTGCTGCGCCGTGTTCGAGTACGAGTGCCCAAGTGGCAGAGGCACCACATACACATGACATGGTCGACGATGTCAGTGCGAGGGGAGGCTTCGTTTCAGGCAACCAAGCTGTCCGTGTCCACTTCATATCATCAGCTCGAATGGCGACGTCGCAATGCGCGCATTCCCGTCTTTCGCGTCTTGCGAAATCTATCGAAAAGAGCGCGAAATGTCGCAGCGTCATTTGGTTTTTGTTAGTCACTTGACTAAGCAGGAAAATACTAGGAAGCTGCGAAAGAAACCGGTAAATTTTTTGTTCAAATAGATTCACATCTTAGAAGGGTCTTTGCATTACTTTTTGTCTGTAGCTCGTTTATTACCCTACAAAGGATGTATTAAGAAGAGTATAACCAAGTTGTTTGTGATTTTGATGGTGGCATTGTTTAGAGACATTAAGCAAACTTTTTCAATAGTGCGTCGACTCTTGGTAAGAGTTTCGCGACTGACAACCCTGCGTTCCTCCAGTTAACGCGTTGCTCATTGCCATATGCATCTAGTATATTGGCTCTTGAAGGAGTATCGATCACAAAGCTTAATTAAAAAGAAAACGTTAGTGGAAACGACGCTTTAAACCCTTCATAAAAGTTTTAAAATTTTGAATACTAGCTATGTATTAAGAAATTTTGTTCGTAGGCTACTCTTAAAAGTGGGCTAGATATGACCCCTGACAGCGGTATTTCGTAGTTGCCAAGTCGAGGTCAGTTAAATCAATATTCAGCCTCAGAAAATAACAACACAATACCTATTTTCAGATCGATATCTTAAAAATTGAGTTTTGATTCATACAGACATGGGAGAGACAGAAGGGCATACATGACTAGTTCAATTCGTTTCGTTTACCTGACCAAGAATATTTACTCTGTGCTCTTCAATGCTTTATTTGATGCGTTTTACATTTTAATGAAGACTTTCCTTTATTAGTGAACGCTATATAAAAATATTTTACCATGAGTCTCTCTCACTATGAATACGGTTCTAACGTCACTTCATACGTCTAAATTTATTGTGTCGTTAGGACTACAGGGTATGAAAATGATAATCAAAATTCAGAAAATTTAACTCTTTCATTCTTATTGTTTTAGATATATTTTTATTCATACTTCCAGACAGATTGACGGTCGGGTGGACAACGCTATATCGATTATGAGCTGCCATACATTATTTTTGCCTGCTGAATATATGTATTTTGATAAGCTTATTATATCCTTGTCCTTTGGGGATAAGGTATAAATAACACAGCCATTACATTCTCATGTAATTTTTCGCGCTGAATCCGAACCCGAAGTCAGAATTATCAGTCAGATTATGAGATAATAGGCATTTTATTACAGAAACTTTTTGAAAACTCTTGAATTAATGGAATATATATTTATGGAATATTTATTTATTTATAACCATATAAAGTGTGTCCCGATTTTTTTTTTTATCTATGCAGTATCACATTGGGATTATGGAATAAGTTTAAAATGAATAATGAAACACCCAAAAAATGGTCTTCCGAACAAAATTAGAGAAAATTTAAAAAGTAAAATCGTAAAATTACGGCGAAGTCATAGTCAAATGCAAAAACAACGAAGTCTCTATCTATTACCGTTTCCGATATTCATTCGATCATACGGACGGTCAGACGGACATGGCTATATCGACTCCTCTATCGCTCCTGACCATATTGGGGGTAACTTTGGTTGTCTCCGACCATTATTTCTACCTGTTACATACATTTGCACAAACCAATAGGCTCTTGTACCTTCGGTACAGAGCCTAAAAAAAAAATATAAACCAGACTACGAAGAACTGAAATCAAAACTACTCTCTTAATCTTCACTCGATAGGTGTTATGTTCACGGCGTTCCTCCTACAAACAAATATACGAACCATAATATACTATTTTTTAGTCCTTTATTCAAATCATTTTGTGTTTTTCTCAGTTAACATTGAAAAGAATGTTGTAAATATTGAAAGCTTCAGAGTCCCGCGTACATATGTATTATATAATATAGTCGAGCACCTCTACTTTCGGTCTTTATTTCCACTTTCAATTAATATAACTTTTGACCATTGACCATTCATAATTCGTATAAAGTGTATAAAATGTTCGGCTCCAACGAAATAAAACTTTTGTCTTGTTTTTCTTTCTGCCTCTTTAGCTATTCTCTTGTTATATTTTTGAAATATGCTGCAGTGCAGTAGGCTGTCGACAGTCTGACTTTGAGGCGAGACGGACAAACTAGGCTGGCAAGTAGAGCGACTGCCGCGTGGTCGACTTGGAGTGCGACGTCCTTTGCAGTCCACTTGTCAAGAACGAGAGCATGCGAATACGATGTAAGGCGTAGGAACGCGATTTGGCGCGCATTTGCCTTTCTGACGTCTAGATGCTTAGTCAATACAGATACATCGTACCTTTAAGGAAGAAATACGACAACGTATGCATTATGAAGATCACGAAAGGAAGAAGGGCTACAAGTTCTATATGGCTGTGTTCAAACTTATATGAGGGTTTATGTACCTCTGTATATGTGTGTGTGTCAAAAGAGTTGCCAAGTGAACAACAAACGCAGCTGCATCGCCTATCGATGATGAGAGGAAAAACCAAGTACCAAATTTCTGACGAGACGGTAGTGCTTTCTTGACAGCGGCTGGCAACTCTGTCGCATCCGGTTGAGTGCACACAATCGCGAATTTCCATCGAAATAGACGGAAAATCGACAACAGCGTCCGTGCCAAGAGCGGACAGACGGATAAGATGAAGCAAACAAAAACTCTGCAAAATGTGTGTTCGCTCCCTATATCAATCAAAGCAACCTCTACTACAAGCGGCGTATTCACTGTCATTTGTCTCACGATGTCTGAGCGGAAGAGCAGACGGTTGGACAGAATGACAGACGCGCACAGAGTGAGGCTCACCGTGTGCAGCAGCGTCGCACGACATTGTCAAGCGACAATGCAGGCACAATACTCGTGTAAATATGTGCAAACCACTTGACATTAGAGCGAGAGGCACCAGCACCAGGAACCGTCAAGCAATCGCACAGTTTCTCTGTCTGTCTACCCTCCACTAGTTCCACCATCTTCATTCGAAGATAGTTCTTGCGAGTCTATGCCTCAATACGAACGGATATAGGTGCGCGCGAACGGGCAGTGTATACAGTTTTTTACATTCGTGTCCAGCGCAAATTGTCCCCACAACTGTAACAAGAACAACAAAAGCTCCAACAACCAGAGCAGATATGTCGTGGACATTGACTAGGACGACGACGACTCGACGTCAACATATAATGACAACTGCAGCGTTTTCCTTTGAACAAACACTCTCAAAGTCTGCGTCCGCATCCACGTCATGTTCGTGTCCTCATTCCATTCAAAATCCATCTGTTCCTCCTGTCCGCTTCACTCTACATTGGCGCGCCTTTAGCCAAGCAACGTTTTTGTACAATATTTAAAATCGCGGAGTGTTCTTGGCGTTGCAAATATCCTTGCTGCGGGCAACGCCAGCCATTCAACTAAACAGCCAGACTGTCAGCCACGACTTAGAATGATTGTCGCTCGTTCGCGTTGTCGTCCATTTTGCCTCTAACCCATTCATGTCCATTCCAACTTACTGCTTTCTGCCTGTTTCGCTCCTTGCAAGCCGCTGGACCTCGATGCTTTAGAGCTACTGCTGCGATGCACTGCGGCATTTAAGATCATCATCGTCATTGTATTTGTCGTAAGCCATATGAGGAGTACGTGGACGTCTGCGTACGGATTGACTACGACTCCATTCCAAAGACCGCAGGGTTGAGAGTTTGGCAGGCCGTGTGCGCACACACGCATGCAATGCACTCGCGTCCACATCGCAGTCACCATCGTCGTCGCGTCGCGTCGCCATCATTTAAATATTCCATGGAGTAGCATACGACTTGTGTCCAGCAACAGACGTTGCCAAAGGCACATGTGTCTTCGTTTGCTACTCCATTCTTCCGGACGAACTCTCCCTCTCCATCTGCTACTTTCTTTCTCTATTCCTCATTCTCATGTTTACGAATATATTCGCGCTCTTCTATTGCCACCGTTGACTAAGAAACGTCGTTTCATTGAATCCAATCGATTCGACATTCGATTTCTGAAACGAATATTTTCACGAGGTTTAGTCCAGCGCAAACCAGACAGCAGAGGTAGCGGAATTAGTTGATTAGATGTTTGCACGGATTTGACTTTGCAGAGTTGGAACTTCCACATAGCATTTCAAGTCCTTAAAGTCTGAGTGGCTCGAGACGGGGGCGGATATCGAGAGCAAAGCTTCCAAGGGCTTCTGTTTGTACATTCGCATATGAGGCACATACACATGTATATATAAATGGACGAACACATATATATGTATGAGGGTTTGAATATGTGAAAGGCGACCTGTCTAAACCAAACACGAGGGGACATTGACATCGCGAAACGAATTTCTTTTTTCGCCGGACTTCTCGGGCTCATTATAACCACTTGCCCGCTCTCGCCTACACATGTTTGTTTTTGTTGTCTATGCCTTTATGAACAATCACACACGTCGTCTGTTTTTGAGCGTCGAACGTTTCGCGTATTCACGACATCCTACCCCATTCTAGACCATTCAATCTCTCCTCACCCTCATTCAATTCATTCGAGGCTCATGACAACCCCTGCCCACTCGCCGCGGTCACAACCCCGAATGTGCACTCGCGTTCTTTATAAGAAATTCCGCATCATATAAGAAAATTTGTAGTTGATGGAGATGCTTTTCATGTGTGTTCGCTTACTCGATGAAGTAAAATGGAGTGAGATATGTGTGTGCGGCAAGCATGCATGTAAACGTCTATGTGTGTTTCAGAGTGCCTGTGTGATATCAATGTGAGGCAACGTGTTCTTTATTTAAAAGGACACTTATTGTGTCTGCGCCTTCCAGTACATGAGATTGCCGTGGACTGACCTCAAGACTTTCTACTGGACAGATAAATTGGTTTGCTTCATATTATGAGATATATTACTGCGCCGGCATTATTTAGGCCGAAATAATTTGACCATAGCTCCCTGTGTTAATATTACAAGAATATGAACTCGTATACTCGAATACATTTAAATACTTAAAAAAGAGACATAATTTTTTTTGCACAAACCCAAATAACCTTATAATTGAAAAGACAGTGTCCTCTCATCGAACTGAGCAAGATTATATTAAAGTTGTATTAGAACGCTTTCCGGCTGTTCTTCGAGCTAACCGATCTTATTACTGGTGTTGTGGTAATGGCGTCCCTCTATCAACAACAACTTTTTGTTTACATATACGTACAACCTTCAGACGTACATAGTTATATCGACTCTACTTTAGATATTTATCAAGAATATATATACTTTATGGTATAAACATTACTCTGCCAAAACTTATTATACCTTTTGTATAGACAGACGTATGGGTATCAATAATATGTTTACTTTATGGAGTCTCCGATGAAAGTTTGTATCATGCCTAACAAACTTTTAGTTTCAAACATTTAATATTCAAAATATGGTAAACAAAACCTCCTATGTAGTTTTTAGTATGCTCCTTTAAGATTTGCGTTGCGGCTGTAAGAAGATAGCAAGATGATACCTTGAAACTGGGTTCAATCACCTAAAACCAAAAGCGATTCTTCGGTTGGTCTGTGTGAAGTCAGTTGTAGCATTGTCGATATACAATGCATATATCCCAGTTTCAATTAGGCTCATAAAACTTAATTTTATACTTTTTAGTGCCTTAATTGAGGCATCGCTATCCCCATAAATTATATATCTTTGAAATATTGGTTAAAAATTAATATATTATCGTTTTATAACAGTAAGCAACAATCATATAATATGATAGCACTAGAATTATTAGATCTCGTATAAAATCTCTTTGCAATGCTGTCACATCAAGGACTGTATAGTCGTTATTTTCAGATTATAAAAAAAAAATCTTTTTAAAGCGTTTAGTCTAGTGATCCCATTAATAGTTACGAATGAACGAATATATTTTTGACATCAGATTGACAAAATATTTTTACTATAATGAAATTGATGTCAAAATATTAACAAGTAATTGCTAAAAAGGATACAAAAATCCGACAGCAATGAAACCAATAGCAAATTTAATATCTAGTGTTGTCAGCTAGAACTGAATGAGAATTATAATACTATAACATTGTAATTAATGAAAGAGAGTGAACGAATGAATGGTAGCTAACAAATTTTAAATTAATATAGATCAAAACCGGTCATCTTAAATGAAAGATGATAAGAGAAAAATGAAAAAAAAAAATTTCAAATACCTATCCCATGATATCCAACTTAACATAGTTTAATGTTTATGCAACATTCTTCGCATTGCTACAATAGTAACTTTAAACTTCATAAATCATGCGGTACAATATCTTACTCATCGATCATATATGATCAGTTCTTGATATAATTTATAGTCTTGTCTTGCCTCAATAATGTCTTATTTTCGTTATTTTACTTTGAAATTATAGATTTATAATTTAGGTAAGCAAATTATAACCAAAGAAAACGGATTCATCGATGAAAAAAAAGTATAAAGCTTTCATTTCGTAATCACATAACACATGCTTTCCATATAAGAACAAAACAGTAATTTTTTAGTTAAATCTTTAAAAAAATATTACATGCTGCGCTGCATAAAAATTTAATTAAAATCAAATGTGATAATGTATGTTACAGGCAGAAGGAGGAGGAGTATTCTATTCTTTCTTCAGATCACTTGGGATAATACAAATGTATGAAAAAGTGTAAATTAAGTTTGTGCAACTGTATATAATAGGCAGACGGTGCAGAGACAGAATCCTTAAAGTATATAAATTCTTGACCAGCACCAAAAGAATTTTATTGATTTTATTAATAAGGTAAAAAAACCAAATTTGGTACCCGGCACGCTTTGATGTGTCCTGTAAAATATATGGATTAAATTAAGTTGTGTATATATATATATGTATGTAGGTTCCGTATAGAAGGCCAAACCATCTCTCCATTTTCAAATGGATCATACTTTTCCCAATATCATTGACAGGAACATCAATTTTCATACCTATTACAGAAATGGATGCAAAGATATGACTAATTTATAGCTTATATTAGCGGTGGGGAAAATATATGAACTTTATTTATCGCTTGTATTAGGGGAGGGGTAACCACGATTTTTACCAAACTTAATTGGGTTCGTTTCCTTGCCTTGCCAGCTCAATCGGTTTGACGGTTTAGCTTCTTATAAGGAACATACATAGATACATAAGCACATATAACTTTCACTTTTATATGTGTAGATTCCCTTTTGGTCAAGATCCAACCACTAAAAATGATAGTCTGTTCCAGCTTTCTGTTTTTTGTATGAACAAATTTGGTTGTTTTTAATTCATATAGAAACGAAACAATCGAACCGGACCATTAAACAAGGTGGCCCCGATATAGATATACGCAATTGTCTGGCTATGAACAAGAAATACTTCGAAACAATAGATATAGTTTGGATATTTTCAATTCTCTGTTCAGATAGGTAGTATTTAATGAACGTACCAACCCCTCTCTTAACTGGTGGTATCCTAATTCCTGCCTTCCTTTCAGAATTTATTAAATGAAAAAAAAAAAACATTTTTCTAGTTATTTAGCTAAAAATATCAAGTTTTGTGGATCATTCATATATTCGAATGAAATATTTCATATAGGGCTATATCGGATTTCTAGAAATGTTATCTTTCATATAAATCTGTCCCCTCATATGGGGTTTTGTAAGAAAAAATGTGGTTGTGGTTTGGTTTAGCTTAAACGACAAATTTATTTATGTAACGGTAATACCAATAAAATATCTCACAAGGTTCAAGATACAGGATATCTCGAAGTTGGGTATACTCGACTGCAGTGTTCTTTCTGGTTACCCATACAAACACGATCTTTTGTAATTCATTGTGTTATAATTAGATTATTCGATTAAAATGTCTTCTCAGTTTACGAAAGCCAAAGTTTTTAATCTGATGTATCTGAGAATTTGTGTAATAAACTAAAAGATGTTATATCTTTAAGCACTAACAACTACATAATATATATTTAAACTAGACGTAGTATATCTAGCAGCCGACCACACTCGCATTCGGCGTAAAATACTTTGCCTTTTTTAAAACTTTCTTTACTTTATTCTTTTAAAACCACTAATTATGCCCACGAAACAATCACATTTTATATTGTAATCTTAAGATTTGAACTAGCATCACTGTTTGAGCTTACATTTCGGCTACTCAATTTCTTGTGCTCGGGACCTTCAAAATGGAATTTCATAATTTCACAGCGTGTTGAAGTTGATACATGCTAAAAGATTATTAACCTAAAACAAAGATTAAGAATGAGCGTTAATGCGCCCAGTTAATAGCAGCCACATACGCGTCCGCAGTTGAAATGCCGCGTTTTGCTCGGTCGGCTTAGCCCAAGAGGCATTAGGACCGGCAATAGTTGCTTTTCACTGTTCCGTCTTAATCCTTTTCACGCTTTAAGCATGTTTCCAGCTTTGATGGACTGTGCGGGGCATACACATTCATGCATTATAACGGTTGCTGGCTGCTTTGTTAAAAATCTAGGCCTCCCACCATCATCTCTAGTATTGGCGTCATCATCACGGTATACTTGGATGGCATCATTTACAGCGTAGGTTATGCGATACATGTATGTATATGCCTGCGTTTATTTGACTGTGTGTATGCGAGAAGGCACTGCGCGATGCTATGTCGATGTCTCATTATTGTCAGTGATTACTTGGCGGCCCCTTCCACGCGTTCATGCGTCCATTTGTGTCAGGTTTAGTTTGCTTGCATAAGACGGTTCGGTCGGTTGGTCCGCTTTGCTGCTCGTCAGTTGGCAGCGGTAGTATTCAACGCCGTGTGTCCTTTTGTCCCGAGGACAATAACACTTCCGTACGATACATTATCATAAAGGGGTTAAGTCGCTGATTTCATCGTGCATGTTCATTTAAGAACTTTCATCTTTTACTTCGCTCTCTGCTTCTGGCTTGGTCTCGTTCTGGTCTGGTTTTGGCTGGCTGGCATTTGCTTTGCATCAGCACTAGAGTGCGAAGAATCGCGCAAAATTTCAGATGTCGTTGGTCGCTTTGTTTCGCCTTCTCTATTGCGCTTTAGCATTCTTTCGCGGCGACAGCGGCTCATTATGCGACCCGATAAGCGATGTGTGTCCCATGTGTGTCCTTTGCCTAAGGGAAGTGAGTGTTTCGATGTAGGTGGTGGGGTGGTGGTTGCAGTAGTGGTCGTAGTGGGAGGTTGCGTCATTAAGACGCTTTTTTGTTGTTGCTCGGGGTTTTCGTTTCGTTTTACCATTTTCGATGTTGCACTGCCGCTGCTTTGTTTCGCTGTGCGAAGCGAGGACGTGAGTTGCGCGACATTGACAACGGACGACGGTTGCGCGGCAATTTCGCGTCGCATTCACACTGGGGGAACTTGTTGTGTCTCTTTGTCTTTACGTGGTTCCTCACACTGTGCACTTTTTACCCTTTCGCTCTGTTGGGTTGTTTTTTTCTTCGCCTTTCGCTTTTTCTTTGCAAAATTGCAATCTTTTCGCAAAGTAAAGCATCACCCCAGCTACCGTCTCAGTTTAGTGTTTCGTGCTAAGCCATGATAGACTTTCGCGTAATTTGAGATGTGCTCCCTGTGCCCATCCATCCATGCGTCAGTCAGCCAACCCATCAAACAGTCTGTCTGCATGTACTATTTTTTTTCTCTGTGGGTTTGTCCATTCGTCCATGCGTTCGCTGAATTCTTTCGTGTTTGTCGCATTGTTTTCGTCATGTTCGTCCCTTTGTTGCGACTGCGATTGAGACTTGGTCCTAATTTAACATGTTCGAGAAACCTTCAAGCGTTTCGTATTTCGCGCCAATCCTCGGTGGCGAATTGTGCACCGCACCGCATGACAGAGGGAAAACACCAGAAGGGTTCAGGTTTGAGTTTTCTGTGAATTCGTTCGCTCTTGCCAGTTGAGAATTCAATTAGACGCCGATTCATTGCCCGCCACGTACGGTGGCGACGAGTATTGCTTACAATTAGTCCCATGCTCCCGCTGATAGTCGACTTTGCGTCAACATGAGTGTGATTCTTATGGCTTCATACAGCGATTTTGCATTTCAAGAACGCATTTAAAAAACAACGGGGCGTAAGGCATATTAAATTGAAAAGGAACTGGCTTAGCGAGAAGGGCGCACATCGTCAAAAACTACAGAATTAACAAGGCAGAGATTGAACAGTATCAATACATTTCTTCCTATTATTCTTCTAATTCATTGCACTAGGCCAATTGCGCAGGTATGAGTTTGGGTTTTGCACAGTTCTTTTTGCATTAAATCCACACGGTGTGGTGTTGCCAAGGAATTTTTTCTAAGATTTTTCTAAGATAAACATGTTCTTCTATCTAAACAAAACATGCTCGGATTATGCAGGAGCAAGTAATCCAGCTCAGCTTTGAACCTGCTTGTCTTAATGCTTGCATGTCCTTGTTTACCTGCCCTGTCTTAATTCGTTGCAAAGATGCTCACAGTAAATTAAATGTATTTTCACCTTTTCACCTAATCGCTCGATCATCCTGAAAAATAAGCCTTCCTTTAACTGTCAATTTAATATTATTTCGCTATCTACTATTTTTAAAATACTAGACAGGATATGATGTTTTTTTGTCTTTTTTTTTTCATAAATATCAACATAAAAGTCGGCAAACATTTTCAAAAATGTAAAAAAATCTCCATTATTAAATTGATTAAGTGACCTAATTTTTGTTTCTAATTAATATTTAGTAGGACATCATTTATTCTTTTCATTTATTAATTTATTTAACAATCTGAAATAAACCAATAATAAACTGAATCCTTACATAAGTTGAAATATATTCGCTTTCTACCGAAACATATATTCTCATACAAACTAATTGCTCGCATTCTACAATAGAATTTGGTGTATATCAAGAATATATATGCTTTATATTGCCTATTTCAAGAATTCGAACAATCGTAAAAATATATAAATAAATAGTTGCAAATAAAAGCGAATTGCAAATATGTTCGAAGTAATTTATAAATAGCTATGATATACTATTACGTAATGCAGAGGAGTCCAACTAAAGTCCTACAGAATCTCATACAATTCATATTTGCCACACAAGGTAACAACTATAAGGTGGCAACGATGGAAGAAATATATGTGAATATTTCATGAAAAAATATTTATACGACGAAATTTTTCATAAATAACTCCATCGTATAAACGTACTAATACATATACATATATAGTATAGGTAATATATGTGATCATGCGGCATTATTTTCCTTTTTGCCATTCACACATAGTTTCGCCATTTATATAAACAACTTGAAACTTGACATCGTGGTTTCTTATAGATTGTTTGCTTAAATATCGAAGGTGCCCCGACTACTTTAAGCTTTCTTTGTAACATATAAGTATTCTGTTGGGATGAATTGTTCAATAAGCAGAACAACGAACACATATTTTATTGGAATTGATATAAAGACAAGTCAAAACATAAAGTAATGCGATATCGAGTAATTTACACATACATACTTCAATTCAGATTGGCATAATTGAGTTTGAGTACGAGTTACAAGTTATGTTCCAAACTGAAAATAATTCATACTTATATCATATACCGATATATACTTATCAAAAATAATATTATTTTGTATTGAAAATTTCTATGCCAAATGATTCATAACAATTCGTTGGAATGAGTTATTTTACAACTAAAATAGCGCGCGAAATATCAACTAAAGAATCTTTTTACCGCATCAACTAAAGAATCTTCTTTCTGCTTACCTTAATGCAGGGACGAAACGCCTTTGTGTACGTTGACAAAAAGAAAAAAAAAAAAAAAAAAAAAACAACCACTACATTGAATACATAATCCAATAAAGCCAAGGATATCTGAAAGAATTGCTGAATAATTTTCGGCAGAAATGCTTAAAAGGGAGAAAGAAGTAGAAATGTGTGTTGGTAATTGCTGGACACGCATGCATAAATGGCTCGTCGTCCTGCTTCATACCTCATGTCCTGCACGCATGTTTGCATTTTCCACGGCAATCGATCGCGCCAACGAGAGAGAAAAATCTTCATAAATGAAGCGTGAACAGGCAATATAATGGAAAGAGAAAAAATATGCAGAGACAGGAAAGGACCACGAATTCCAAACAGCAAGAGGTATATAAAGCTGTGGGCAGATAAAAAAATAACAAATAAGAACGCTGAAGTCGACTGTGTTCGACTGAGAGATATCCTGCTTCTATTTTAAAGGGTTTCATTTCAATCATAGATTTGTCTATCAGAAAAATTGGGAATTAGCAATAATGAAGACATCAATGTAGTTTGTTCTTCTTAATCAGGGAAAACAGAAGAAGAGATAGACGTACATATCTGAAAGGATGTGTCTGCTCAAACTGATCAAGAATACTTACATATTCTATATTCAATACATTAAAATCTTTATGCCAAGTCAAAATACTATTCAGAATAAATCAAGAAATTAGTATTTACTAAAACGAGCAAACCTACTTTCTTGAAAAGGTTTCTATGAATGCCAATGGAAATTATTTCCATTTACTATGAATATTTTCTCCATTGTGGAAAATCTATACATGAATCACATTTGCATGTGCGATGTTAGCTGAAACCCGATTGTGGAAATGGGTCAAAAAGGTGACGAAAAGTATTTATTCATCAATATCTATTTTGTCCCCTTTAAAGTAGTCTCCCACAGATATGATCCAATTGTGCCAGTACTTTTCCCAATCCTAGAAATACTTCTGGTATGAACCATTTCGTGTGGCTTAGAGATCTTCCAGCGATGCAGAAATTATCTCCTCATTCATAGCATGGGAACGGGAAAAGTCACAGAGGCCAAGGTCGTCAAATAAGGTGGCTGATGTGTGAACTTATGCATCTGAATAAATCCGTACGTTTTCTCCGTATTCCTTACTGACCATGCGGCCTTGGCCCGCAGTTCACTTTAATGCTTCAAAGTTTTCATCTGTTTTTGACGCGCTGGTGCGTCCAGGGCGAGCACTATTATAAACATCTTCTCGGACTTCTCTAAAGAGTTTGTACCACTTATAAACAATTGTTCAAAGTAGAGGCACCAAATGCCACAGTCAACATTTGTAAGTGCGTTGAAGCAAATTTTTTTATTCTTCACCCAAAAGTTAAACCATCTTTGAACCATTGAACCATTTTATTTAGATAGCCAACAAATTGCCAAGCACTCCAAAATACGTCTAACCGTAATATCGGCCAAATCAAACTAAAAAAGCTAAAAAAGCTGAATGTTGGGAACGTGTTTACCAACATAAAAAAAATCCAATTTATTTGAAAATTCGTCATTTTTTGAGAAATTGCGTTGGTAAACTAATACTTGCATAAGAGAAATATTATTGTAGCTTAATTGAATAAAATATATAATTTGAATATATCGATAACCGATATTCAAGTTGTTAGATAAGGATATAGAAAGTTATTACATAATCAACCTTAAAAGTGTGATATAGGTTAATATTAAGGTTACTAGCTTTTACCCGCGACTTCGTCTGCGTATCTTACGATAGAAAGTAGCATAACTAATTACTTTTCTTATTTTACCTCATTTGTGAAACTATACAAAATTTCATCTCTGTAACTTAAATGGTTGCAAAGATATGACAAATTTTGTTTATCGCATATATGGGGGGTGGGGGCATTGCCCCCTCCAATTTTGACAAAACTTAACTTGATCCTCTTAACATGTATACCAAATTTCATCTCTGTACCCTAAATGGAAAGATATGAAACATTTTGTTTATCGCATATGTATATGGGGGGTACGGCATTGCCCCCTCCTCCCCTTAACAGTTTCAATTCTCCTGATCCTCTTAACATGTATACCAAATTTCATCTCTGTACCTTAAATGGATGCAAAAATATGAAAAATTTTGTTTATCGAATATATGGGTGGTGGGGCATTACCCCCTCCGATTTTGACCAAACTAAACTTTACTTGATCTTCTTAACATGTATACCAAATTTCGTCTCTGTTCCTTAAATGGATGCAAAGATATGAGAAATGTTTTTTTTTCGCTTATATGGGGGAGAGGCCACGACCCTTCCAATTTTGTCAAAACATTCTTTTCCATCGTCTTATCTATCTCTACACCAAAATTCATACCGATTGGCTTAGCAGTTTAGCAGTAAGAGAGGAACATACCATACATCCTTACGAACTTTTGCATTTATAATATTAGTAGGATGACTTCCAATAGGCGAGGCACATTATATTTGTGTATGATCGATAGATAGTTATAAAAAATATTTATACATAGTTTGAGATCGGTATCTTGTAAAACTAAAAGACATCGTCACAGACTGGTGGAAAGATGGACGGACAGTCAAAAATAGCTAGATAAAATGTTGCGGGAAGACCTAGAATATTATTATTTTTTAGGCCCTGTACCGTAGGTGCAAAAGCCTATTGGTTTTGTGCAAATGTATGTAACAGGTAGAAATAATCGTCGGAGACCCCCCAAAGTTACCCCCATTATGGTCAGGAGTGATAGAGGAGTCGACATAGCCATGTCCGTCTGCCCGTCCGTCTGTATGAACGAAAGGATCTCGGAAACGGTAATAGATAGATACTTCGTGTGTTTTGCATTCGACTAGGACTGCTCCGGAATTTTACAAGTTATTCTAAAATTTTGACCCTGCACGCCTCGCCTTTCCCATAAAATCACTCCAAGGCTAAAAATTTAGAATAGAGGTAACGTAATCAAAATCCAAAAAGTGCATCAAAATCGGATAATAAATGACGATTTTATAAGCAATTGACCGCCCTTTTCTTTTGATACATTGATACATACAAAAAATTGTTTTATAAGGCGCTTATTCGCGCAGTGAGAAGTGGTCATAAGCTTGGTCATAAGCTTGGGAAACATTTAATGTATTCGTTAGGCGACCTGAACTAGTACAGGGCCTCTTACAGTCGGTTACGCCCGACTGCAATTTTCCTACTTGTTTTTTTTTTTTGTGAGATAGGGTGTCACAGTGCCTTTTGATAAAATTGCTAAATACTTTGCTCATGTTAAGTTGGAAGTTGATGCGCACCCGACTGCTTGCAGCAAGGTCAATTTGATCATAAAATTGACGCAGCAGGAAGTCCGTTTTTTTTAAACTCATTCGTTAAAATTTTTCCTTTTCCTCTAAAATAGCGATTCGAAGCATTCTTATTGTACATGCAAATCTATAACCTTATCTTAGGACTTCTTCGAGTTCTACGCCAGTAAATGGACCTATTTTTCTCCGTCCTTATGTAATTTGATTCCATTGATTTCAGATTTCTTAATTCTTTAACAGTTTGTTGTGTACATGAAATGATTCTATTGATATCATTGGTTCAGCTGTGTTGCAATTCTATTGATGAAATATCCTGCGGACAACTGTGGCAGGATATGCTCAAACACTGTATACATAAAATTTACGAGTACTGCATGTAAACACGCAACGCCGTAAACGAGATTAAATCCGCTTACTTCCCGCTGTGTGGTAGCTAGCTGAGCTGAGCGTTATTCTGGGCGTAGGTAGTTGGCGAAAAGGTGATACATTCACTCGTTTTCGCTGTATTTTTTTCATCTGCGTTTTTGTCCTGTTGACTCGTGCTGCGTTTAACTGCAAGTCGAGTCGGTGGCCTGAACTGGCCTGGCCAAACGCATTGATTTCTTAGAAATACGCACGCAGCGCTGCAGAAGATTTTCCTCGGAGCTAAAATTGTAATTGTTGACGTTGTATGAAATGCTCAATTCGTATCGCTCATTGCTGTCTTCTCGGATAGACAAACATTTTTAAGGAGGAGTCGTTTGATATAATTCTCTTTATTTCTAACAAATACTATGGACTCGTTATTGAATACTTGGCTGTAATTTTTACACCCTATAACCCACGGCACTAGGCTATAGTAAATTTGTCCGTATATATGCATTAGATTTTTGAACATAAAGTGTCTAAATTTTTACAAGTCCTTTTTATATAAATAAGTACAAAATCTCACCAGATAGTTGCACCTAAGATGAACCAAATCTTAGCCATGTGCATTAAATTGAAATAACATCTTTCCTGCATGAGGGTTGAAGTTGATGTGCTGCAGTGCTATCTAATGGCGAGTTATATTAAAATATATAATAAATGTGTCTACTTTCATGGTGATCAGGCAATCATTGTTAAATTCTTTTGATCACAGACAAACAGACATTAATTTTTATACCCTGTTCCCATAGGAAAAAGAGTTTATCACGCGAAGCTAGTCTTCATTCTGAGAAATATCGAATTTGATCGACTTTACATTTATCCTCATAAAATGTCATATTTAGGTCTAGATCGGTTCCGTTACTGTTCCATCAAAGAAATAACAAAGTGTAGACATGTCCGTCTATCCGGCTTGGAATAACAAGAACTTGGATTGCCTATATTCCCTCTATTCTAGCCAAATTGGGGCTTCTTCAGCGGAAACCGAACGATGCACAAATCTGATCTGCAGCTAAACAAATTAAATCTACCGCTCTGCTTCCTTTACAGTTTGCTATTAACTTATTCATTTTTTCTTTCTGTCAATATCACTCACATGCTACTATATACTAATGTACAAGAGATTTAGAAAATATAATCTTAGGCGCATAGTATATTCTCTGCTTGATTAACCATAATAATGATATAATTTGTCAATGCAGTTATCTTAAGATCTAGTTGCTTTCATTTAAACATAAGCGCTACAGATTTCATGGCTGATTCCAAATTCTTCAGATAGAAGTACTTTATGAATGTTTAAAGCCCTCTCTAAGGCTTAGTAGCCATAGAAAACTCCACTTTTGAAAATTTTTTGAAGTAAAAATCAATTTTTATTGTTGTTATTTTCGAACGGAATGGCCCATACAAATCTGTCTACCCTCTTGGAGTTTTGTAGAAAAGTTATTTTGTTTTGGTTGAGACTAGCTTGAAAGGTGTATTTTATCCTTCACAGAGTTAAGGTTAAATGGCGATACAGGGTATTGAAGTCGACTACACACGATTGCACAATTCAATCTTGTCCCATGCAATGAAGGACTAAATAAATGTAACAGGCATAAGAACGCAGGGCGGACCTATAAAGAACTTAAATTCTTGATCAGCATCAATGCTCGAGTCGATATAGCGTGCTTTCTTTTATTCGTTTGTGTCAACAATGAGACCACAGGAACTTAAATTATTTCATCTGAACGCAGATAAATCTGTTGCTTGTTGGTCTTACTGAAATCAGAACTTAAAGATAAAGTGCAGCCCGATGGGTCAGACAAAGTTTACCAACCCAATAGTATCTAAGATATTTCCTCTCTGGACATATACGAAGTTTATGCTATTTCTGAAAGTTTGGACTTAAACAGTGATAATGAACTTTAAGAATTCTCAAAATTTACTTTTAATACTCGTCTATAATAATTATACTCAATCTTCGTAAAGTGTGCAAATACTTTAAATTTTTGAAGCTCTCATTTTAAGATACTCGTGAATTGAAAATCTAATTTAACTCTCTCGTATACACTCCGTACTAGAGACGGAAGGACGTTATATCGATTGGAAGTAATATTTTATAAAAAAAATTTCAATAAAATCAGTGGTAGCCCTTTCCTCGTTGGAATTTACTTCAAAGTGCAAATATTGGTTATATCAACTAATTTTCAGGCTATATACTTGAAATGAATTATTCTTTTTTCTTATTGTGGATAGCATACATGGTCGGCAATATTTTTTTGTAATGGGTTATACTCGGAATGTATTAGATTTTAAAGGAATGGTATTTGATAATAGAAGAAAGCACTAGTTAAGCTAAAAAGTAAATAAAAGTTCTATTGATAAATGGGCATTGTTAAATCCAAAATTTAACAAGATTGCAGCCTTACCTTTCGAATTTTTGACAGTGGGAAATATACTATATTTATTTTATTTAAACATATTTTTAAATAAAATTTGGTCAATAATATAAATTAAAAAACTCTTTGAATTGGCTATTTATTAGGCAATACTGTGTAAACTTAGGAGACACTTATGCAAAATCGGAGTCGAAAGTGATAGCACTTGTAGATTCTGTCTGGAGGACGACGAAACTCCGGAACATATTTTGGGAGACTGTCCAGCTCTGACCCAAACCAGACACATGTATCTTGGCAATTACCAAGTGACCGGAGGGGCGTTGCATTCACTCAATCCTAAAAACCTAGTGGCCTTTTTCAGGGCAGTAGGGCTGGATGAGATGCTGTAAGCCTACAACTGATAGGGCACAATAGACCTGTAAAGGTCGCAGTGCGTACTACCCACTAATAATAATAATAATAATAATAGGCAGTACTGGAATTACTTTAGTTTTGTAGCCTATACATATACAGAGACAAGGGTATAACAATTTTTTGCGAATGAATGTATCAGGTGGAAAATATATATTTTAATTTGTAGTTGATGTTCAAGATAGTGTTGTTGTGCATTTTTTATATCAATTTTCGACATGACTTTCGGAAAATGGGCATAAAACTATGTTTTGATCCTAACCCCTAAAATATTCAGATGCCACGCCCACATTTGGGAATTGCCGTCATACAATTTCAAATAGAAGTATCTTAAAAACAATGTAGTCATGTTCATTCGAAATATTCAAATGAAATTGAAAATTTTTATTTGTCATTCCAGTAAATCTGACAAATAAATTAATTATTGAAATAAATCATCATCATTATAAGTGTTCTAGGCCACACATTGCCTTCTCCAGGAATCAAAGGATGGTACGGCATATATTTTGTTCTAAAAAGCGTCGAGCTGATAAAGAAAAAAACATAAGTTAATCACAAAGCGTTAAATTTAAAATAAATATGATAAAAATAATGATACATTATTTGATTACATCATAAAATTTCTTTGTTATTCTAATTAATTAATTAATTAAGTACTTCCAACGTGGAGATTCTGCAGAGATACCAATCTAAGACATTAAGATTGATATCTAAAGCACCTTGGTTTGTTACTAATAAATGTATTCACTAGGACTTAAACAAGTACAAGACAAGTAAGTATTAATTTATAGGTCTTAATTTATTTTAAAATTACAGTGTAATATAGCAATGTAAAACATATTATGAAACTAAGCGGTTAGAATTAATGTTGTGCCTATAAGAGTACAATAAAGGTAATTTAATCAAGTCAAGATAGCTCGTAGATTCAAATTGTAAATTAAAAAAAAAAAAATTCTAATAAATAGATTGTAAATCAACAAATAAAAAAAAAAACTATTTAAAATTTGTAGAAAGTTGCGATTTGCCTCAAAATATTAGTCGACGTTTAAGCTTAGCATTTAGAAAGTAAAATTTGAAGGTGAGTTAAGTGAAGCTCTAGTTAGAACTACAGCGCTACAATTCTATGGCTTAATACTTATTTTTTCGATTAACACAGCCTAGCGTGCCTCTCGATGCACTACACGTCTCGTTCCCTTGATTCATAATACAATAAATAATTTTATAAATCGAACAGTTACCTCTACAACAATCCTTCTACCCACACAAACTACAATTCAGAGAATCAAAATTATTGTAGCAATGGAAATCATTTAATTTATTATAAAATATTTTTCAGCCAACAAAATTGGTTTCACCAGACACTCTTTTGCGTAAACGTCACGGAAATTCATATGAAATGGCTGTACTACTCTGCAGCATGTTGATTGGTGCTGGTTTTCCAGCAGTTGTTGTGTCTGGAGTAGCGCGCACCGAAACTGTGAATAACGAACAGAGAAATGTGCCATATCCATTTCCAATAGTGGAATTGGAAATCGAAGAAAAGGAAACACCCTCTGAAGTTATCGGTGTAAAGTACAAGTTGCGTCCATTGCCTGATTTAGAAAGCCATCTCGAAGAGGAGATGGCGGAGCTTCTCAAGCAAAAAGCAGAGCAAGAACAAAAGGTTAAAGACGAGATTTTACGTAAACAGATGGAGGTGAGTATTGAACGATGCTTCGAAATTTTAAATTTACTTTATGTAGAATTTTCTAGGAATTAGAACTGTTGGCAGTAGATCGTTACCATTATCGACGCTCGCATGCCTGGGTAGCAATTATCGATAATGCACCATGGAGTATAAAACCACGCATAATGGAGACTGACGAAAACGGCGATGAGGTGGTAGCGCCACCGTCCGTGCGTTTTATAGAACCGTCAACCGGATTTATATGTGAGTCTGCGTGCAAGCAATATATTCTAGTGGATAGCGTATGGAACCATCAAAATTATTATGTAAACAAACAGAGTTATTTGCGGGTAGGCGATATTCGCTGGGATCTTCGTAATACCTCCGATTGGGAACATTTGTTGCCGGGAGAACCGCCTGAGATGCGCACATATAAAGCAACATCAGATGAGAATGTGGCCGAAAAGGAGCCCGATGTTACGGAGGAGAAGCACTTGGATACTATACGTTCATGGGTGAGTAAACTGCATATCGGCTTTAAGGAGTTCGAAGAACGTTTTCCGAAGATGGAAAAGACAGTACGCTATAAGCGGGCAGTACATGAACGATTCTCGCCATACACCAAGAGAGATGGAAAAGTTATGCAATTAACACTATACAATGATGACAACCGCAATGATCCCAACACACGTTATGAGTATTATGAGAACCGCTCTGATTTCTTGAACCAAGTGAAGTTCTCATTTCAAGAAAACCAGTTCACGGAGACCTTTGCCAAAGGCCGCAATGACTCTCTAAGAGGTGCGAGCATTTGAATTAATATATTCCAATAGTTCTTACTAGATTTTTTTTGTTCACTTCAGCGATTGTGTACTTCACTGACAACAGTTTACCGAAGAAATTATATTTTTATCATATGAGTAGACTAGACTCGCTTAGTTGCCAGGAGGTTTATACTGATCAAATAATACTTCACTACAAGAATCGCAGCGATCGATGTTGGTATAGAGAGTTTGACTTCAAGCCCGCTGGTTATGTCCTTAGAGTGAGTAGCTTCCAATATATATTTTTGACTTGACTGACTTAAATATCCTTAATGCAACTGATAAAATAGAAAGTCGTAGAAAAGTATTGCCGCAACAACGAAGAAAAAAATCCCAATAAGGATATAGCGGTGCGTACCTTCTTGCTGCAATATAATAAAATAAACTTGAAATTCCATTACACTCATGGCGCACTTACTGCATCTACGGTCGACTTCAATAAGCCGCCCAAGCCAGACTATGGGAAGGAATTAGTGTTCGATGAGAAGTACGTCAAAGAGTACAAGGTATGTTAACAAGATAAACTGCATGTTGGAAAATTCTAATGAGTTTAAGTTTTCAGGCCAATCCGCTCGATTCGAATCGTACAAATCTAGAACTGTACAAGCTTCTTCTTGATCAGTTGCAACAAGAAGAGCGAGTCAAAAAGCTATTTGAAAAGATACAAGAAGACGTAAATACGCTCTTTGACTTACGCAAAGTCGAAATGAAAGGTCCAAAACTGAAGTTCAGCATATTTGATCCGCTGCGAAATGGAGCTGCGAGAGCCACACGAATGAAACAGAATGCCGAAGAGGAGGATCTCAAAAACGAGATATCCAAACGGCCAGCCGACTTTTTAGCTCCTTATTTGGTGCCTTTCAAGAACAAAACTCTTACGCACGACGAATCTATGGCAGCATACAATGCTTGCCTCAACGATTTAAAAACGCGCTTCGTAAGTTTGCTGAACAATTTGCAGCGACGATATGAAGATGTAAGCATTACTTACTGTGCAATGGCATGAAATTGAGTGTTCCACTTATAAATTTTATATACTTTTAGCTAACAACCGAATCAAAATCACTAAAACGTTTCATTAACAAGTTTGAGAACCAGTTCAACAACTACGACTATGAACGCCTAGTTCAGGAGGCAAAGGAAATTGAGCTCAACAAGAGAATGGTGCAGCAACGGTTGACTTTGACTCATGAACAATCCCAGAAAAAATACGAGACCGTCAAATTTTCGCTGCTACGTGATCGTCGTCTAAATTTGCCAAAGAACGAACTAAAGGTCAAGCTCGAAAATGATGTTCAAATGTAAATACACTAGAACTAGTGTATCTGATAATTTTTTCTACAAAATCAAAAGAAACTCAAAATCAATGTTTTATTGTGGTTAAAATATATTTGGTTCAATATAACAAAACTATCGCTGGAAACAGTTTGTAATATTGCTTTTGAATATTTACCTCTACAATTTTTGAACGGTGAAATATAATGACTTCAATTTTTAGCAAACATCTTGTTTTTCATTTATCTAACATTAAAAGTCGAAACAAATTGTCGCCTGTTATATTTTGTCCTTTCAAACCCTCCGTCAAGTCAGGCCTTGCATTTCTACGTTTTCTAAGGTATGTTCGATCTTTGAAACGGGGAGCACTTGTAACCACCAGCACTTGTGACTCGCAAACAGTTCCTGTCGTTAAGTAAAGAAAAACTGAAAAACTATATGAAACAGTTTTTGTCGTTAAGTCCAGAATAATTAAGAAAATTACACAGGACAATGGGAAAAAATTAGAAAACTTGACGACTATAGAACCTTAGCGCGTTTGGCAGTATGTACAGTTAACAGTTTGTCAAATGCGGTTTAACAGCTACGTCTGTCATCTATCGATCAAAAAATTCATTTGTTAGTTCATTCGATCTGAAGAGGGTTCTAGTTTTGAGTTTGCTCAGACGTGTTTGTTCATCACAGTAAGTTCAGCGCAATCACGCCTTACATTAATAAAGTTAAATTTAATAACAAAAGCAAAACAGGTGAATAACAGGACAAATGAGAAGCAGAGACTACATTACAATGTTGCAATGTAGTTTCTTCCTTTTTCGAACCAAAATCGCCAAAATTTTTCGTGACAAGTTCGATTTTATAGTGCAATTTAAAAATGTCAACGCCATGAAGGGCCCAGCGAGCTCACCTGACCTTAACCAAATTGGAAAGATTTGGGAAATGCTAGCAAGACAGGTTTATGCCAACCTCAAGCACTACAACAACATTCATAATATCAAAAGTGCGTTTATTCCAAAATTGGAGGCATAGTAACCTTCAAATCTTCATAATTAATATCCTATATGAATGAAGGAATATTTAAAAAGGAATACTAATTAAATAAAAGGAATTTTGATTAAGTTCTTTTCCAATGGTTATTCGGTTTAGAGACGACCTGTTGAAGTTTTTGTGCCATAGTTATGAAACGCTAAAAGCGTTGATTTTGTTACCGGTAAATAGAACAGAGGAAGGCGAAACATATACAATACTAGAACAAAATCGAAAGAGAATTATTTAAAAAGGACGACATTTCTGCATTAAAAGAATAGTTGTTCGCTGTGCCGCTCGTAGGCTTTGTAACACCCAATAAATAAAACCAAAATTTGATGACGCTGGCGCAGACAGGTGGGGGAGGATCGTCAGTGCCTGTAAAAGCACCTGCACGAAAAAACAAATAAAACACGCCTTTGTATATTTAAAATTAATAATTGTAGCGCGCTCGCTTTTATTAAATACAACACCAGTGTATAATAAAACGGGGTATAATAAACTTGGCGCAAAATTCAAAACTCGAAAATTGACAGCATTCGCGTTCGCGTTTGCATTAGATTAGTAACTAACTAACTCCTCTCTCCTCTCAGAGTTAGTTACCGAGTAGATGAACAAGACGAGTAGCAAGTTAGCGCGGTGTGGTAAAAAACGTTACACAGCACAAATTCAAATTTGGCGCTTACAATAGTCGTTTAGAGATCACAATTGAAATTGTAGACAAATGATTTGAATGCATATACCTGTGCTATAGTTATGTAACCTTATCAGGCGTGCTCCCTCATAGTTCAAAGATAAGATGATAAGAACTCCCAAAACGCAAAAGTAACTTAACACGGGAGCATAATATATATATATATACTATATATATATATATATATATATATATATATATATATATATATATATAGATTTTACTTTTTTGTAGTATGAAGTTTTAATGAGTCAAAAATATTTCTATTTTCTGCTACAAATTAATAAAACAACAACATAAACAAGATATTTCTAAGAAATATTCGCCAAGTTATAGAAATTTGAAAAAAAAATAATTAAGCTTTACTTTAATTTATATGAGAGAGTACCAAACATTAATATTAAAGGATTATATTTGGGGAATTTTGTTTTTTCATTTGCAACAAAAATTAAGTTACGATGCCGCCATATAAACCCAATTCTTGAAATAGTTGCATTTGCTTAAGGTACAAATATGAATAAATTTGATATACATGTTAACGGAATCAGGAGAGGTAAGATCCATTGGAAGAACGAAGACCGCACGGGTTAGTTATGCTCCAGCCCAGAAAAAATGTTTATATGGATGTTTTAAAATAAAGAGATAGATTCTACACAGAAAATAATTAGAAATTGTTTAGTATTTAATACTCAATGAACAGCTAGTACAGCTAGTATATACATGTCTGTATATATGTATATATTAAACCAATTGGAATAAATTTTGTTATAAAGATAGATGGGACGTTAGAGAAGAATTAGAATTAGAGAAAAATTATCATATCTTTGCATCGATTTGTGGTACAAAGATGCAATTCTATAGATTCGATTGAAACTTATTGTTCTTCCAGCTCTATTTGCTAGACGGTCAATGCTCTCTGTCGTTTTTCTTCACAAGAATCTTTATGGGGAAGTTGATTCTCCTTATTTACTTCAATCTTTATGATTATATGTTCCCTCCTCCCTGTTCGCTTCACGCGAAACTATGTGCCTTTATGGTTGTCATTTTGCACAAAAAAAAGTTCGGTCTCTCTGCTATACCTATAACAAATTTTCTTATCTGTTCTCCTACAATTCTTATTTAAACTATATTAAAAAATCTTTCCTTAACTCTGAACGTCAATAAATTGTAATTTAATTTTTCCATTTTTATCTTATGATTTGTAATTGCGACTGCTTGGACCCTGGCTGAGAGTTGAGACAGAGTCGGTCAACTGGGCGACCAAACAAAAATCCTCCCACGGGTCTGAGTCGTCATAAGATAAGATGTTCAGTGAGCAACTGAGTCTTAAAATATTTGTAATGAAACTGATTAAGTTTATGTAGTTGTAAATAATAAATAATAATATTATTAAATAAAAAAAAATTTTAAGTAAATGGTATAGAGAGAAGTAATCCAATTACGTTTGGTCCAACTCGGAGGGGTGTAACCCCGCCACCAATATCAGCGATAGAAAAAATTCGTCATATATTTGAATCCATTTGAGGTGAGAGATGAAATTTGGAATACATGTTAATGAGGTAAGGAGAGTTGGTATCGGTTAGGGGAAATGGTAATAGTAAGAGTAATTTTAATGGTAATGGGTACTGGTAATGTTCATTGGACAAGTGAAAACGGTTTGTTTATACAGGGCGCGGGCGAAGCGCGCGGGGTGCAGCTAGTATATTATAAATGTAGAACCGCTGAGCTAAGTTGTATGAATTTTGGTATAGAAATTGATGGGACGTTGGGAAAGGAGATTACATAAAGAAGACAAGGAGGGGGCTTAGCAACGCAAGCCTGGTCCGCTAGTATTGTATGAACATCTTGACGTTTCCTTAAATGTTTAATCAATGAATAATAACTGGAAGGACGCTTTGAACAGTTCTCCTTTTATTTGAAATCGTTTTGGTGTAAGGTTTTCTTTTGTTTTCTTTTAGTTAGAGGTGGGTTGGCATGAATTTTACACGTGTATGATGTGTGTGTCACACATTTTCAATTAGATTAAGTTGCAATAATAAAAATATTGCAGTAATTTATACTAATATTTTAAAAATATAATGTTTGTTTTGATGTTTATTTGGATATAGGAGGTATCCAATTATCCGATTTAAAAACTTTAGGGATCTCTACTAAAACTATTTTTCGTATTGATATCGTTCGTATTATTATTATTGCGGTGTTGTCAATTTAATTAATCTATAATCGCCATGCCTAAACGAAAATCTCAGCTTTCATGTCAATCATCTTGAGGAGCTCAAATGCGAGCGTAAGAGTCTTCTTCTAAAATTACCTAGCTGTGGATCGAACGTTAAAAGAGTTACTTTCGTGTTTCTTGGGGATTTTCGACAGACACTCCTTGTAGTTACAAAAGGGACGCGTGCAAATATTATCAAAGCCTTATGGAATCTATGCAACAACTAAATTTGCGAACGAATATGAAAGTCTATCTTGGTGGAGACACGCATAAAGATTTCCAGCAATAATTGCTCAATCTTTCACTTTCACTGGTTGTGTCCCGAGACAACTTTCAATGAAATCAACAATCTGATTATACATAAGTCCCTAGCGAAGTCAAACCCTATAAGTCAATTGACACAGACACCAACGTGGTCGATGTGGTACACTTTCCCCAAGAATTTCTAAATTCGCCTAATCTTTCTGGCTTAGCACCTCACGAACTATCATTAAATATCGATTGACCCATCACGCTTTTAAGGAATAAAGGCCTCCTAACATTTATTAAAGACTTGAAAATCAATGTGATTGTGGTAATAATCCTCACCGCTCCTGCAACCGGCCAGATTGCAAACATACCAAGGATTTCCATCATTCCAACGGATTTGCAAATACCTTCCAAACAGCTACAGTTTCCTGTTAAAAAATGGTACGCGATTACTATTAAGAAGTCACAGGGTCAAGCCTTCTATTTGGTTGGAATCGACCTACGAAAAGATTGTTTTTCCACGAAACAGTTCATTTTGCTACCAAACAACAAAAGGGAGTCAAACATTGTCCACAGAGAATGTCGAAGTCATTAACATCTATCCTATAAAATATTGTACTATTATCTATACTAATATTATACTTTCTTTAAGTGCCTTTAAAGTATTATTATGCTAAGTTCACATACTGCCAGTTATCTGACAGAAATAATTTATTTGTTGTCAAATTTAGTTAAATTTTGCACATGTTTGAAACAATTTCCAATGCATTGTGTGAGAGTGTCGAATATATTCTACCGTCTGAACAATCCTTTACTTTAAAATTAATAAGTAAAACTCATTACACCACCTACAGACAGGAAAGGCCAGAACAACGAAGGAAAATTGAAATCACTGTTAATTGTCAATCTAGACACACCAACTTTCTTCATATTTTGATTAAATTTTGATTTATTCATTTATAAACACAGTAAACGTAAATACGCAATTTTTAATCACATCTGTTAAGTGGATGCACAGTAGGTCAATCTGGCAACCAAACAAAAATAATCATGCGGGCTATGGTAAATGGTCGAAGCCTTTCAGTAATACTGATAAAATTTGATGATACTACGAAAATACGAGTTGTTTATTTACGTAACGGTTTAAAATAATCAAACAATTGGGAAAAATAGGCCCTGCCACGCTTCCTATGAAAATATTTAGGTCCTGTGAAAAGATATTCCGAATCTAAATATTCGAACAACATACAAACGTTAGAAAATCGCTGGAATTGTTTCAAGCTAAAGGACACTTGAGTTGGGAGCCAATTTGAATGAAGAAAAAGCCGTTTTTTCTTACATGGGCCGCTTACTTATCGTCTAAACCTCGTATGTATAGGAAGCACCAATAACAGAACCATAGTCAGCACGCGAAATAAAAATTGATGAAAACTGGAGGGGGTGTAAGAATGCATGGACTGACGAACAAATGACGGACAGTCGGACAAGTAAAGAAGGAATGTTTAAGTGGATTCTAAATTGTGAATGCCAATTTCGGGGATGATGCTGATGGGTCACAGTTTGCGATGGCAGGCCGGCCGAAAGCGGGCAGGCAAAATTCATTTTGGAAACTGACCGTCAGAAAATTGAACGTAAATGTTCCCGCGTGCATGTGTGTGACTGCTGTATATGTGTGGAGCGCGCCCAAGGCTTACAATAAGGCGCTCGAAAATAGATACTCGTGTAGCACACATATGTATGTACCTAACACATATCCCACCAAACATACACACGCACATGTACTTTCCAGTCCATTTGTGTATGTGTGTGTGGGTCTGATTGTATTCTTGCTTAGCCAGCAGCGGCCGAAACAACACCAGTCACGCGGCAATTTACCTCCCTTTGCCTTGGGCCCTTTAAAGAATCGCTGTAAGATGAAAGTGTGTCCTGTCGCTGTCTGTGCGTCGCTGAAAATTTGCTCGTGGCATGAACACATGTGGCGTAATTTCGTCGTTGAGGACGGCTGCGACTTTGCCACCGCTATAATCCCATCGCCCTGCGCACATATTTCTGCCCGCTAACTGGACAAGAGGCTTTAGTGCACTGTAAAAAATTATACCAAGACAAACTACAGTCAACGTCTCAAGCTATGCGGCTTTCTGTTAGACAAATGCCCGTTTTATATATCAAAAAGGTAAG
The DNA here is from genome assembly GCA_035044805.1 of Leucophenga maculata. Taxonomy (NCBI): domain Eukaryota; kingdom Metazoa; phylum Arthropoda; class Insecta; order Diptera; family Drosophilidae; genus Leucophenga; species Leucophenga maculata. The sequence goes on along the minus strand of JAWNNP010001131.1, from coordinate 100,243 downwards.
TTTATGCATAACCCATTCGAATGCTCGAGACTGAAAATTATGCCGAGTGTTTGCTAGTCACTGGATGAATGTTTTATTTGCACGCTTTACTGCGCCGCGTCTCTTCACGTTCAGTGTCCACGCACACCCACGTCAACTCACACTCGCATGAACACGTTCGCTCAAGTACAGTTGTGCAAATACACTAAACTTCTGTCGGACAGTCCGGCCCAAGAATTTGTATTTTATCAGCATCACTCGCGTCGCGTAGTCAAGGACTCCAAATATTTACGCGAAAAAAACACATACACATGTACAGACACACTCACACGTGTGATGGAGTGAATGTGTGTGTGTGTGTTTGTTTGGGGTTATTGTGTGATCCTTTCCTTTTAGTCCTAAATGTCCTTCTTTCAATATTTCAAACGAGCTTCGTGACGCGTCCGTTTTGTAGAAAGCGCTTTGTGGACCTTCGCCGAAATTGAAGTTGTAGCCGTCGCCATTATTGCTGTTGTTGTAGTTGTTGCTGCCGTCAGCGTCCTTTCGACGACGCGACGTATTGTCGCGAACTTAGCTGAACTCAACTCACAGCACAGCCCAGCGCCCAGCACAGCTGTAGCGATGTGAATTGAAGTTGAATGCGCATGGGGTGGAGTGGGCCGTGTATCAGGGGTGGGGGTTTTGGCGAAAAACTTTTATCACGGCGCATTTATTTTTCTATTCCACTTATAATATATGCCAGAAACAGGATACACACTCACATGGGCATATATTGGATATTTATTTTGTATTCGAACGCGGACAATGTACAAACGTGGGTGATGGCGGACAGGACAGGACAGGACAGAATGGGACAGGGCGTAATAGCGAAACGCGGTGATGAGGTTTGGTATGATGTGTCCTTGGAGTGTTTTGGATAGGGCGTCTAAAGGAGAGCGGGGAGCAAACGCGTGAAGGTTTTTACTTTGCCATGGACAAAGGACACACTCTGAAAAATGGCGTGAATTCACTTGGGTGATTTGCGCGACGTCGTGCACGACATACACATGTGACGATGATGCTGATTCTGCTACAGGAGATGATGAAGAAAAAAAAATATATATACGAATATATGTTTTTTTTTTTTTTTTAAATAAAACCCAATAAGGGATGTTTAAACTGTCCTTCACGTTTGTAATCAACGAATCGATAATTCAACATTTTATATTTGGAAAACAACATAGACTTTATTTAACAAAACGTGCCAATGTACTCTTGCATGTAGCTCTTAAAATATACAACCCAAGCCAAGATGATATCGAAAAGCTGATTTTTATACCCCGTGCACGTTAGACAAGAATACACTAGGTCTGCCTAAATATATATGTATAACACTCATTTAGAAGCTTAGCTGAACGCATATAGTGTATATATTTTTGGTCAGCATCAAAAGATGATTTGATGAAGAAAAGTCCATCCATCCGGATGTCGGTATAAACATAGGGATCGCAGAAAGTGTTTGCAATAAAACCATCAAACTTAGACTCTTCTATTCTTTCGTTTGAAAAAGCAGATAAAATGAGCGTTCATACGTCTATTTTAAGGGTAGTCACCATACACACAAACTGCCGATATTAGAGTTTCCGTAGGAAAAAACAAAAAATTACAATATATTTCACATAGGGGAAGATCGTACCAATTTCTTCATTGTAGCGCAGTACAAATCTTTGTTACAATAGAAAAGTTTTCTGCAAAGCTAAAATTGATTACATAAATAGAAAAAAATATATGTTTTTTTAATTGGATCGGAACACAAAAACTATTTTGCAGAAACTTTAGATAATCAGAAGCATTTTCAAATATTTCTGCGGCCATTTTTGAAGTCATCGTTAAAAAGTACTTCAAATTTTAATTTTGAGTAGTTGGTTAAAAAAGTTGTCTTAAATGTATAAACATGTGCACTTAATCAATATTAATACATATGCAGATGTCATAATGTGAAGTATTTTCAGTTTGTGAGATAGTATGTTACGTATAAAAGAAGGCTGCTGTTGAACGTTAATTGTTCGTCCTAAACAAACATCCAAATTCAAACAGAAGCTGTTCAAATCTGAAAGAGGTGAAAAGTCGAGTATAAAATAATACCCGACTGTTGGGCTAACCATAAAAACATTGACAATTTGGCCACTATATAGTTAAAGATAGAGCCCTTCAGCTTGGATATTTAACCTTTCTTCTGGTAAGTAGTTTTTGAAGACTGAAACCTGCAACTTCTTTAAAATTTTTGAATGAAAAAATTTTTGTTTTTCTGTTTTTTTTTTACCTAAAAATGCTGAATTTGTGTAACTTTAATACTAAAGAAGTATTAAATATACGGTCCAACTGTACCAATAGTGTGGCCCCATACGAATGATTCCCTTTTCCCGGTGTGTTGTAAAGAAAGCATTTGGATGTGGTTTAGTGTACTTTGAAACGACAAATTCGGTGTTTCTTTCACCAATACCAATAATATGTTGTATAATTTAAGGTGCAATGGAGGTGCGGGATAACTCGAAGTCTAGCACACTTGACTGCAGCGTACTTTCTGGTTTGTCTATTAAAAAGGCTTGCGTATCTTCACGTAACTATAAAGTTTATATTGCTTATGACGTCTTTAATGCTTCCTTCTCTATCATATACATCTCGAAAATTCAACAAACCCAATGTACTCATACTTAGCGGTGTTTCAAATTTGGTCTTTATTAAAAATTTATTGTATATTGTATACGTTTAATACACGGAGTGCCTAATAGAAAGTTAATTCCACTCTAAGTAGAAACGCCTCCTACGTGTGACTTAATGCGTTCGAATGTTCAACGTTTAATCTTACTATCGAGCTGAAGTACATGACTTTCGAGGCACTGTAAGCGAAGAAATAACGCTCAAAATGACTTCAAAAATACTTGTATATAAAATTGTACAAGAAACTTTTAAGCGATGCTGATTTCCTCAAACACACCGAAGACACTAACAATAACTTAGTATTCAAGTAGTTTTTCGTACAAAAACTCATATGTTGAAATTAAGACTCTAATACAGACACTCTATTTCGGTGCAATAAAATAATGCACATTATTCTTGCGAATTTATCGATAGCATCGATATTTGTAAGATTGATGTTATCGATGATGATTCTCGATTTGACTACCGAATTGATGTTCGATTTTCGATTCGTTGATCGACTAGGGTTCAATTCTTGATTCGATTCCATTCCCAACTCTAGTCTTCATTCGTTGATAGTAAAATCCCTTGTCTGTTCAACTGCTTTCGTTCTGAGCGCCCTTTTGCACCTCGATTCGGTCTAGCAATTGATGAGCTTGTAGCCCCATAGTAGTCAATATTGCTATATCTGACTGAGGGCATAACACTGGTTAATTCTCTAGGTGAACAAACTCCGTTACCGATAAAAATCACATATTCATAAGTGCTTGGCAAAGTTGTATTTCCATTTTTAAATTTTAGAGAAGTGGCTTAAATAGATTTGGTTGTTCACAAAGCGTAAATATTATTACGATAATACGAGGCATTCACGAAATTTTATATTTCACGAATTTAAAAAAATCGGTCTTTATTAGGGTTGCTTATATAAACAAAAAATTAATATAAATCGATATAATCGCGATTTTGAAAATGATGTTTAGGTTCAAAGTATATTATAAGTAATATCGATGTATCGGTATAGAAAAAAGGTTTAGTTGAGATGCTTAACAACATTATTGTACTCTCTGCACAACACATTTTTACATCTTTAACTAATTAAAGGTAATTAAGTAAAGCAATTAAATCAAAGCAACTAAATAAATGAAATTAAATATTGACTATTTACTTTTATCTGTTTAAGATTTTTTTAAATAGTAATTGATTCGACTTTGGCCCACATACGAAAGAAAATCTAATTAGGTTTGAAACTAAGTTTTTATAATTAAAGTTGATATTGCAGATCGATACAAGCAGCTGAGGTCACGATAACTCAATGGCAGATAATTCATGGCAGAACGAAGATAAAAACGCGCGCGGCTTTCAACTCGTCAACATATTTATAATCAACAACATAAATTCAATGCTTCAAACAAAGTGATTTGTAGTCAATTAAAGTCGTGACTCTGTTTCAGAATAACGAAGCTAACACACCGACTCAATTCATTTATGTTTGTGCACCCAAGAATCTGATGTAATTGCTCACTTTATACCGAGATATAATTTACGATCCCAAAAGTACAACGAGTCACGATCAATGTAGAAAAGGATATTATTCTTGAGTCGTATGGCTAAACATGATGTATCCAAAACTGTTGTCTGTGCACCATTACGATTTTTGTATATGCTTTTTGGCCTTAAGAATGCTGCTCAAATGTTTCAAAGTTTCATTGACATTATTTCAAAAGCATAAACTTTAAAATTTTGTCAATAAATGCCAATTTGGTAAGTCAGAGGTACATTTCCTAAACTTTATTATCGATAGAAAAGGCGAACGACCACCAACTGATCGCATCGACGCCATTATGAAGTATAAACCACCAGACAAGGCAGCCACGGCAGAGAACCCTCATATAGATTATCGATCCAGGCTGTTATCGAAAAAGAAACGTTGGTAATTCGTCGATGTGATCGAGAGATGGACGCCAATAATTGGTCGATATCATTATTCACGGTAGATTGAAGAAAACGCGCGCTACAGTCCAACCTAATTAAAAAATTACCGATTTGTGATCTACTAAATCTAAAATTTTATAGTACAAAATCGAATACTAGGTACACGTCTTGGTTTACTAAATATAAAATATTGCTCTCCATTTCCAATGGAATTATTTCCTAAAAAGTGCATAAATTAAATAGTTTCAGTAACTTGCATCACCCATTTTTACTGGTTAAACTAATATGTTTCAAAAAGAGAGTCAGTTTTGACATATAAGTATAAGTTGGAACCACAGTTGAACTTATGTGTCAAAAAAGTCAAACTAGTTTTCAGTGTATTCGATAAAGATCAACAAATTAATATTGACAAGGATGCATAAATCGTTCGCTTGCGTTGATTTTTTCATTTTTATAATTAATGAAATAAATAAATAAATGTCAAAATTAAATATTTTTTTTTAAATATATTTTTTGATATTATATCAAACGAAATGTCGATGATGAAAACATGTGAAAGAAATATCATATCGAAATACCATTTTTTTTTTTGTAAATAGCAAAATATTGATACAATACGGAGTAACATCATCTATCAGTAAATACAAGTATTTATTTATAAAGGTAGAAAGGTTTTAGCAAAATTTTGGTTGAGTTTGTGCCACCTTTTGTTAAAGTTTATAAATATTGTTGCCACTATGAACAATGAAGTGAACAGTATTGATCTAATTTGGATCTCTCCCTCTATCTCCCCTCACCCGCTTCTTATATCACCATCACCTATCCCCTCCCTTACTTACCCCTCAACAAACCACCCTCTCATCACCAAAACACCGACCTCGTCAAACCCCCCTCCCCTGTCCAAACATCCCTCCCCTCCATCATTTCTTCCTACCCACAAACTCCACCCACCCACTTCACCGACACCTTCGCAATCAAACCACCCCCTCCCCCACCTTCCTCCCTATCGCAATCTTATCCCCCTCCCCACCCCCTGCAAATCCCCATCCACCACGTACTACCCTCCCAAACACCACACTCATCCTATCGCGAATACCACATTACATTATATCATCATATACTCCGGTATATAGCCTAATACAGAGTAATGCCTAAAAGTATGCAAAGTTTTAAACTATTACAAAATCCATTTCCGTTTCCGTTGCATTACCGAAATCATGTCATTTTGTTGCGATTTTATATTTGACTACCGCCGCTAAAAAAGTTTCAATTCAAAAAAGATTCATGAAAATCCGGCTATACGTTCTTGAGAGACGCTGAGAGATGAAGAAGAGCAAAGGCTGTGTTTTCTTTTGAAAATGTAAGCAATGGCACTATTTTACCAATCGTCATGTAATTTATGTATCTGGTCACTAACGATCACGAAAGATCATAGAATGTCTGTTATTTGGAAGAAAGGGCGGTGACAAACCCCAACTTGGAACAGTTCTTCTAAAATTGTTTGTGCAACTTAAAGATTTAGCTTCCATGAACCATATTTTTCGAACTTTTAGTTTTACAGAGAATTCTAAAAGCATTAAAGACATCGCAGATCCCATTAAGTGTGTATACTCTGATCAGCTTGTCAAGACGACGTAGATACCTGTATAACACTGTTCACTGTTAGAAATTCTTTTGATAAATCGAAGCTAGTTGAGAACTTTGTTTATTTACAGTTTGGATCTACTTAAATACTATTTTAAACTAGACATAAATGTATAAAATTTTTATGATATTGTTGCAGACCCATGCATAGTTGTCAAGTGGAGTTTAAGTGGCTGAGCGCGACTTTTGTGCGCTCATAAATTTGAAGGCTATGCGGTATATCACCTGTTCCAACTTTGAACAAACTTAATACCATATACTTTTCGCCGTCCCATTGCACATTAGGTCAAATGATCGCTGATGAAAGTCAAAGTGCCGTTTTACTTTTGTTGTTGCGGTTTTTTAGTAGAAATCGCTTCAACATAAAGACGCGTAATGTTTGTTTGTTCTAAGAATAGAGCACCGTTACACAGCTGTGAGTCAAAGTCAATGGATGCATGTTTCTCTACAAATGTGTTTGCGAGGTTGGTTTTACTTGATCAACTTTAATTACGTGTTACTCGAATTGTGTTGCTAATAATTCATTAAAGCAAAATGAAAAATGAAGAGACACGTAAGTATATATGTATTTAATTAAAACTGCTTTATATTTATGACGCTACATTTGCAAATGACTCATTAGCCTACATAACCTTAAAACAGTAGAATTAATTTGACCTCTTTCAAATTAAAATAAAATATTGATTACAAAATAAGTAATAAGTTATTTGCAATTTATTTCAAATTGCGATTCTTTGCGTTTTACAAGTAATTCCTCGTTTTTTTAGGTCACCTCTGTATTAAAAAAAGATATTTGTTTAGAACATGGCGAAAAGATTGAACAAAAAAGGAAAAAATTTAGTACAGTTTTCAAACATGTAGTTGACAAAATTGGAATTGATGCAATTGCGGATGAAATGAAGAAACAAATTAACCAAAGAATACATTTTTTTCCGTAAAATCAGCTCAGAAGTGCGAAAAGTTTCACAGAATTCTGATTTAAGTTTTGTAGTACTAATCTTCTCGTTCGTGCAGCAGCAACATCGGCTCGTAATGCCGATTGGGCTGAAGTCCTTAAAGAAAGTATGGAAAGCCCAACAAGGCAGTCCAAAATTCGTTAAATTTGTAACAAAGATCGCACTATGCTCCAACTTCGCCCTATGCTCCAACTAGGAGTAATACTTTAAGTATTGAAAAATAAAGTATTAAGGAAATATAAAAAAAAATTAGTAATATTAGTTCTGATTTTTTAAGATCCAATTTGGAGCAACCGCACACTGCAATCAGTAAGATTTTGTTGGCCCATTAAACTGGAGTACATAAAAGAAAAAACAAGTAAGGAAATTTCAGTCGGGCGTAACCGACCTGTACCAGTTCAGGTCGCCTAACAAACACATTAAATGTTTCCCGAGCTTATGACCAAACACATGACCACTTCTCACTGCGCGAATATGAATGAAAAGAAAAGGGGGGTCGTTCAATTCAATTGCTTATAAAATCGTCATTTATTATCCGTCATTTATTATCCGATTTTGATGAACTTTTTGGATTTTGGCTTAGAGGGACGTTATCTCTATACTGGTATACTTAATTTTTTTTTGTGCCGAAGAATTTTTTACCTTAAGTGGTGATTTTATGGGGAAGGGGGAAGGGGCGAAATTTTAAAATAAACTTGTAAAATTCCGGAGCAGTCCTAGTCGAATGCAAAAAACACGAAGTCTCTATCTATTACCGTTTCCGAGATCCTTTCGTTCATACAGACGGACAGACGGACATGTCTATATCGACTCCTCTATCACTCCTGAACATAATGGATGTAACTTTGGGGGGTCTCCGACCATTATTTCTACCTGTTACATACATTTGCACAAACCATATAGGCTCTTGTACCTTCGGTACAGGGCCTAAAAAGAAGTTATTTTAAAGAAAGACCTGAACTTAAAAAAGAAATTGACGCTTTGGAAAAGACACTAATATCAGTTGGGAAAGGAAAATGTGACAATCTTAAAAAGAAAAAAAGAGATACAAAATGATTTTTGGATGAAGCTCGGACTTCACGTGGACATGCCCAGAGAAGGTGGCTTCGGTTCTAATAATGACGCAAATACTGCTGCCGAGCTAAAAAATCTTATATTTTGATTCCAAATCATTTCGATTTGAATTATATTGCTTTAAAACAGCAAAACGTTTTCAGGAGCTATATTGCTGATGACTCCTACGGTCCCTAAAGTACTCATACACTCCAAACAAATAGTAGAAAATTCTGGACTGCCAATGAGTTTTTTGGAAAAGAAGCTGCTGAATCGCGACATAAAATATACAAAGCCGATAGACTGCATCACGCGCGCAAACATTTATAAATATACGCTTACAAAAACGGAAAAGTTACACACTTCCTCCTGAAGTCATTCAACTTTTATATTGCAGCGAACCCATACAAGAATTTCCCATTAGCAACCAAGATGAGGAAAGTGAAAAGAACTATTATTTTTTAAGTTTACAAAATGAATTAGATTTAAGCGATTAATAAATATTTAAGAATATTAGAAATGAATTACTGAATTCAATGTATTATGTTTGCATTAATGGTTTCAAGAGGGCTAATTTTAATTTGTGGTCGGTAATGGGTTAAAGTCCATTTTTTTTTTAAATTTATTTTTACTCATGAAATTCTAACCGGTTTTAGTTTAAATGCCATGATTTTTTTGTCGTTATTAATTTCACCTCTGTACCTCTGTACTCTGCAAATACTGAATATATAAAGTTATACAACTCATTGTAGCGTGTATGGTCATGTTGTATGAACTGAAGTACATATGAACGATCAATATATTTTTTATACAATAAATCGCAGCGTGTGTAGCTTTCACAAGTTTGGGCACCTATTTGTACAAGATCTACGACTTTGCGAATACTTACGGTGCAGTGGCTGGCACGACGCTCGCTTTTTATGCAAAAACATGTGAAAACTGTTCAGAGCCAAAATCTTGCAACGAAAAGGAAGTAACGCACGCGTTATATTATGTCGTCTTAATAACATGTCGTCTTAATGGAAATAACATGGCTACGAATTCAAAAGACATGTTCTTTGATTTGTAGTTGAAGAGTGTTTTAATAAAATACTTTCAATGGAAATTAGGTTTTTTGCGCTAATATATTGTAGAATTCAAGAATGTTATTATGTTCTATTTCTTCAATTAGCATTTATGTCCAAAGCAACCGCCGGCTCGATAATTAGGTATAATTAAATATACATAATTATAATTAGGAATGCACATTTGCATACATGTGTATGTATGTACGTAACTATGTATTTGTGTCATGCGAAAGTGATTGAAAGTGTTGATGTTTCGATGCGATAATATCTGGCACCAAGGCCGTCTCTATACAACAACAATATCACTTTGGAAGTTTCAAGTTCAAATACCTTACATGCAATACATATGATTACACACGTATACATGTGTGTATCTGTATCTGTTTATAGGTATTACTACTATTAATTCATTATACGAGTGTGTATGTATGAATTCAAGTATATAATATGTACCGGTGCATACATGTATGTATGTAAGTATAAATAAATAGACACATTATAAGCCATTCCCCATATGTATGTATGTATGTATTGTTTGGTATATACGTGTGTATTCTTGTGGGTAACAGCGCTGTGTATGTGATTGCATGTGAGATAGGCGACTTTAATACGGGTTCGTCGATTCGCAAATACACACACACACACACACACACGCGCACAACACACTGGACATTTCCACATAATCAGCTCATTATCATTAAATAAGGAATACAAGTTGTTTGGTCTAATGCCTGCGGTACTTGCCCCGAATTTGGAGCATGAACATGACCCCTAACGCTGTACATATTTATGTATGTACATACATTTGTATATATACAAATGTATGTACATATACATATGTACAAATGTATATAATTATTTGTACATATATATCTGCATTTGTATATGTGGCTCTGTATGTGTGCATGTGTCTGAATGCATAGTCATAAATAAACATTTGTTTTCATTATAATGAGATGAAAGTCAATGTCAACACAACAACTTCATAGGCGAATGTAGCAACTAATCAACTTGTGTGCATCCAAACAATGTGTTTGATTTCTTGGAATGCACATGTACGTATGTCTGTACATGTGTATGCACCGATGGTAGCCGACCTGATAAAAGTTTAATGTACTTCATAATTAGGTTAAATAGTCTTTCGTAAAAATTAATTAATCTACAACAAGAAACAAAACTTGTATCACTTTGGACAATAATAAAGTTATGCATGTCATATAAGCGAACATGTAAAATGTTGCCAGAGTCGTACTAAAGTGCTTACGAAAACATAGCCACATATCTTAAAAAAAGGAACTCGCATCACCAGTTTATATTTCGTTGTGCCGACTTCTGGGTATGACTATAAATCCACCAACAATACACATAGACAGAGATCTATAATGTAGACGTTGGACTGGAATAAAACTGAGCCTCACGCTGTCAATGATTGGGTCAAAAGTTAGTTTTTTATTTGCAAATTTCCTCTCTTCTTAACACTCTCCTGAATCATTCGTTTTACATAATGCTTATGGTGAAGCGCTATAAGTATCTGCTCTTCGGCTCATCTTCACATACATCTGAGCCTGATAAAGTAAATTTACAGAAAATTGTATCGCATTAAATTCAATAGGCTTCTTTAACATGTGATGTGTCGATGGAAAATTATTTGAAATGCCATTATACGCATTTTACTTTGATATTGCACAATGACTAAAAACGCTTTGTACCCAATAACTTCTGCTGAATTAAAGTTTTAATATTGTTCACACATGTTTGAATTATAACGATTAAATCTTTAATGAGCTATATATCGTGTTGCAAGTGCACAGCACAACTTCGAATAAATAAATAAATAACGACAAAAAGGGCTGTAGATCAGAGTCTGGGCAGTGTGAAGCTTTTATTAATAAGAAACCACTATAAATATACATACTATATATATATATATATATATATATATATATATATATATATCTATGTTCTTCATAGATACCTAAACCCACCCAACGTTTTTCAATGAATCTTAAACATCGCGGTCCCACTAACAAATATACCAAATTTCATACCGAAGTTTGTCAGTGATTTTCCATTCAAACGGTTGGACGGTTTGGCTTCCTATGAGGAAAATACATAGATAGATACATATGTGCAAAATCCCACTAATATTATAAATGTGAAAGTTTGTATGTTTGTATGTATGGGTGTATGTTCCTCTCTTCCGGCTATATCGCTAAACCAATTGGTATGAATTTGTGTATAGAGATAGGGGTCAATGGAAAAGAATATAGGCTACGGTTTTGTTACTTCATTACTTCAACTGCAATAAAATAGCAGGTAAAAAATTTTATAATTATATCGATTTGAAGTAAAAGCATTCAACAAACTAATCCTACTAAGTACTAATTGTCAATTAAATCAAAAATTATTTGAGAGTAATTTCTTTCTATAAACAATTAAGTTCTATTTTATATTTATAAAAATTATTTCAAATAATTGACCGAAAGCGTAAGAGTAATCTTTCCAACAAGTAAAATAAAGCACGAACTATGAAGGTAGTTAGAGCTGCTGAGACACGGGAGCAGTCCCAAGATCGGCATCAACAGCAGGCAGAATATTTCGCGTTCCAAAGGGCCACAGAAACCGTTGAAAAAGCTGCATTTAAGTACGACGACTCAAATGATTATGAAAGTCACAAGCTTATAAAAATAAACGCAATGAATAAAGACTGCCGATTTTGTGGAGCTCTCAAATGGCAAGAGGAAACAGCAGACATGTGTTGTTCGGGAGGAAAAGTAGCAATTTCTATAATAGATGAGCCAGTTGAACCACTGAAAAATGTTTTCTTTAATAAAACAGATGAGTCTCGCCGTTTTCTCAGAAATATTAGGAAATATAACTCCTGTTTTCATATGACTTTTTGGAGCGGATAAAATTGTCTCAATGCCAGGATTTTGTCCGACGTTCACTATTCAAGGTCAAGAATACCACAAAATTGGTTCCTTGCTTCCTACAATCAAAATTTGTCATATCTTTGCATCCATTTAAGGTACAGAGATGAAATTTGGTATACATATTAAGAGCATCAGGAGAAGTCCACCTGTTAAGTTTGGACAAAATCGGAGGGGGCGTTGCCCCACCCCCCATATAAGCGACAATCAAAATTTATCATATCTTTGCATCCATTTAAGGTACAGAGATGAAATTTGGTGTACATGTCAAAAGGATCAGGAGAAGTAAACCTGTTAAGATTGGTCAAAATCCCATATAAGCGACTAGCTTCGCTTAGATTTCGGTAAAATAACTAAGTACTTTTACGTTTTGTTAGTTCTGAAACTTTCAGGCGTGCTCCCGTTTTCACTTTTGCGATTTCAGTAAAATATTAATCAATTGGACTTCTTTGTGTTTGGTGTCATTTTCAGTGCAAATTTGTATAGGTTTGACGCATGGTTCAAAGATAATATGATACGAAATCGCAAAAGTAACTTAAAACGGGAGTATACCTGTAAATTTAAAAAAAAAAACAACTAAAAAACACGCTTTAATAATTGGTCAAACTAAAAAGTATAAAATAATTTATAAAATATATATAAAATTTTTAACACAAATATTCATATCGATTCATAAAAATATTCGATTCTGGAAATTAATTGTCCAAAATATATATTTTCTAGAGCTTTATCTAAAAGTAGAAATACGGCAGATTTTTATTGCGTTCAAAATAGTTTTAAACATCTACAAACTTAAAGTAAAAGTGAGACCGAACTCAACGAAAATTGTTAAAAAGTCAGGTTCTTGCTGGATATCAGGTTTGTGTAAACCTACGCTTAGAATATCATAGAAAAAAATAAATAAAAATGCTTTTTATCGAAATCTACGCGGACAAAGTCGCGGGTAAAGCTAGTGCATTTATAAAAGTATATATTTATATAGGCTTGGAAAAAAAGTTTTTTCGTATTTCGCGCTCTTTTTTTCAATTAGGTATGTCTCATATTTGTCCTTTGGGGTCAAACAAAGGTGTGAGTGTCTAGTACCACGTTTATTTGACAGCATTGCGCTTGGACAATTCAGTTGTGAGCTATAGCGCGTCGAACATGGAGGTCTCGAAGGAATAAATTCGTCATATTTTAAATTTTTACTACCTGAGAGCCAAAACCGCATCACAAGAAAAAAAATTTGTTAGGTTTATGAGGCAGATACTTGTTCAATTCGCGAAGCATAACAGTGGTTCACTCGAATCCGTTCTAGTGTGGAGGAAGTGAAAGATGCACCACACTCCGGAAGAAGAAGTCAATAAAATCAAGGAAGTGATCGAAATAGACCGCCATAGTAGCAGCCATACCATCGCCCGAGCTGAATATCAGTCATATGACCGTTAAAAGGCATTTAAAGAAGCTTGGGTACACAAAAAAACTCGATATTTGGGTGCCACACGAATTGACACCAAAATACCTCATGGACCGAATTTCTATCTGCGAATTTTTGCTGAATTGCAACAAAATCGATCCGTTTCTGAAGCGAATGGTGACTGGCGATGAAGCGCAAAGGGTCATGGGTGAAGGGTGGCGATGCAGCTCAAACGGTTGCTAAGCCAGGATTGACGGTAAGGAAGGTTATGCTGTGTGTTTGGTGGGATTGGAAGGAAATCATCTACTATGAGCTGTTCCCCTATGGCCAAACGCTCAATTCGGTGAGCAACTGGACCGCTTGAAGGCAGCAATCGCCCAGAAGCGGCCATTTTTTGCCAATAGGAGAGGAATTGTGTTCCATCAATACAAGGCAAGACCACACACTTCAATTGTGACACGCCAGAAGTTCCGGGAGTTCGGATGGGAGATCCTAATGCATTCACCTTATAGTCTGGACCTGGCACCATCGGATTACCATCTCTTCCTGCCAATGTCGAACGGTTTAGCTGGCGAGAAAGTGGCCTCAAAAGAGGCATGCAAAAATCGACTGACTTTTTTGGCAATAGGGAAGAAAGCTTCTATGAGGGGGGCATAATGGATCTAGTTGGCAACAAGTTATTGATTAAAACGATGCTTATTTGAACTAAGTCCGATAATTGTACGTAATTTTATAAAGATTTGAAATAAAGGCGAAATACGAGAAGACTTGTTTTCCAACTCTATATATATGAACTCTATATATGATGAACTCCGAAACTAAACCGAACTGTTTACACTTGTCCAATGGACCTTACCCATTACCAATTGGTACAGTTCATTGGTAATGGGTAAGGTCCATTGGACAAGTGTAAACAGTTTGGTTTTACTGGCTGCGGGCGGGGTTCCACTACTTATTGTGACGTGGTTTAATAAAAGAGAAATACAAAGAGTTGCGTAGCAGAGCACGCGCGGTCAACTAAAAATCGTAGCTTGTCATAATAAATCAAATATTGTAAAATTAGACTTGAAAAATTTCATTCTTGGTGATACCTAAACAAAGAAAAGACAAAGACTTAGCAACGAAGCCGGACCTCCTAAATTTTTGGCGAGATTGAATGGGGTATCCTTAAATGTGTGACACAGCACAGGCCCATTGATCAAGGAAAGTACCATTTCGATTTTATGTTAAGATTGAGATCGATGTCAAAAATTTATGGACAGTGAGTCAAATCGTCAAATGTTGACTAAGAATTTTGTTCAGCTTCGGAACATAAATCTTTATATTCAATTTCATAACGAAAATACATTCGTATGTCTTACTGAAGTACCACGATCATAAAAAGAGCTCACAACAACTAAAACAAATTGGCTCAAATATAGGAAATTTAAAAGCAGCCACTGAAGTCAATCCAGTATTAAACTGCGAAAACGATTTTGAAAATTCAGTCAGTACCTTAAACTCAGTTCCTGTTGCTGCAGCTCAACACCACAAGTAACTTCATCCACTCTTGTTTGCAATAGACAACGCTTCTTCAAAACGCTAGTAGGATCCATTTTGCAAGCCGTAAACTTATCAAATCTATCAAAAGTAAGCAGCATTTCGTTGCTCTCTCCCCGACAAGCTCAAAATATCTTCGTGTATGAACTAACCTGCCTGCAAAAGAGAGTAAACTGGCGTGTCTTGCAGTTGAATTCACCAACATATGGTTTTGTGCCTCTACCTTATTCTTCAACAAGTCACATTGAATCCCTAAGAGTCGTTGAACATGAAGTCTAGAAGGGTACTATCATCAAACGAAATATTTTAATCCGTTTTTAGTGGCTAGCTCTGCCGTAAAACAAGTTTATTTAAACAATCGAGTAACCTTAACAACATGCCTATATAGACCTAAGTTAGGCAATCTTAATCAGAGGCCACTTAAGTGGAATTCAAATTAAAATTTATTCCAAAAACAAAATAGTTGAATGGCGTCTTATACATATAAATTATGACTTATACTTTACGGCTGTTCGTTTCGTAGAAAAATGTATATATGTGTGTTCTAATCGCGAGAATTTAGAAACTCAACCACCACCCTGACCCACTGCGAAGATCGCTCACTCAAAGTGCATATGCCACTTAACAGAAATCACCACGCGGCTCTATCTTAAACTATAAAACCCTTTAATCGGAGGCTTAGTACATATATAAACGTTATCTCTAGATGAGGCAATACATACCCCTTTCAGACCCACGTTAAACGATTGTGAGATGTGACTTTAAATTGAGTTTCTGAGCAAAATAAATTAAAAAATTGGAAATATGGAAGAGTAAACAATTTCATATCTGTAATATGCCAATATCACTTGATTGCTGTAACTTTAGAGGACTCCGAATACCATTGCAATTTTATGTAATTCATTACAAAAAAGTATAGCAAAATATTTGGAACTGAATTCTCATTAACAAGCACAGAAGTGGTTTTTTCATTATCATGGGTTGCCTAGGTAAACCCACAATGAGATTATACTGAAGCATTTATTTCCGGAACGAGTTAATTTCAAACTCTTTGTCAAGAAATGCATTCATGAAAATGAGAAATCTAATTCATTTTGTGAATACCAGCAAGCCAAGTGCAACAATCAAACTCTGGAGATTGCAGCCTATAATTGACTTGGTACGGCACCGGTGCAATGAATTGCAACTAATATTAGGTTTTACTCAGTCAACAATCAGATGGTACCTTTCACAGGAAGGTGTCCAGCACGGCAAGTAATATGATCGAAACTCAGACCCGTTGAACTTAAAAATCTTGTTCGCGCAACCTCTAATGGAGTGATTGTAGATTTTAAACTATTTCAAGGTGCTGGCACCTTTCTAGCCTGTGGTCTTGGACCTACAATAGTTTTAAGGTTGACAAAAAGTTGGTAGCTATCTGTATTTCGATAAATTTTTACAATCATTCCACTTTTTGAAAAACTCAACGAAATCGGTTTCAAAGCCACTGAAATCTTAGTGGGAAATTAATTAGGTAAGCAGCTACTGTTAACATTAGATAAAAATATCACACGTGGACACATGGTCCAAATTGCTATAAAAAATGACGAAGTGGTGGTTGTAAAATATTGTGACTCAGAATGCGTAACAGTTGCTTCAACAAAATGTGGAAAATATTCTGTTGGGGAAATTGATCGCTGGTTCCAGTGCCAGCCGTATTTGAGGACTACACCTCTATGAAGACAAAAAATGGTAAGTGAAGGTCGACTTCCATATCTTGGAGCTTCCAATCTATAAATCCTAGATGGAATACAGAAGTGAATCTGCTGCACTTGGAATTGCAAAAAAGAATGTAACGAGCTTTTATACTTATTTGGCGAGGTGTTGGCACAAAAGAAAGACCCACTCCCGGAAGAAAAAACTGCATTTCAATTACCTCGGGAGTATCGACCGAGGTACAACAGATTCGACAACTGGCCTGAAATGGTGGATGGAACAGCCAAGAGATGTCGTAACCAGGAATGTGGCAGCCGAACCAGAGCAAGGTGCTAAAAATGCAAAGTTCAGTTATGAATTACAAAACACACAAAAATTGTTTTAAGGTTTACCACACTCGATCGGATGACTAAGATTTTCATTAACTCATCATAATTTTAATTTTTTTATTAGCAAGAAACGTCATATCACTGTTGAATTTTTGAGAGCTTTGTTTTGTAGTAGAATTTTATATTTCTTAGAACCGGGTCAAAATTATTAAAAAAAATCAAAGTTGGTCGATTTTTTAAAATTTTGTATAATTGTAGTATTATCCGGCGTGCTCCCGTTTTTATTAACTTTGCGTCTCGCGACTTCAGTAAAATATTAATCAGAATAACTAAATATCTTTGTGTTTGCTGTCAATTTTAATACAAATTTTTATAGGTTTGACATTTTATTCAAAGATAATATGATATGAAATCACAAAACACAAAAGAAAATGAAAATGCATATAAAGAAAAAAAAACAATTTTTTTTTGGAAACTTAAAAAAATTTGGTTTTTACCGGACATCAAAGTTTGAAGTATGTACTCGTTGCACCTGACTTTAGCTATAATAATTTATTTACCAGCAATTAAACATTTATTTAAGACAAAAAATATTCGAAATTGGTGAAAGAAGTAACACAAAATATTAATTTTTTAAAAAATTTACTGCCGTTTACGTGGTTCTGAAAGACATACTTGTAATAATTAAATTAAAAAAAAAAGAAACAAGAAAATTATATTTACTTCTGCTGCACCATTCTCACAAAATTGCAGATATAAAACTTAAGCTAAATGTAGGGTACATCTATTACTATATGCATATGAAGCCGTCATCAATAGAAGCCACCATATATAGATGGTGATACTTATAAAGAAGATTTTATATAAAAAATGTATGTATGTGAAGTCAATGTCGATTAGAAGTCCCCTTTAATGGAAAAGATTTTCATACAAAAACCCATGTGGTGTGCGATAGCTTCATTAATACTACAATTATACGTAAAAATAATGTAAAGTATTTTATAATAAATATTGAATACATTCCTAAAATGAAATCATTTATATAAATTAAAATTAACTGAAAACTTTATTAAATTAATTTTTTAAAAAAAGGTGTACCAGATGTAGAACATTATTTGTGATAACATAAGTGTGTGTGTGGTTAATTATAACATAACATACCCACCTCTTTAACTGTTTGTCGCATCCGACGAAATTGGGAGCTGGAACTATGGATACATTCAATGAAGGTAGCCTCCTGTGTTCATGACCCTCCTGGGTCATGAACACACAAATCAAAAATGTAAGTTTGGGTGCTACAGATTACAAAGTTCGTATAAATGGGATTGAATTATTGATTTGACTTCGTCAACTATGTAGAGAGTAGTTGAAAATATCGGGGAACCTAGACACTTTTATTAAGTAAAAGTTATCTGAAGAATGTCTATAAGAATCTAAATATCTTGAATTAAAGGCTCTATCTCTAATAGCATCCAAATTCTCGTTGCTCAGACGGACAGCCACACAGACTGACGGACATATCAACTCAACTTAAGGGAGTTTGTCT
The DNA here is from genome assembly GCA_035044805.1 of Leucophenga maculata. Taxonomy (NCBI): domain Eukaryota; kingdom Metazoa; phylum Arthropoda; class Insecta; order Diptera; family Drosophilidae; genus Leucophenga; species Leucophenga maculata. The sequence continues at coordinate 81,498 of JAWNNP010001131.1, read as the reverse complement.
CGCTTTCTGCTTAGTGCATAAATTTGCACAACTTTTTGAACATAAAATTAAATGTGTAGGACAATTAAAAAGATAACGTGCAGTGGCGATGAGATAACTAGCATGTACTTAATTACGCTGTACCTCCCAAGAAGCGCTGGGGAGCAGCCAAATGACCCGCAGATCAATAATCTGCTCATAGTGCAGAACAACGCGGACAATACACGACTGGGATCGATGAACACTCCTCGCAGGTTCTGAATCACCTGCAACTAATAGCTTTAGCTATAGATTCGAGAAAATTTCCGACTATATTAATAAGAAAGAGAAGGAGCAGTTCGATCAATTTTCATTCGGGTAGGACTCGATGGAAAATCCCACAATCGCGAAAGTAGCATCTGCTGTGACCGCAAGGTTGTTTTATTTAGAACTCTTTCTAAAACGAAAACAGTTTCAGGCCTATGTCTTTAAAAGCCAGATGGAACGTTCACGAAATCTACTCCAACAATGTAACCCCAGCAGAACAAACTGAAAACTTAACAGTGACATATGCGCGGAAGGTAAGTTAGTATGGTATATTAGTTCATTCGAACATTACAAGTCCTCCGGTGTCGATGATATGTTTCAGCAGCTGGAAAAAGCAGGGAGATACAAATCCTGAAGACTTTTCCTGAGAGAATGAAGAGGAATTTCCATAACACAAAGCTTTATTATCGACAAAGATAATAATGTGAATATTTGGTCACTGATCGACCTATTTGGTCTGAAGCCACACTGATGTAGTCCTATCAGTGAATCCGTAAATGTCTTCTGCCTATTACACAATACGCGCGACATAATATATCCGACGGAATGGAGACTAATTCCGCGGTAGTTAGCGCAAACAGCAGGGTCTCCTTTCATAAAGATAGAGAAAGACAGAGAACACTAAGATTCCAGTCATTATGGGTATGCGTTCATCGTACCAAATCTTGCATTAAAGTTGGTGCATACTTTTAACCAACTGTTAGCCGGCGGTCTTTAATAACTCAGCTTTGATATTTTATAACCGAGTCGACCTCGTTATAGCTCGGTGGCTCTACAACAGTACCGTGCGCTTCATCGCCTCCAAGTAGGTTAGAAAAATGACTCCATAATCTCAGCGATTCCCGAGCATCTGTAAGCAGATTTCCATTTTTGTCCTTAGAGAAAGTTACTCCGGACTTAATACCTTCGGTCAGACGCTTGACCTTAAACAATTAAGTTTAAAACAATGTGATTTTTAGTACATTTTTTTTCCTCAAAGTAGGATAGCTTCATCGGATTCGCAGATATCGGGTTTATTTCAAATTTTTATTCGATATTCGATTTCTTATCCTGACATCCAATCTTGTGACTTTATTATTTATTTCATGTTCTGTAATTAGAATGCTACATGCATTTTTTACTTCAGCCAGGTCCTGATAATGTTTCTCGTTTTAAACTGAACCAAACCTTTAGCTCCAATTGTATCCCATTGTCAATTCTTCTTTAAACTCTCTAAAAAAAAAACCAAGCTTCCATCTCACTGAAAACAATCTTTTATAATTCCATTACAGATGAAAGACAATAAGTCAGATATCTGTAATTAAAAGGCTATTGCCAAACTTTGTGTAATTCGAAAATTATTTGAAATCAAAAATATAACTGATCAATTGCAAGAATTGTTTAAATCAGTTGTTAGAACATTTCAACATGGATTTGTTAAAGGCAGATCAATTTACACGAATCTTTAAGAATGCTCTTCGAATGTTAATAAGGGTTTTGTGCTTGGCCGATAATTATTATACTGCTTTATGCAAGTCACTTGAATGTATGTGTCCTTATGTATAAATTCTACCGCCTTTTGTGAATTGGTTACAGTTCTACCTACAACGTAGATCTCAAAAAGTTTGTTTCAGTAATAGTTTTTCTAAAACTTTTGAACTTGTGTCATTATTTTTTATAATTTATAATTAAAACATCTACCTTTACCAATCTATCGTTCACATACACTAATGTATGCCAATGATGTAAATTTTTTTCCTATTCTGATGTCTCCCAACATTGTCTACTTCAGGCAGATTTGAACTCGTTACATGCTTGTTGTTTACGAACTATCCTAATATAAATACTTCCATATGTAAACGTATGACGTTTCACACAGAAAGCCATTTACAATGATATACTTTTTCAATGTACCTAGTCTAAGTAGGGAGTTTTATATCAACGATATAGCCATCTATTTGACACTAAGTTGAGCTTGAAGAATTCTATTGTTTTTATGGTAATTAAAGCGTAGGGTGTCCTTAGCTTTATAAAGCGTTGGTCTTAAGAATTTTATAATCCTTATATTACTAAATTTCTCTACAATTTCTCTAAATTTGCGATAAGTTTTATAAATAAGATACTCAGTGAGTAACTTGGTCTTATAATATTTGTAAAGCAACTTAAATATTTGTAGTTGTAATTAATATAAATAAATGTAAATAAAATTACAAATTGGAGAAAATGGATTTTAATATTTGCTCCAATCTCTCGCTTCACGATTAATTATATGCCTTTATGGTTGTTTAACGCATATTCATTCTTGACCAAATTTAAAAAAAAAAAATATATATGAACAATATTTTAAAAATTATAAAAGTTCGGCCAACTGTGCAGAGAAAAATTTAAAAATTGAAGAAGACTGGAAAACTGGAAAAATTAGTCGTGGCACATCAATTTCGATACTTCAAAAACTTGGCACTAGACTTATTATGGGTGGGGTTTCGAAAAAATGATACCCAAAAACTGTTCAGATAATAACATGCGGTAAGACGGATATGGTTAGGTCATCTTGTCGAGGTAGCAACATCGACTCGTCCAGTCGTGGTGATGACGAATATTTGTTAAAAAAGGATGAAAAATGTTTATTTTTTTATCAGTATTTAATATGTGAATATCAAATCTAATCAATTAACGCCGGAACATGATCGAAAGAGCGACTTCGGTAACAGGTCCATGTGACTAAAGTAGAGACTTCAATAGATTGTTTCCCAAAAATAACAACGAATGCCGAGCTCAGTCACCCAGGTACTTATATTCACAAAATGATTTCATGATTACCAGTTTTTCTTGAAAAACCGTTTATTCGTACAATTTTCTTAATTTTCATGAAACATTTTCATAAAGAACACCATCTTATAAACGTGCTTTACATCTTAAGTAATATGCCCTCTTTTGTGATACGCCCTTTTGTGCGACCTCGAACTCTTTCACCGATGCTGTCCTTATCTCCTCCATCGTAAGTAATCGCTGTCCATTCATGGGTCTTTTCAGTTTTTAAAACAGGGAAAAATCGCAAGCCGCCAAGTCCAGTGAATACGGTATTACTAACAATCAATGAAGTGTGAACGGGTGCATTATCGTGATGATCTGGATATTTTCTGCATATTTCTTGACGTAGCCTACGCATAACTTCAAGGGTATTCTTTTTATTACTATTGAAATACAAGATAACCGAACTTCTATTAAAATAATTGGGCTTTGGTTTCAACCCATGTTTCGTCACCAGATATGACGATTTTGAGCAAATCTGAATCGTCGCTATCTGAATATGCTCTTGGATCGACCATATGTATCACAATGCTGCAAAAATTTAACGGTTTAGACCTTCGAGCAAGCTTAGTTTGAGCAACAATATTAATGTCTACCGATTAAAAGTTACTACCAGCACAGCGGCACAATCTAACATAAGCAAAATACAATTGAAATAATTCATTACTACATTACATTACGTGGTTTGTGTGAACCTACGGTTACAGAGCAATTCAACCGACACACTACCGTCTACAATGAGCGCCTGAAATCCCACGCCAATTACTTGGCTCTGACATAAGCAGCAAAAATACCGTGCGTAGGAGACTTAAGCAACTGCATCCCAGTTTAATATCTATTGAGTTATCCGATAAACATTTACTGATGAGTTTTACACACACCGACTCTGCTGCATAATTCTTATTTAAAAGCCGTTTTTAGGCAAGGGAAACGAACATTTTTTTCGAACCAGAATCCTACGGCAGTCGGTGTGTTTAAAACACCTACGTCTATGATTCTCACACTGCCAGCTCCTCCGTCTCCTGCAAAGTCCTCCTTCGCAAGACAAAAATAAAAATAACTTAAGAGAAGTCGCATAGTAACCATTATTCATATTTGACTTCACTACAGAAAAAAACGTATTAAAAGAAAAAAAAAAACACAATTAATTTAACTAATATGAAACCATCTTTAAGCAATGCGCAACAATCTTAACATTATTTATGCCTTATTTACTTGTTTATTGTTGCCGCATATTTAACTTAAACACGCACACATTTCGGTTAAAAATATTTCATTTTAATTAATTAAAAATTTGAAAAGTTAAACTAAAGTGCACACTTGCCAAATATTTAAAATAAATATGTCATATTTAGTTCAAAATTAATGTTATACATATTTAATTACGAAAAAGCATAAATAGGCTGCAAACTAAAACCAAAGAAAGTTGGATTTTTGACTTAACCCAGATCATACATTCAAAGCGGCTTCAAATAACTAAAATGTGATTTTTTAAAATGCATTCAATCAAACCACATTCAATTACAGATGTTTAAAAATATGAGAAGAAAGTGCTTTGAAAATTGATTAGTCAAAGTTATTTGAAATGCAACCTCTTTTGACTGTAACTGTTTCAAACAGCAGTCCGATACTAAACTCTCTTTTAAAACTTATGCATATTATCCCCATGGCATACAATCTTATGACATTATATCTTATCCTAAATATTACATGTCTCATAAGTTTTCATGTCGAAAATCTTTCTCATTTTGATTTCTTCCTTAAGCAATGTGCTTCTTTACCTCTTATTTTTAAACTCTATACAAAACAAGTAAGAAAATCACAGTCGGGCGTAACCGACTGTAAGAGGCCCTGTACCAGTGCAGGTCGCCTAACAAACACATTAAATGTTCCCCAAGCTTATGACCAAACACATGACCACTTCTCACTGCACGACTAAGTGCCTTTTAAACCATTTTTTTATGTATGAAACGAAAAGGGGGGTCGCTCAAATTCAATTGCTTATAAAATCGTCATTTATTATCCGATTTTGATGAACTTTTCGGATTTTTGCTAAGAAGGACGATATCTCTATACTGGCATACTTACTTTTTTTTGTGCCGAAGAAATTTTTACCCTTGGGGGTGATTTTATGGGGAAGGGGGGGGGAGGGGCAAGTTTTTAAAATAAACTTGTAAAATTCCGGAGCAGTCCTAGTCGAATGCAAAAAACACGAAGTCTCTATCTATTACCGTTTCCGAGATCCTTTCGTTCATACGGACGGCCAGACGGACAGACGGACAGACGGACATGTCTATATCGACTCCTCTATCGCTCCTGACCATAATGGGGGTAACTTTGGGGGGTCTCCGATTATTATTTCTACCTGTTACATACATTTGCACAAAACCAATAGGCTCTTGTACCTTCGGTACAGGGCCTAACAATGAGTGGTTCAATTCTGCTTGGAGTCGGATTCTACGCAGAAATTTATTTCGGAAATGATTCTCAGATACACAATTTTTAACATTCACGAACAACGAATATACAGTATTCATAGATCCCAAAGTTAAGCTTTACAAAAGTATCAATTTTACATGGAATATTTTAAACTGAAATTATTTTAGCTAGAAAAAAATATATGGGAAAATAATATGACGAGTTTTATTTGCCATATAATAGACATACTATAGACATACTAGACTATATAAGAAACTGAGATATAATATAAGCAAAAATATGAATTGTGACAGGAAAGGGACTGATGAGATTTCTTAACGGATATAGAAACACGTGCCTCCGTTGCTCTTCAGTTCTATGATATTTAAAAATGGTGTTGAAATTGTTTAAATTGAAAAATATATGCGAATATGTACATTAGGGTGTGACGATCTGAAATTGTTCAAAGTGGTTAGCAAAGAGAAATCAACGGAAAAATCGAATAAAATTTTGACAAGAAACCATAAATCATAAAATTAATTCTTAGTGCGGCTTCAAAATTTGTTGATGACAGACGAAAACAACCTAAAGTCGAAATTTGATTAAGAGCAAATGGAATTTATATGTCATCCTTAAAAAACAGTTATTTTTATAATTTTAAATACTGCAGTACCGAACTTGAAGAATGCCCAATATGTTTTTAAGAAATAAAATAGATAAAAAATAATTTTTCACAGTGCATTTAGGATTCTAGGGACTCTAGATCTATGCCGTATTTAAATTGCTCCAATTATAAAAAATTTATCTTGGTTTTTGCGAGGTGAAAAATCAGTATAAATGAAGAATAATTTTTTTTCTCACGCTCGTTTAGAAAAAAATAATATTTTATTATATCGCGATTACTCGCATTTAGCTTAGATAATTCAGTATTAAAATGGTCACAAAAATGTGATATTAAATTTACAGACATGGGACATATAAATAGCACAACCCAAAACAGTTCAGTTTGTCGAACATTTCCCCTATATATTACACCCATTTTTAAAGTTATGAAAATAAATTTTCGTTGAACCCTCCAACATCGTACACAACCTAATTTTTTACCGTTGCCTATGTTTTCAGATTTGCTTTACCCTTTTTGTTCGTTTCTGAGCGTATATTTTAAACGGTTATAGGCCGAAATAATGAAATAATTCTGAAAAATGGTAAACAAAGCAATTAAATTCAAAATGACACGGCTGATCTTAATAGTGGCTACACCATACAAATTTTGGTTTTGTCGTTCACCGGACTGACCGATGGCATGGTTTCTTGATATTTCTCTTTTACTTATTAGGCCCTGTACCGAAGGTACAAGAGCCTATTGGTTTTGTGCAAATGTATGTAACAGGTAGAAATAATAATCGGAGACCCCCCAAAGTTACCCCCATTATGGTCAGGAGCGATAGCGGAGTCGATATAGACATGTCCGTCTGTCCGTCTGTCCGTCCGTCCGTCTGGCCGTCCGTATGAACGAAAGGATCTCGGAAACGGTAATAGATAGAGACTTCGTGTTTTTTGCATTCGACTAGGACTGCTCCGGAATTTTACAAGTTTATTTTAAAAACTTGCCCCTCCCCCCCCTTCCCCATAAAATCACCACCAAGGGTAAAAATTTCTTCGGCACAAAAAAAAGTAAGTATGCCAGTATAGAGATATTGTCCTTCTTAGCAAAAATCCGAAAAGTTCATCAAAATCGGTTAATAAATGACGATTTTATAAGCAATTGAATTTGAGCGACCCCCCTTTTCGTTTCATACATAAAAAAATGTTTTAAAAGGCACTTAGTCGTGCAGAGAAAAGTGGTCATGTGTTTGGTCATAAGCTAGGGGAACATTTAATGTGTTTGTTAGGCGACCTGCACTGGTACAGGGCCTCTTACAGTCGGTTACGCCCGACTGTGATTTTCTTACTTGTTTTTTAGAAGCTTTTACTGTAACTAGAGGTCCCCCATGGTCGAAATTTGACCGATGGCAATTGAAAATAACCATTTTTTAATTGCACATTAAACATTGTAATGCATCGTTGCCAATAAATTGCTTAAGAAATCAGTATTAACAAGGAAAACATAAAAGAGCATCATATGTGAGAGCGTCGGCTCGACACTGCTCGGACAAAAATGCGAAACAAATACATTCTGTACTGCATTTCTTTCAAACTTTTGTACTAAAGCGAGTTTAGCGGAGTACTTACTGATTTACATTATCTTATTTCTACAAAGGTTCTTGACATAATAACGAAATAGTATAAAAAGCCTAACAATTTTTTTATGCTTAAATTGATATTGAAATATAGCGCAAATATCTGTTTTATCTGTCTGTTTTTAAATACCAGCACTGCTGAACATAGGGCAAAGGTACTCTGAATCCAAATATCTGTATGTTTTAAAGTTCGCCATACTTAATCAAAACCAATTATTGAGACGTCACTCTAAACGCAATTTTCATCGCCACAACCGAAAATTAATAAACAATTTAAATTGATTTAATTTACATAGAATCAATCAATCAGGTTAATTAATTTTGTCATAAGACTGAATAAAAATGTTGCATACTTTTGTCATACAAAATATGACAAGTTAATGCACTAATACAAAAACTTGCAGATTCATATTCAGCGTTTCTCTAAACTTTGCCGTTCTTTAGTTTTTTATTTCCACGGACAAGTTACTTGTGTGATTAGTTGTAGTTGCGAATGGCGGATCAATAAGATTTTATTTCAATGTTTCTATTTGTTGCATTATTAAATATTAATCTGCAGGCTCTTTTTGAAACAAAACAAATGAAACTGTGCTAAAATCGTTTCCCTTGAACAATTCAGTCTCTTTTTGAATGCGACCGACAGAAAGCTGCATAATTTTTATTACTTACTAGTTGTATGCATCATGCTTTGCTACGACCAGTAAAAAATGTATTTTTAAACTATTTTGGGTCTATGTGCATATATTTGAGTGTTTCTTAATGACAGCTAAACCATCCCAATTTTTTCAATGGACCTTAGTTTACCCAATTCCATTAATATGTGTACCATCTCTGTACCTCAAATGGAAGCAAAGATATGATGAATGTACTTTCTTTATCGCTAATATTGGTGTGGTGCATCGCCTGTAACCAGTTCCTAATGGATCTGTACCCATCGAAATAAACATATGTTCAAAATTTAAAGTCAATTGGCATTATAGTTTCGGAGATCTCGTGATGAGTCGGTCAGTCAATATATGTATATATATCCGGAGGGGAATATACTCCACCACCCATATAAGCAATACGAAAAGTTCAACAAATCTTTGCATTCATTTGAGGTAGACGGTTGAAATTTGGCATATTTGTTAGTGGGACCAAGATGTGTAAGATCCATTGAAAAAGTGGAAACGGTTTGGGTGTCTATGAAGAACATGCACACATACATATAGACAATATGTATATACATTTTTTTTAGTTGAAGGCCTCAGTAGCCAATGTTATTTAAGCTAGTTTTCTAGATTAGTCTAAGATCTAGGTGTATATAATAATAATAATAATTTTTTACTGGGCACAGTAAAGCGTGCAGATTGCCACTAGTTTATAATATATATTGTGGATTTTTCGTCAACTGTTCACCCAAAAAAATGTTTTTTTTTTCAGATTTAACAATTGACTTATAGGTCAGTAATTTATGAGAAAATTTTTTTAAATTTTGGTAATAATTTTTTTTGGGTGGACAGTTGACGTGAAATACACCATATATTAAATATTGTGTACTAGCAAACCCGGGTTGCGTTGCTATGCCCCGTTTTTGTCATTCTTTTCCAAAGTTAAGTTATCACCGAAAATAAAATTTTGTAAGTCTAATTTTACAATATTTGATTTATCATGGCATGCTACGATTTTTACGATCCAGTGTGCTCTGCTACTCATCTATGTTTCATTTGTATCCAACTTCTTCACAACATGTATCCAGTCACTCTGTTCTGATGCTATGGATTGGATATTTGATAATCTCAACAATCATTGCTCAGCATAGTATTCCCTCAGCACGATCTTCCCGAGCGTACTTTGCGCCGATAACGCGCTTTCCGATAGTTACATTTTCCTCCCATGAGTGCTTTTAATAAAAACAAAATCGCATAATGACTCGCACCTACTCATCCCTCTATGTTACAGTCACCAATCATCACGCACCAATACTGATTCAAACGGGGTCGGATACAATATGCATTTGATATATGTTAAAACTATCTGAGAATTATAATTGCTATAAAATTTCTAAAAAAATATTCATGTATATTAGTATTCTGCCTATGTACCGAAACTGAAGTGAAACCGTTCTGTAGACCAATTTAACATGCATTGTAAATTTTGAGTCATATGGTGCAGTGGCTCTCGAGTTTTAACTATTTGGTTAAAAATTATCAGAGCTGCCTAGTTCACTTAGCCGTTAATATTTTAGAAATACAAAATGTCTCTTAGTTATGTTCAGATCTTCCCGATTTGTTTTAAATTAAAAGTCTTAAATTTAGTTGTGTACATACAGTTATGATCGATATTATGATCTGGAGTTTTCCCGAATGATTATATCAAAATTTATTCAGTGTAAACATTTTAAGCTGATAACGAAAAAAAAAAAAATTTACCCATGTCCATCGTTTGAATCCGAAAATTTAATAAGTTTTTTCTGTTCTATTTGAAGTTTACAGTTGCACACAAATATTTGAACAAATTCATGAAATTGAAATTTGAATATTGGATTTTGATTTGCCAATAACCAAACAATTTTAATAAAAAACAAGTAAGGAAATTTCAGTCGGGCGTAACCGACTGTAAGAGGACCTGTACCAGTTCAGTTCGCCTAACAAACACATTAAATGTTTCCCGAGCTTATGACCAAACACATGACCACTTCTCACTGCACGACTAAGTGCGTTTTAAAACATGTTTTTATGTATGAAACGAAAAGGGGGGGTCGTTCAAATTCAATTGCTTATAAAATCGTCATTTATTATCCGATTTTGATGAACTTTTCGGATTTTGGCTAAGAACGACAATATCTCTATACTGGCATACTTACTTTTTTTTGTGCCGAAGAAATTTTTACCCTTGGGGGTGATTTTATGGGGAAGGGGGGGGGAGGGGCAAGTTTTTAAAATAAACTTGTGAAATTCCGGAGCAGTCCTAGTCGAAGTCTCTATCTATTACCGTTTCCGAGATCCTTTCGTTCATACAGACGGACGGACGGACAGACGGACGGACGGACAGACGGACATGTCTATATCGACTCCTCTATCACTCCTGACCATAATGGGGGTAACTTTGGGGGGTCTCCGACCATTATTTCTACCTGTTACATACATTTGCACAAACCCAATAGGCTCTTGTACCTTCGGTACAGGGCCTAACAAGTAAGGAAATACAGTCGGGCGTAACCGACTGTAAGAGGCCCTGTACCAGTTCAGGTCGCCTAACAAACATATTAAATGTTTCCCGAGCTTATGACCAAACACATGACCACTTCTCACTGCGCGAATATGAATGAAAAGAAAAGGGGGGTTGTTCAAATTCAATTGCTTATAAAATCGCCATTTATTATCCGATTTTGATGAACTTTTTGGATTTTTGCTTAGAGAGACGTTATCTCTATATTAGTACACTAAATTTTTTTTGTGCCGAAGAAATTTTCACCCTAAGGGGTGATTTTATGGGGAAGGGGGGGAGGGGCAAAATTTCAAAATAAACTTGTGAAATTCCGGAGCAATCCTAGTCGAATGCAAAAAACACGAAGTCTCTATCTATTACCGTTTCCGAGATCCTTTCGTTCATACAGACGGACAGACGGACGGACGGACAGACGGACATGGCTATATCGACTCCTCTTTCATTCCTGACCATAATGGTGGTAACTTTGGGGGGTCTCCGACCATTATTTCTACCTGTTACATACATTTGCACAAACCCAATAGGCTCTTGTACCTTCGGTACAGGGCCTAAAAATATTTGTGACGCTCTGCAGATAAATAGTTCATCAAAATCGGTTCAGTCGTTTAGGAGAAATTGAGTGAAGTCTGTCACTCTCTAGCAACAACAAACATTCGTACGAGCATATACCATTGTTCCTTTTGAAACAAGCTTAAATCGATACGTTATATAAAAACTTTTTAAGAGTATCGCTTTGGTGCATGTAATCTGTATAGTTTTATTCACCATCACTACAAAAATGTTTATGCTCGGATTATAAGAAAGTTCTATTGATGATATCTACTTCACGTAGTGAATTAGTTTAAACATACAATTTTGCAATCTATTTACGAACATTTGACAAAATCGAGCTTAATCTTATATTGAAAACCATGTATTACTCAACACCAGAAAAAAATTATATTTCGAAAATTTCTAATAAAAATATTTGGCTGGTTCGGGTTGTTAGCATCAGTTGTACTACTTCTTAGTTTCCATGCTTTACCAAGCAATTGAACCTACTTATATCATAACAAATCATATTTTACTAACTCATAGACGGGAAAGAGTACTGCTTTTGTAAAATATTTTTTTACCATGGTGTGGTGAAATAGCAAGTTCTATTCTTGTTTGCACTTGTTCGACGGGTTTAGCTTATTTGATTTGGTGCACTCTGTATTTAATTGGCATATATGTAGGAAAATATGTTCAATCAACTATATTGATGACTAGCTGCACCCGGCACGCTTCCTATAAAACGCCCTTACATAGAGGCAAAGATATGTTGATTTATTTTTATCGCTAATCCCCATACCTCAATTAGGTGCCAAGATTTTCCGATTATTTTTAACGCTTGTATGATGGTTGGGCACCGCCCCCTCCGATTTTAAATAAATATATCCAGTGTTTCCCGTAGATAATGTAGCATTTTTATGGTGACATTTTTTTTACACGGTCAATTAGGTTTTGAGTTTATTCGTTATTTACAAATATACCAATCATTCCTCTTTATAAAATAAATATAGATTATGTACAATAACGAACTCATATTTTTCTCACAGCGTGTCCCAATTTTTGCAACGCCGTAAAGGAAGCAACAGGTACCCCATTAAGCACTTTTATTCGTAATAAGCGTTTCGAGGCGAATCACTCTAGAAACTCTCTGCCAAGAATGTATCTATACCTTCTTATATACTACCCGGGAGATATGAATAAATTTAATTCCAGATACTTTCTTGGTAATGTGTTTATACGTATTCGTACATCATAGAGATATTGGTTTGAAAGTTTTTATGTAGACTTTTATAATGGAGAGTTTGGCCTAGATAACTTAACAGTCTATCCGAGTGTGGCCAACGAGCCCATGACAACTGTGAAGATCATAAAGGCTTCGGTTCTACCGAAGTAAACTTAATATATTGTTTTTAGTTTGGCTATAAGAACATAAACCATACAAAATGAACACACAAATATGGTTAAGACTAGTATATATGTATGATGTAAAATAGTATATGTATAGGGTTTTCCAATTATGACTGTTAAATTTTGACTGTTCGTGGCCGCCATGCTGTTGGTGCTGCATATATCAATTGAGATATTAAAGAATAATTATCACGCAAATCGAGCAACAAGTACAAATGGTAAAACTTTATCATCATAAAACATCAGCGGTCCATACTCGTCAAAGGAGACTACTGCCGATCGATGCTCACCATTTTCGTTTGACTCACACTGCTTATATCACAATGGACATTCTGCCAGACCTATTTTGTCTTTTGCATTAATTTTTACTCGCTGCGTGTTGCTATCGTTTTCTTTTGGGGTTTTGCATTGTGATGGAAAAATTCGAATTTCAAAGCGTTCAAAAATGTTTCTTAGTATAAAAGTAGAATTTTTGAAAATAGCCACTTTTAGTACATTGCCAATGAAAAGTTTGAAATTTCTGGTTCCACTAAAGTTAAAGCTTTTTCTTGACTTCAAATGCATTAATGGTCGCCAAGACTAAAAAAATTGGTAATTGTTCAATAAAGCCTGAAGCTAAAATATTTTTAATACAATTTTAAGTCGAAAGCAATTTACATTTATGCTAATGCATATCCATGTGTATATGTATATGCCTATATATATGTATATATGTATGTAGAAATGTACCTGCATATGCACTTAGTTATGTACATATGACAATACACTAGGGGTGCCATATGTATATACATAAAAACATACAAACGTACATATGGATGTATGTCTAATTGTATTTTAAGATGAAAATCTTGAACTGCAGAAGAAAATTATTAAGCTTGGGTTTACTGAACTGCAGCGTACTCGCTTTGATATGTTTTTGTAAATGCGTATATACCACATACACACGGTAATATACGATATACGACTATTTACATATTTATTCTTATGTATGTGTGTATGTGTATACATTAAAATACGCCCATGGAACGAAAATTGCAATTAATTCGAAATACGTACATACATATGTAGTTATATAGCATGAATGTTTGTAAATATATACTTTTGCCTACGACTCGGATCTGTTCAATTTCATAAATTAAAATATGCAGGTTTTATATTCTTATCTCTTTCCTTCTTTCTTTCGTTCTCTTTTTGTCTTTCTTAGACACATACATACGTATGCACTTATAAGATACACAATCATAGATGCATACATACATGCAGATGCAATTCTCGTATATCCGAACAACCGAATAAGCAAGCAAATGTACACACAACAAATCTTAATTCGGGAATGCAATGCACTGCGTACGAATCTGTGCGTTTCTTAAGTTTTGCGTCGAGCTATCGCTGCCCACTCACATCACCGGTAGGCGCTTGACCAAAAGCCACGCATTGCAACGCATTCCGCCTGGATACGGATCCGGTACGATGCTGTATGCCGTCGTTGCTGTTGCTGCTGCTGCTGCCTGGCGAGGCTATATTTTCTCCCGATGCCAAATTACTTGCGGACTTCACTAAAACAAAACAGATTCCTTTAAATTTCTACGAGACATATATACATACACGCATCCATACATATTCGTTCAAGCCTTTTCTTTCAATACACGTACATACATACTCGTACTACGTTTGTGCGTAAGTGTGCGAGTAGTTGCGTCCATACATTAGCTAAGAGAATTGTGCATATACCAAACATACTCGTCGGGAGACATGTGTGGGGCCGCACGTGGTCAGAGTAGGACAGCACTTGTATGAGACTGTATATAGATTTGCATTTGTGTTTGAAGAAATCTGCAGGAACGAATTGGAAGCCTGAGTGGTCTAAATTTGTGCCGTCACTGTTGATATTCTTGTTGAATAAGACAAGTATTTTAGTATATATGAATGTACATGCATATATATATGTATATATGCATATGTATGCTAAAAGCGGCATATTGCATCTGAGGTACCAGCGTCCCATCTTAGACACCATTTTCGAACTTCCTTTCTTGTATTCGCATAACAACGGTTCCGTTAAGATATCGCTCAGTACCTCAGGTTACCCATTACTCTTTTGAAGTTGACGTCAAAACTCATAGTGTCTGTAAGTATAGTATTTTAAGTTTCTACCAATAATATAATTATGAAATGCTGTCAAATACATATTATATGGCCCCTTTTATCAAAAACACTGAAAACTGTACAATAATATGATATTCTTAGGAACCTTTGCAAACTATCGACTAACATCCCATCAATTCACAATAAAATCACTTATATAACATCTTGGACAAACCTCGTATGGTACAACTCAATATGTTATATCGCCATGTCCTTATTATCCTTATCATAATATGAACTTCAGCATATTATTATACCAATCACATAGAGTGAAATTGTATTATCAGTTGTTTTAAAAGTTTGTTCCGCATCGTAGATCTCATAATGCATAAAAGTTCTGGTCATCTCGTTGAGGTGAGTCGATCTATGCATGTCCGTTTGTAAATAAGTAGATTCGTATCAAGATGAAGCTCGGAAGTTAAGTTTATTTTAATTGCAGTCAATAAAAATATCAATTGTATCATTCTATGCTTTCGGTCGACGACTGGTATCTCGAAGTAGGGTACACTCCACTGCAGATTTCTCTATATAATTTAATAAGATCTATTATTTGTTTTTGGCTTCAACAATTTCCCTATTCTGATCCCATTATTCCCACCACCGATAACATTATCAAAATCATAAACATCTGAAAATCATCCCAAATATACGATAAAATATAGAATTATACACCCAAAATAAAAAAAAATTTCTTGAAGGTCGTTGTGCCAGGAAACATTGATGCTGTGTGTGAACTGATAAAGTAGAATCGTCATGTGACATACAGTGTGATTAAGGCATCCCTGGGCATATTAGTATGTATAGTATTGTATATTAGCAAACATACAATATTACATGAATATTTGGTCGTCAGAAAGGTTTGTTCACGTTGGATACATCATAATTTGACTGAAGAAATTCATGCGAGGTGCGTTAAAAGCCGTATACTCAATCACGACAGGTGACGAAACGTGGAATCCGCAGTCGACCGTCTGGGTCTATCAAGTCGAGCAAAATCCAACAAAAGTTACTCGGTCGCGCAGTGCATCAAAGCAAATGATCTTCATATTTCTTCTCGAAATCCGGACATGTTGCGACCGTGCCGCTTGTGGAAAGAAGGACGGTCAATTCTGAATGGTATACAACCATTTGTTTGCCTGAAGTGTTCTATGAACTGATGAAAACCAACCGACGAAGACGAATCATACTTCATCACGATAATGCGAGCTCTCCCACTTCGGCCGTAACAACAAAGTTTTCTGACACTCAAAACAACATATTGATGGGTCATCCGACGTTCAGCCCTGACTTAGCATCAAATGACTTCTTCCTGTTCCCTCACATTAAAAATAAACTGCACGGACAGTGGTTTTCAACTCCCGAAGAAATTGTTGATACTGATGATGGAGGTATAGCTTTTGGAGTAGCAAAACTTCTTCACAAAATAGTTCGGGCGAATGCGAAAGTGTATCGATCCTAATGGTGAATATTTTGAAAAACAATAAAGCGATTTGTTCTCATAAACTACCGTTTTTTCATGGTTAGGTTGGAAATATACGTAGCAATCCTCGTAGTATCTCTGTTAAATATATATTAGTCAATTCTTAGCAGATAATAGCAAATAAGTTTAAGGCCATCGTAGCTATAACTTGTAACTAGTTTTTATGTAATTTTAAATTATTTTCATACTATTTATAAATAAATAAATAATTAATTTGTTTTTGGCGCAGAAACACAACTGCATTGCCGATTAGCACACTTCCCCATTTCGCATGATATCCGCAATTATAAGAGCTTTTATAAAAAATGGGCTGTCTTTTTCACATACTCACCACACTCTCCCTCCCGGGTGCTCACTTTTCAACCACTTTTCACACCGAAACCTAACGCCTAAATATATATATTTAAGAATAAAAATATTAAATTTATTAAAACTATTTGTGAAATATAATATTAAAAAATTCTGGATCGCGATAAAGATAATATCGCTGGATAGATGTACTATGAGTATACTATATGCGGGATTGTATTCAATAACTTCCACAGGTCTAATGGTGATCAGATGAATGGTGTAGTAATCCATAAAGGTCAGACATACTGTCATACATCAATTCACGCTTCGTTCACACAGTAAAAACTATTTTTTTTATGAAGTTTGGGTCTATTGTTATATGTATGTATGTATGTGTGTGGATGAGGCATTGGCTGCCCCAATTTTGACTAATCTATCTTTGACTTGAGTAATCTCAGAAACTACTTGACCGATTTCCCTGAGTAACATAGGCTAAATTTGAATAAAATCGGTGGGGCGGTGCCCTACTCCCATATAAACGATAAACAAATTTCCACATATCTTTGCATCTATTTAAAGTAAGGGAAAGACATTTGGTAAATGTGCTAATGCCAATTATATTTAGAATACATGATAATGGAATCAGGAAAATTAAAGTCCATTAGAAAAGTGGGTATGGTTTGGCATTTTATAGGAGACATATGTACATAGTTGCAAACATTAATTTTGACAAAAGTTTTTACGGGGCGAAGTGAAGCGTGCCGGGTTCAGCTTGTATATATATAAAACACCAACAATTATTCTATGGCGGGTTACTTCACCATTCATCCGATCACCATGAAACTATGCATATTTTATGGACATAATACATCTATCTATCCTATGAGCTTCATCGCGATCCACAATTTTTAAAATTTGAATAGCTAAATTTCAATACAATTTTATAATCCTCAAATAGTTTTAATATAGTTCATACTTTAAAATTGTATACCAGTGACAATTTATTTCTGAAATAGTATTTTGGAACATTCGGTCCATTCATTCGAAGTTGTTTTTCGACTTTGCATCTTCCAACAATATGTGACTTACATTGTCAAATGCCTTATTAAAGGCAGCAAAGGCTTAATTGATTAGGGAACGAGATTGTGGAGTCCTGTGTACTTTTAGGGGAATCCTTATCTTATATATTTGCGTCCGATGCTGTTATGTTATTATAAAACATAGTTGATGGATGTGAGCCAGACTTTCGTTTAGTATGACGAATTTATGAAATGATTTAAGAACTTGAAGGACGCTGTTTTTCATTATAATCAAATAACGATATCTAAATTTGCTGAATGGAAAGTGGAACGCGCAGAAGAATGATCTTAAAAAACTTTTAAAATAACGGGTTTTTATATATCCTAAGTAACAAATGTGACCAGTGAGGCTTAGAGGCTTGGAGGATCATCTTCGTGAAAATTTCGAAATACAATCACCTAAGTATTTCATGGGAACATTATAAATCTATTTCAATGGCACCACAAGTATACAAATCTGACCAAACAGTTCTGCAGAGGAGATAATTTAACTAATCAATGTTATTCGGGGACGCTTAATCGTTCTCAGCCTTTAAAACTGAAATCTAATACATATACTATTTCAAGTTTATGAATCACAAGGCTCAACACTACTGTCAATAAACATTAGATCGAACAGATTATTATAATAACTATTAATTGTGTTCATTTAATGTTAAATATGGTTTGCTACTTGTCAAAGAAATCTAATGTAGTTGATCCAATCGATATTCAGAATCGATATTACTGAGCAAAGACACATTAGGCAAGTTAAAACTGTTCGTTTTTAGGAGGAAATCATTGGCGCATAATGATTTTGAAATCATTTCAATAGGAGAAATGAAATCCAATGTTGGCGGTATATATGAACAAGTTGTGTCCTTGAAACGTTAGGACCTTGAAACGTTATTGTAGGGAAAACTGCCCTGAAAATCTTCAGATATATAACTGGATTTAACAGATATGAACTTTTCGAAATGTTGTCAAATTATAACTCAATAATGTTTGTACATTTAAAATGCTCGGTTACAACCAAGTTTCAGTCAATAAAGGAATATCTGCATCAAAAGCAGCGAGTTTATGATATAAATCTACAAACTCTTCAGGCCTTTACATTTTGGAAATTTGTATTAAGAGGACAATTTAGTTTAAATTCTTAGGTGCTAGAGTTCGTACATGTTGACATGACAAGCCCACTACACGACGCGAATATGTTGCTTATTTTTTATGTTGCTTTTTATTTCAGGCCAAAAAATAGTATTTCATTTAGAGGTTGGTTTGGTTGTGTATTCATTATGGCAACCTAGTAATCTAGCCACAGCAAAATATGAAGTTATTTACTTTATGATTTTTTTTAATTACTGGCGTAACGCTTCTCTGCGCTCCGCAGAAACTATTGTCAAAATGAATATTGTGTCTATTTATCTATGTTTGTTTTCTATAAACAAGCAAACAATCTCCACTTTTCCAATAGATCTTCTTCTGCCGATGCCAATATCATGTATTCCAAATATCTTCCCCTTACCTCAAATGGTTGCGAAGATATGACGAATTTTGTTTATCGCTTATATGGTAGGCGGCGTATCGCACTTTCCAATTTTGACCAAACTCATGATATGATGTATTCCTGATCTTATTAACATGTGTACTATGACAAATGACTTCAAAGGTCTTCAACTCAAGTGGCTTTCTTATACATGTAAACTAGCTGTACCCGGCATGATTTCCAGCGCCCAGTCCAAAACATTGTAATAAATATTAATTGTTTAGATACATATAAACCCTCCTTCGATGGATCTTGTATATCGCGGTCTAAATTTATACTTTAAACGGATGATTTCGTTTATCGGTTATATGAGGGGCGGGGTAATGCCCTACCGATTTTAACCAAACTTAAATGTATTACGTCTCGTACCAACAATAACATGCATACCAAATTTCTCTATACATCAAATAGATCCAAAAATATGACGAATTCTGTTCATTACTTATATGAGTGGTGGGGCATTGCCCCTCCTATTTTGACCAAACTTAATAACAAATGATTTCTTCTCCCGCACCCATTAACATATATACATATTTACCAAATTTCTGTACCTCAAATAGATGCAAAGAAATATTGAATTTTACTCTTATATCTATTACTCTATCTATCTATCTATCTTTCTATCTATCAGATTTTTATACTTATGGTGCCATTGAAATAGATTTATAATGTTCCCATGAAATACTTAGGTGATTGTATTTCGAAATTTTCACGAAGATGATCCTCCAAGCCTCTAAGCCTCACTGGTCACATTTGTTACTTAGGATATATAAAAACCCGTTATTTTAAAAGTTTTTTAAGATCATTCTTGTGCGCGTTCCACTTTCCATTCAGCAAATTTAGATATCGTTATTTGATTAGAATGAAAAACAGCGTCCTTCAAGTTCTTAAATCATTTCATAAATTCGTCATGCTAAACGAAAGTCTGGCTCACATCCATCAACTATGTTTTATAATAACATAACAGCATTGGACGCAAATATATAAGATAAGATGCCTTTAATAAGGCATTTGACAATGTAAGTCACATATTGTTGGAAGATGCAAAGTCAAAAAACAACTTCGAATGAATGGACCGAATGTTCCAAAATACTATTTCAGAAATAAATTGTCACTGGTATACAATTTTAAAGTATGAACTATATTAAAACTGTTTGAGGATTATAAAATTGTATTGAAATTTAGCTATTCAAATTTTAAAAATTGTGGATCGCGATGAAGCTCATAGGATAGATAGATGTATTATGTCCATAAAATATGCATAGTTTCATGGTGATCGGATGAATGGTGAAGTAACCCGCCATAGAATAATTGTTGGTGTTTTATATAAATACAAGCTTCACTTCGCCCCGTAAAAACTTTTGTCGAAATTAATGTTGCAACTATGTACATATGTCTCCTATAAATACCCACTTTTCTAATGGACTTTAATTTTCCTGATTCCATTATCATGTATTCTAAATATAATTGGCATTAGCACATTTACCAAATGTCTTTCCCTTACTTTAAATAGATGCAAAGATATGTGGAAATTTGTTTATCGTTTATATGGGAGTAGGGCACCGCCCCACCGATTTTATTCAAATTTAGCCTATGTTACTCAGGGAAATCGGTCAAGTAGTTTCTGAGATTACTCAAGTTAAAGATAGATTAGTCAAAATTGGGGGAGCCAATGCCTCATCCACACACATACATACATACATATAACAATAGACCCAAACTTCATAAAAAAAATAGTTTTTACTGTGTGAACGAAGCGTGAATTGATGTATGACAGTATGTCTGACCTTTATGGATTACTACACCATTCATCTGATCACCATTAGACCTGTGGAAGTTATTGAATACAATCCCGCGCATAGTATACTCATAGTACATCTATCCAGCGATATAATCTTTATCGCGATCCAGAATTTTTAAATATTATATTTCACAAATAGTTTTAATAAATTTAATATTTTTATGACAATTATAATTCTTAAATATATATATTTAGGCGTTAGGTTTCGGTGTGAAAAGTGGTTGAAAAGTGAGCACCCGGGAGGGAGAGTGTGGTGTGTATGTGAAAAAGACAGACCATTTTTTATAAAAGCTCTTATAATTGCGGATATCATGCGAAATGGGGAAGTGTGCTAATCGGCAATGCAGTTGTGTTTCTGCGCCAAAAACAAATTAATTATTTATTTATTTATAAATAGTATGAAAATAATTTAAAATTACATAAAAACTAGTTACAAGTTATAGCTACGATGGCCTTAAACTTATTTGCTATTATCTGCTAAGAATTGACTAATATATATTTAACAGAGATACTACGAGGGTTGCTACGTATATTTCCAGCCTAACCATGAAAAAACGGTAGTTTATGAGAAAAAATCGCTTTATTGTTTTTCAAAATATTCACCATTAGGATCGATACACTTTCGCATTCGCCCGAACTATTTTGTGAAGAAGTTTTGCTACTCCAAAAGCTATACCTCCATCATCAGTATCAACAACTTAAGATAAAATGGCACGAATATTTACTATTCTCTATTTTACTCTGTCGCGTTCTGACGCTCTCACCAGTAAGTCAAATTTTTCTACCTCATACTCAGTTCACTGAACAAGATTAGGCTATTAGTCAGTGCTTGCTCAAATTTGAAGTTCCAATTTGACAAATATTCACCATTAGGATCGATACACTTTCGCATTCGCCCGAACTATTTTGTGAAGAAGTTTTGCTACTCCAAAAGCTATACCTCCATCATCAGTATCAACAACTTAAGATAAAATGGCACGAATATTTACTATTCTCTATTTTACTCTGTCGCGTTCTGACGCTCTCACCAGTAAGTCAAATTTTTCTACCTCATACTCAGTTCACTGAACAAGATTAGGCTATTAGTCAGTGCTTGCTCAAATTTGAAGTTCCAATTTGATAACGTTGTTGATGTTATTAATGATCTATATCAATTTAAAGTTGCATTTTCTATCATAGCCCTGTCATAGAAATTTGTCTAAATGTCATATAAGCGCGATTTTTCCTATTCATGAAATGTGCTGTTCGGAAGGAAACCACTGAAAACATGAATATTTTGAGTGTCTTAGCGTGTTCATTGAATGCAAGTTATCTGAAGAATAAATAAAAGAATTAAAATCGACAACTCGATTTTCATATGGACAGCCAAACAGGCAGACGGGCATATCTATATCGAGTCAAGAAAACTTAGTAAAACCAGGCAAAATTAGTAACTAAGCTCTCCCAAATTGAGACAGACTGTAAAACGGACAGGAATGACAATGAATTTTTTTTATTTGATTTCTGTGCATTGTAGACAGCAACTCAAACAAAAAATTTGCGTCGCCTAGAAGAGAAGAAAAACGAATCGATCGATCAAAAGGTAGAGTTTTATATTGATGTCAATAAATTGCTATTGGGTCAATGCATTAATGATGCATTAGCAAATTTTGGACGAATTATTGGTTTGCAAGCTCTGATTCAAAATAATTTTAAGCAAAGAGTTGTCTCATTATTGAAGAAATCGTGTCGCATATTATTGATAATATTGACACTTAAAAATAATTTATATTATAATGTTTAATAATAATGTCTTTATGACTCAGAAATTTTAAAAGTACGAATATAGATTCTCTATCTGCAGAAAGTTTATAGGTTCCATGCCCACAACGCTCATACGCTTCTATACGGTTTATATGGCTTTATGTGGACATCTTTTTACGTCGTGTACAGGGGAAAAATACCAGCTGTAAAGACAAACCAAACCTAACTTCAGTGGGCTGTTTCCTAAAATAATATAGTACTTGCTTCAATAGAAAGTATAAGGCACTCATATAAGTTTACTCAAATGTATGTTAACATCGATAAGAAACCACCATATAGACTTTTAAGCTGTCAATACACTGCCCTGGAAGAGTTTGGCAAATAAACTAGGACATCATTTTTCTGAACTGAATTTTCGTGCTGAACACGAATCCCATTTCGTCACGTTTTGGAAAAAATCATGGGTGAAACCTCTAGAAATAACGATGTTTGGCATTTTTTAAATGAGCTTTATGCCAAACTGTTCACATGTTCGCTAATAGCAGGGGGATGTGTGTTTATATCTAAACGTGCAGGAAGACAAAGTTAACAGAACATAAACATTTAAATTAAACATCATACTTAGGGGTTTCCGGAAAACTATTTCCCATTATATTCGCAGAAAAAAAGTTAAGATTTGTAGCGCAGTGATATTCGCTTAAAAGTCAAAATGGCTTAGAAGTTAGTAAAGAAGAGTTTCAAACAAACCTTCTTCTTACGATAAAAATAAACCACAAGACCGGAATTCAGTCAGATATCTCAAAATGAATGCAAAATAAGAAAAAAAGCTGCAGTTGAGTTGGCTCGACTTCCAGATACTCTTTATCCCATTGAACCTTTAATTTGTATAGGGGATATGTTTCTATCTAGATCCGTGTAGGATATTTTATTGGAATTAGTATAAAATACACCAAAATTTTCATTTCAAGCTAAATTCAACCACAAAAAACTAATTTTCTCTCTTGGAGGAGAAACCGATTCTAGTGGTTCGATATGGATCTATAGGGTTTATTGGAAATAAGGTGGGATACTCCAAATTTTATTCAACAATTTAGAAAAGAGGAGCACATTATTATGATTATTACCCCTTAGAGAGGTGTTGGCACTATTAATAAATCCAATCTATCTTTAGAGGGACTATGGGATATTAAATATTCAAACTGGAAGCCTAAACATTTAAAAGCTTCCAATTTCTTCTTGTCAGAGAGATGCACAAGTTTATATTGACTTGACCCTTAAATTTTTTTTTACGATTGAATATACTAAGAGCCGTTTTCTGAACATCGTATTTTCGCCTGAATCAAAAGACACCTCGATTTGTAGTTTCGTGTGTTTGTTTTTCTGAAGTGCACGGATTTCTAAGTTCACGAGTTTGGTACAAGTATGGCACCATTTCTGAAAATATTACCACACCTCTCAATTCACAACTGATTATTGTTTTAATAATTGAGCAAGAAATTAAAAGTGAGATTGCAATGGCATTTATTTATTTTGGCGGGCAAAGTTGCCACTATTGCCTACTCACAATTTGAATATAAATTGGACAACTGAAATATAATTGTTATTAGCAGCAGCTGATTGATGTTCAGAGCTGCCATATGTGTCCAGGCGTAATTAAGGTGGCATTGCATTAGATGGCTTTTCAAATCCATGAACATCAACCAAATCGGTTTCAAATTCAACCAGTTGAACAATCATGTGGTTGCCAAACCAAAATTCCAAAAAATGATGTGTATTATACATGTGTAAATGAATTTCAGAAAACTGCCCTAAAATCGACATTTCTAGGGGAATTAACAACAGCATATTTTTTCCATACTAAAACCCTGAATGGTGGGACAGATTTCTATGGGGACCACCCGTCTTGTAGACCGATTTCGACATAAATAGAATATTTTTAAAATGTGAAATGAACCAAATTAGGCATTTCAATGATCATTACTTAAATATTTTTGACAAAAACTTAGAATAAGGATATAAAAATGCGCAACACCACAGAGCCAGACAAAGCTAGACCAACCGTTTCACTGAATTTATCAAAAATATAAAATATTTGTTACACTTTATGGTCTCTACGATGTCTACATAGTTGCGTTAAATCATTCCGAGCAATTCACTATTTCACACTACATGCGAATAGTATAAAAATATACCAAGAAATACCGATGCAGTCGTTTGCGGTGGACTAGGAGATACCCTGCTCCTAACGTTTTGTATGGGTTCTTGTGGTCCGATCTTGATCGAATAGAAATATTTCATTTCAGCAATCATGCAAAATACACACAATTTGACGTTTTTAGCTTAATAAAAAATAACAATAAAAAAGTTTTATACAGAAACTAACACTCTAAATTTGAAAAATTGAAGGCTCTAACTCTGAAAATGTCCAAGATCTCGATATGGACAGACAAACAGACATGTCTTTTACATACAACTGCACAAACTTAGTAGGCCCTTTTTCCCTATGAGAACAAGCTATAAAAAGGAAAGGAAAGAAATATACATACATAAATTATTTTCTTTTACAAATTGTTCTCTATGAACGAATTCAATTTCGTCGCTTTTCAGAATCGACGATCATTAATGACCCATTAACGATTTTGTGATCTTTGAAATAAAGTACACATTAAATAAAAAAAAAAATATTAATAATAATACATAATACTGGCGACAGGTGTACTAGTATTCATGAATCAGTTGCTCTGATTAACATATTATAATAATCTTTCATATACAATTTTTAATGTAAACAGATCGCCAGTTATTTATCGTTAGAAAACTTAGGCAATTACTTGCCTAACACATTCTTATTTTAATCATATTTCAGCTAAAATAATAAATTGTTATTTACTAAAAAAGTTTGGAAAAAAACATATAAAAAAATACTTTGGGATTTCTTTGCGAAATCTATTTAACTAAAAACGCAATTGTTTTGATCCAAATGAAGTACTTACTCATTACTCTAATATATACGGCGAGTTCTAACAGCACCAGATTTCTGAAAAGAAAAGTTATTTTAATTTTAAAAAGAAAACTTTAATTAATATTTTTTTTGGAAGTGGTTAATTTAACATTTTATTTATTATTTATTACTCTTCCATTGAATGTATAGTTATACAGCCCAACGTCTCTTGAAGAGCATAATATTCTCGTAGCTATGACCCTTAATATTTATAGCCAAATTCCATGCAGTGACAATTTTGCACGTATTTTTAGGCCCTGTACCGAAGGTACAAGAGCCTATTGGTTTTGTGCAAATGTATGTAACAGGTAGAAATAATAATCGGAGACCCCCCAAAGTTACCCCCATTATGGTCAGGAGCGATAGAGGAGTCGATATAGACATGTCCGTCTGTCCGTCTGGCCGTCCGTATGAACGAAAGGATCTCGGAAACGGTAATAGATAGAGACTTCGTGTTTTTTGCATTCGACTAGGACTGCTCCGGAATTTTACAAGTTTATTTTAAAAACTTGCCCCTCCCCCCCCTTCCCCATAAAATCACCCCCAAGGGTAAAAATTTCTTCGGCACAAAAAAAAGTAAGTATGCCAGTATAGAGATATCGTCCTTCTTAGCAAAAATCCGAAAAGTTCATCAAAATCGGATAATAAATGACGATTTTATAAGCAATTGAATTTGAGCGACCCCCCTTTTCGTTTCATACATAAAAAAATGGTTTAAAAGGCACTTAGTCGTGCAGTGAGAAGTGGTCATGTGTTTGGTCATAAGCTTGGGGAACATTTAATGTGTTTGTTAGGCGACCTGCACTGGTACAGGGCCTCTTACAGTCGGTTACGCCCGACTGTGATTTTCTTACTTGTTTTTACGCGAAATAGTCAGATTGTGTCATTACAAACCTTGAGAAAGAACAAGGGCTTTCTTTACCAAATAAAGAGAGAGAGAGAGAGAGAGAGAGAGCGCAAGAGAGATAGAACAATTCTCCCATAATATTTCAAACTTAGTTTAATTTCGATATTCATGAACAAATTCCCGAACAATGGCCTTTCGAAGAACTTTTAACATTGAGTGAAATTGCATCGCTTTATTTGATGGAACTAGAGTCAAAACATCATAAATGTATAACGACAGTGAAATTAATAAATACTTGAACTTCAATTAGGTTTAGTTCTAGTTAAAAACAACGTACTTAGCTTACACGATTCACAAAGTTTTAAATTTTATCTAACATTTGTCAACCAGGGCTTAAAATTTTATTAATCGCATAAACCCTACTTTATGGATATTCACAGCCTAAGCTTCTGTCATTCATATTGTAAGTTTATATCGATATATAAGCAATTTAGATAATTTGTTTTCCAAATTTTATAAAATGTCTGGGATAATGTCGACTCTAAATTGTATATTAGTAAGGCTGAATGTGTTGAGGCTTAGATAGTTGAGCGTTGACAAACTAAGCACAAGTGTGAAGAGTATTTAAGCTTCGGTTCTACAGAAGTTTATGTTATTTCTTGTATTTTTTTTTTAATTTAAATTGGGTTTTGTTCTTTGAAAAATGATTACTCGTACGTAACTACATAGTTTGTTGTTAAATGTTTTCCAAAGAAAATTTCGATAAGAAAATTAAGAGATTGCTTCACTGTGCCTTTTATGGATGCTGCCCGCTGAAGGAGGACCAGTATGTAGCGCTTCGTCCTGGTCAAGCCGAATATATTCGTGAAATAGTAGAGTTTTGTATATTTATGTACAATCTAATTGTACATACGAATATATAAAATTTTTGTTGTTAACAAAGCATGCACATACACATACAAATGGCGTACACTGGCACTTGACGCATCTTCCTACACACGCCGTCTAGATACTAGCCAGCCAGCTAGTTCTACATATATGTACATATGTACATAAAAGTATGTAGCTGCCATAACAACTGCTTCGAAAGTCGAAATTTTTACAGCTTCAAGACTCATGCCACACGGACGAATTGTCCGAGTCGCTGCGACCTGTTTCTGTCCATTCAGTTGCCAGCGCGTCAACCGCCGCCACACGCTGCCACCCACCCGCTCAGTCACCTCCTTATCAGTTTGCCATATCGCAAGCCGTATGCAAACAAAATTTTACAGCCACACATAGTCTGAAGGTTCTTGATCCTTTCCTTGGACTTCGTTTCGTCTTCATGCAGGTCCTTGCCTTGGTCTGCTTCTTCGTGTGGCTAAGTGTGCGATGCGTTGTGATGCCAAGCGAAGCAGGCCAGTGTGTATGTGTTTGTGTGTTATGTGTGTGAGATTGAGATGGGATGTGTGCAAGTGTGAATGTTTGTGTTTGTGTAAATGTCCGCATCTAAATTCGCATACACAGCAGTGGTCAACTATGGAAATTATCGATCGACTTGCTTTTGGTGTCAGGTGGTCGGGTAGAATGATGGACACGCGGCCTTTTCGTTGACCGGATGGGGGAAAGGCGGTATGGCTGAGAAACACTCCACAGTGGCAGGAACAGTGGGCATGGGTTTTGTATAGTTGATGGTTGTTAGTCGTTAGTAGTGGCATCAGTGCCGAAGCAAGGCAACGGAGGCGATTCTCATTCTGCTCTCGAGAATAAGTTTTGCGCCATAGCCAAATGGCATCAACGTTAGGTTAGCGACAACGAATGCGACTCCGTCTCCGACTGCGACTACGATGACGACAACAGTAAAGGCAACGACGACTACGACTAGGACGATAACGACTAAGAGATGACCAAAAGGAATTGCTGGCTTCTCTACATTTGTGAAGCATTCAGCGGAAATATTCATCCGATGTCTCCATCTACTCAACTCTGTCCAACCTCATTCGTACATCAAAAGGTGGTAGTCGACGACGACGGCAACGGTGGTGTGCGCGGGCGTGTGGGAAATAAATTGCTGATGCGACATCCAACGCTCTGCTATTGCCTTCAGTATTAGTTATGGCAGCATAGAATTGCGCCAGCTACCCGCCTCTTTAGCTCAACTAGCTCGCTGAATCGTCTACTGGCTAGCTGGAAATGGTATGTATATGCACGTACATACTCGCATGGATGCTTGTACTTCGTGGCAGTGTAGTATCGCATCGAGAACGGAGCTACGTAGTGTGGCGTTGTGGTAAAATGCAGCTCCGTTAAGTTGAAAGTCGCTGTTTCCGACAACTTGATCTGGGCATGTTCTCAAGTTTAAAACACAGTGTCTATGGCATGTCGCTGGACGACGGAGGAGCCGAGCAGAGTTGAGTCGATTTGAGCTGACTAGAGTATGGTAGAAGGCAAAAGGACGCGTTGCTATTCAACGAAGCATTAACTTGACCGTCAGATGTTGTGATAGAGCGTAGTTGTTGCCGTTGCCTATTCAAAGTGTATATGTGTGTGTGAGCATTAGAAGTAGGAAGGTGGCTGTCGGTACTCTGATTGTATTCGCATTCTAGTCGAGTTGCAGGTTATTGAATTGTGCGGAGATCCAACTTTGCAAATACGTAACCAGTACGCTAACTCGTCCGCGTTTCCCTTGGCTACTTCGCTGACTGTTCTTCTTCATTTCCTTCCTTCCACAATCTCTCCCTCTATTACTCCTTTCAAATGGTCGCCCAAAGGCTTTATTGACTCAACCCTTTTCGAAATACTTTCACAAGCAAGCGGGAATTGGGGTACTCCTACATTACCAACGTAAACTCACTTTTAAATGTATTCAACGATTCAAGCTTCGCTGGACTTGAGATTAAATTTTCGTCTCGGGTTAAGAAGAATTAACTCAAAGTTATATTTTCAGTACTATAAGTGACTATATGCAAATGCGATGCTCAGGGCTTTTAAAAATGAATGGATTAAATTTTCCTGGAAAATTTATTTCGCATACAAACGAACCAGAATTTTTCAATTTATTATTGTATTAAATTAAGATTCCTTATAATTTATCAAAGATAATACTAAAGAAGAATACACCACCTAGTAAAAGGGTTATAATATAGTTAGTGTATCGATAAACAGTAATTGCATTCAAATTATTGTACTCAAGACGAGAGCGCATTTCGAATCAATCAGTGATCTTAAATTATTTACGCTGGGAGTGTGTGCAGATCACCAAATATGCGTCCCGGACACGCCAAACATACTGGCCAGTAGACGTGGTTATTACCACCATATATGTGGAAAAGGTTAAAATGAATAAATGAAGTCTCAAAATGGTCATGACACAGAATTACTGCAGAGTATTGTCTTTTCTCATATCGTGGCTTATTTATTATAAATTGTTTAGACCTTTGCAAAATTCATTTATAAGCATTTACGTCA
Organism: Leucophenga maculata; assembly: GCA_035044805.1. Lineage (NCBI taxonomy): Eukaryota > Metazoa > Arthropoda > Insecta > Diptera > Drosophilidae > Leucophenga > Leucophenga maculata. Next base: position 51,255 of record JAWNNP010001131.1, on the reverse strand, counting down.
ATGTAATTAGCTAAGCTCTATGTGTAAAATGAGTTAAAATCTGCTTGTAATAGAGCAAAATAATCTGACGTTATAAGCGTACACTGATGCCCAAGCATGCTTTATAGCTGAATAACTATTTAAAATCTACCTACAAGGTAGGACTGGTATGCAATTTATAAAAGAAGGTGGAAATCCTTAATCATATAATTTATATATGAGAGGGAATTCACTTACATGGCATGAACTCTGGGCTTGAAAAATTATTTCTAAATAAAATATCAAAGTCCGACAAAGATGTGTTTCGCGCTATACTACTTGGCGTATTGAGGTCGATGTGACTTTGATTTAATGCTGCACATATACATATATAGCCGCCATATATTATTTTTAGTTGATATTGACAGCTAGACAAAAGATTTTCATGGTAAAATCGAATTAATAACAAACCCAATTATAGATTGATATCTGAAAACCTGAGGTACAAGTTTCGATTTATACAAATCGGAGCCAGACTGACAGCCATGGCTAGCCCGATTCGCGTCGATCAGCTGATCGGGAACGAACATTTTTGGGTTTCCGAAGATTCTTTTCGCCGTAACAGAAATATATTACTTTGTATTTTATATGGGTCTTCAATTTAATCTTCGCTCAGTTACATATGTTTTAATATTTCAAAAAACCAAATATATAAATATGCTTTGTGCAGGATATAAGATATATCTATAACATATAATATATGGTGGGCATCTAATAAAATATCAAAATTTCTGTCCGATCAGAATAATAAAGACATACACACAAATGGACATGGCTATAACGATCCGCCTGCCGACAATGAGTAAGAATACTTACACTCCCATGTATTATTCAGTCTAAATGTTGTCTAAATGCTGCTTTTGTAGACATGTACTTTAATACGCATATTCGACAGATTGGACAAAAATGGTCTGCTAATTGTATAGTTGCTTGAACTAGGCATCGAAATCAGCTCAGAATTACTTGGCCATCGACGAACACGGATGTTGTAAGGGTGTGATCTGTAAATATGTCTGATGTGTAAAGAAAATATAATATTGGGCCGATAACAATGCCTTGGCCTACACCAGCTTTGATTTTCAATTCAATGCAATTATCCCTTACCTCGGTTTCATTGTGATATGTGAACGTATAACACATTGATTGTTGGTCCTTGTTGATCGCATTTCGTATGGTACTGCATAACAAAAACGTTTAGAAAATATATGGTTAAAAGCGTCCATTCCAGCTGTTTCGCACCTAAGAATCAAGCAGCTAATAAGACTGTTCTTCAACACAAACAAAAGACGTATGTATCTTTCAAAATAAAATTGACGATTGATTTCTTATTGTTTGCCAAATATATTTTTGATATTTCTTCATGTAAGCTTCTTGATTTCGTTAAATGTAAGTGCGAGAAGAAAATACTATCTATGGAGCGTGAGTTTTAGATAGATCATTAGTTTTATAAAAAGTCTGCATTCAGGTAATTAACAGTCATAGGTATCTACTTTAATGGACGCATAGATTCGACAAAAGAGCAGTTGATAGTCGGAAGATGAAACATTCCACCAAAGAATTATTCAGGAGGAACATATTAATCTAATTAAAGAACCAGAATCTGCAAGTGCAGATGCAGAAAAGTAACTTCTAAAAACTGTGAATTTTTGGAAGTAAATCGTATCTTACCTGCGTTGGTTCCGAAGGCAAAGCAAGGAATACAGGTAAACATAATGAAATAATACAACGCTTAGAGACATGTTTGGAACGATCTTTTCAATGGATTATCTGTCAGCTCCATAGTAACGAACTTCCTTTAAGGCATTTAGTACTTCAGGGGCAAAAAATTCTTTTGGTGCAGTGAGAAAAAGACTCCCATGCCACAAATCGAAGATATTGGCTTGATTACTGATTAGAGTTACCTCAAGTGTGCTTGCGCAGCGGTCGGTCTTGGAGTTTGCTCTTTAGATTCTGCTTGGATGCTTCCAGTGCCTGTGAATCATTCGCGTTTCGTAATCACTGCAAGCGAAATTCTAAGAGAATACATGTTGATGAAAATCGTATGAGGTTTTGAAACAATTGGCCGAATTTGGAATGTGTTTATACGCTCCAATGTAGTTTCATATAAAAAAAAAAAAACATATCGTAATTGATGCTCCTAAAAATTTCTGGCTCACACTCGATAAGATGAAGTACTTGACAGAGAATGTGAAGTTGGCTCTTCTCCCTACTTTAGAGACAAATGTATTTGCAACTCGTCCAGAAAACATTATAGTAGCGATGATTGCTGATGAAAGACCTTCTGTATGAAAGAAAGCTACTTGTCGCATAACACGTAAATGTAAACTTGCGATTTTCGAGCTGTCCTAATAAGAAAAGAGTTTAGCTGTCGATATTTTTCACTGGGCGCAGACAAGCGAGCCGGGTACAGCTAATTTTGTATATAAAACTATCGAGTTTTGACGCATTAATGGAGACCCTCTTATATCATTAAGTCGATATAGTCGCTTCTATTGACGGTTACCAAATGATAAAGCTGAAATATCGTGTGAGTGCTGTTATAGCTTCGTTGCAACAAAAGTTATTGTTTTTCTTATTTTGTATATTCTGCCGCCAGCTGAATCAAATATTCGGAAACGTTCAAGGCCTGTTTCTGTTCAGGAATCCAAAAAGTCCTTTCATTTATGCGAAAACAGAAGAGCAGGATCGAAAAGGAATTTAATTACTTCCAAGTTTTGTGGGTTTTGTTAGAAAAACTTTTTTACTTGTTGAGCTGACCACTTCTAAATCGAAATAATAATCGTATTAACGCTTTGGTTGTACCAAAGTTTTCTATTTATTTTTAACAAAAGTAAGAAAAAAAATACAAAATAGGGGAAGGTAATTCGTTGAATTTTGTTGAATTTTTTATTTGCTATGGGAAAAGCCCACTTTTTCTATATATATATATATATATATATATACGCTCCAATATATATATATATATATATATATATATATATATATATATATATATATATATATATACATATGTTACAAATATATGAAATGAAATTTTGGAAAAATTAAATGTCTCTTTTTGATTTGTTCGAATTTTTACCTTTAACGAAGCGTTTGAGTATGTTGGCTGCTCATATTTGAAGATTCTGCAATTCGAATTTTTTTTTTTAAATTCATTTTAAAAAATAAAAATCGAAAAAATATATGAGACTCGTAAATTTCCTCAGCTACGAATTATCCCATTTCGATAGTACGCAGCTTGCCTTTCTAAATAAACAACACTTCCTTTGGCTTGGGTTCAAATGAAAACAGTTTTATTTCAATTATTAATATTAATTAGTTACACTAGTTATTATTTACACTAAATAATAACGCTAATGCGTCCAACAACACAATATTGTTGGAGCATAAAAAAACTGTATAAAAAAAACTAGCTCTGCCCACCGCGCAGAGTTGAAGGCGCGGTGACGAAATTGCAACTGAACTTTCTAATGCAAGCGATCAAAAGAAGTAAAACAAACAAAATCTATGCAAAAGGTGGTGGGTTATTACAATAACAAATATTAATAGAGAGAAGATAATTAACGGTATGTTCTCTCTCGCTTGCTCTTTCTTCTATTCTATTTTGCTGTTGTGGAAATTTAAAAAACTAACTTAAAATTAACCCATTATTGACATCTGCGGCATAAACAGCTGGAAAGATATAACTTACATGTGAGCGGCGCATCGCTTTTGAGGAATCTTAAAAAAATTACTTTTACCGACTCCAATAACAGATATATCCCAAATTTCATCTTTGTACCTTAAATGGATTCGAAGATATGACTTATTTTGTTTATGGCTAATATAAGGGCGGCATATCGCCACCGCCGATTTGGACCAAACTTATCAGGCTTACTTCTCCCTGTCCCAACCACATATCTATCAAATTTCATCTCTCATCGATACAAAGATTTTGCAATTTTTGTGCAGTATATGTACAACGAGAACTTGGAGCCTATAAAAGATAGAGCTTTTAAGTTTAGTTTTATAAATTTGTTTATTCCTTTTTAAAAGAACTTCTTTCTTCTTTAAGAACTCTTTTTAAGTCGCACTGTTTCAATTCTTAACTCCCAATCTATTATAATATATTATCGTAGAAATTGTAGAAATGTAAAATCAAGGCATGCTTTGAACAAATACTGGGTGAACAGGTCAATCACTTTGATTATAGCTTTCATTATTTTGGTATACGTACGTTACATTGTTACTTTTTTTTTTGTTTAATTTATGCAACTTTAGGATGGTTTTTAGCATTTTTAAAAAACTATTATGGAATTTTTCTTAAAACTTAGTTTAACTTATATATTTCCGAAAACAACTTTGCCTCGTTGTCGCTAAACTCTTTATAACCACTTGATCAATCCTGGGAGGATCCAAGAGTTGTCATTTAAATATACAAAACTGATGAAAACCAGAGAAACCCTCTTTCCATGTAATTGCTGAAATCTCTATAAGGAACACTTCTTCTCCTACTGGACCACAACAATTGCGACAATTACAAAATCTCCTCGATTATCTCCTAAAACATTTTAAGCCAGTAAGAAACTGCGCTGTGGTGTAATTGTATTCCAAGTACTTTAATAACTTGCGTCTGGTTAAATCCAGCATGACCGACATCATTTTTAAATTTTTTTGTTCTTATTTTTTCGATCTTGAGAATAGAATTCTTTTTGTTGGAAAAGAACATAAAGACGACGAATTGTTTATAAAATAAAAAAAAAGTTTGAAATGTATTCTTAGCATGATTGGAGTCAGTCTGCATTGTAAAAAATATATTTGTTGTTGTTAAATGTAAGAAACATTACGAAGGAAGTGTCGGAGACGCCATAACTATATATATTTTGCGTGGTTGAGATCTCGAACGGAAAAGTTGGTTCCTGTTTTCAGTCCAGTGCTACGAATTGTCAGTGATGCCAGCATAAGCGTTGGTGCTACCAAATGGTCATGTTATAATTTAGTCCTACCAAGCACTTTAGCCACCAGGATCGCTACAATCTCAATTATGCAAACAATCCATTTCTAGGAACAAATTGTTCTTAAAACAAGTAAGAAAATAATAGTCGTGCGTAACCGACTGTAAGAGGCGCTGTACCAGTAAAGGTCGCCAATCAAACACCTTATATTTTTCTCTAGCTTACGACCAACCAAACCAAATACATATACAATATGAAAAATCAAACTGGATGTTGATCAGCAACAATAGTTGAATTAATAAAGACGTCCGTCGGCCTGCCTACCTGCGTCTGTATAAACGACGAGATCTTTGAAATTATGTTTACCAGATTAATTAGTATTATTACAGCTCGGAGCAGATCTAGAATTCTGCTTCCGAACAAATTTGCGGCTTATGTCAAGACTATTAGATAAGCTCGTAGTCGAGCACACTCGAGTGCAATGTTCTTTTTTGTTTAAAACGTTTAATTTGGACGACCTTTGGCTAATCGAGCTCGTACCAAAGCTGCAAACACCGAGAGAGCTCACAAAGTTTTATCGACCATAAGAAAGTACGACGACTTCAACAAGTGGCACATAAAAAAATACATGTTTATGTACTATGAACAATAATTTATACGATCTGCTCTCAGCTTATTTTTGTATATTTGATACTTTTGCGCATTCCTTTGTGCTTTTAGATAAGCTCCATCTACAAACAAGCAAAACACTGCGAAGGTTTCCACCCTCTTGCTTCCTCATCGGCGGAATAACACACCACGTAAAGCACTTGCAAGAACACTTAAAAGAAACATATAAAATATTTATTCATCCATTCCTGATTTTATTCATGAAGTCCTTCTATTTTCCGTAATTTTTTACTCTTTTTATACCCTTCACATGTAGAGTATATAGGATATTATCAGTGTAACTAAAAGTTTGTAACGCATCATAAACTCCAATGAGCAATTTTTATATTATTAATCAACTCGAAGGATGATTCAATGTTGACTCAACACTATGCGTTTTCTTTTCGGCGCAAATACCAGATACGGTCCTATTTATAGCATTTCATAGATTCAAATGAGACCTTTTTTGATTTTTGCGCTGCGGATAAAAAGTATAGCGCGACACCGGCGCTAGCAGTGTTACAGGTTATTAAATTGGCAGAGTCACCTGCGAATGTTTCTCATCTATGGCTGTTAGATGTAGGTTTTGTTTAAGCTTATACATATCTGCTTTAAATAGAACTGCAGTTAATCAAATGTTTGCAGAGGAAATTTACTAATGGTTAACTCAAAACTCCATTGTTTGTGCAACATTCAGAAGAATTGCTTCGAAATTTTGATTTTTAGTAGAAAAAGTAGTTTTTCTAGTTGGCCGATGGCCCTGCTCTTAATACTTAATTGCAGCCACTGACTTTTAGTGCTCCCTATTCAATACTCAATCTAATTTCACAATTTGTGACTCTTGGAAGGCAGCCTTTATTTGATACACGCTCTAAAATCGGAATAGTAGGTGTTACTAACTCTTTTAGGGTTAGCGCACATAAAAACCCAACTGCATTTTTGGTGTTTTAATTCTTTTGTTCGTAATATCCACTTTAAGTTTGATATGACAGTTCTTTATGAGTTTCCCAAACAATATCCACTATGCCACTTTAAGGATTTTGTAAAGGACGTTTTCTTACGTTTATCGCAAATGAAATACATTTATAAACAAATATTTCGTTTTAATGGTTATTACGTATATATTATATATCAAATCAACTTTTAGATAAGCTAGTTTAGTCGAGATCGAACCCTGTAACAGGCAGCCCCTACATAAAAACTATGTTGCAGATATGGTCAAACTTTTTATTAATTACACTCAAAAGAAAAAATGTATGAATATGAATAATACATAAAAATTTTCAACAATGAATATAGCGAAGAGAACTTTAATCAACTACAGGGATTTTTTAAGATACACATATTATCTTACTTTATAGTAGGATATTTTGCATCTTTAGTATTTATTTTATCCTTTTATTTAAAAATGGTTTGAAATATTCCTTTAGTTGGTATATGTACCTACAGAAGCGTTGCGATATAAAATATTCTGGGAAGGGTATTAATGTTTCGGTTCAATTGATTTTATTTGTTTTTGCTACTGTGCTCAATTTTTCGCTCCACGTCTGTTACCCAGCTCAACATTTTTGTCTCTGTCTCAGACACCATTCGTTCTCCGTTACGGGGTTATATTTTTTCTGTGCTTCACTCAAAGTTACAACTTAACTGTTATTTTATTACAACATTTAATAAAAATCAACAAGTGCATGACTCTGCCGGCATTGAGTGGCGCTACCGGCCGGCAAACGGAGTGCCTCATGTCTAACGTCTGCCGCTCTTCTCTCGCCAACCTATCGCTGTCAGACGCCGGGTGCTTGTGCAAATGGAGCGTGATTTTGTGGCTCCATCAGGTTTATATTAAGTGTTGGTATTAAAATAAAAATGCTTGTTATTTGTTTTTATGGATCCCATTTTGTCCGCATTTCTTCTTGCAGAATTCATTGAATTGTTGCACAGACTCCTTTAAATAACGCTTAAGCGAGCTCTCATCATCGGACTGGCTGAATATATGGACTACGTTGCCTAATCAAGTGTGATCTAATTGTCAGGTCAGGAAGCGATAAAATATCGGATTTCATTTGAAGAGCAACAGATTTGGTCCCAGATAGTTACCGCCGTCGCCATAACGGTATTAATTCGCGAACAAGTTAGTGGGAGCCAGCTTAGCAGTGCTTGCCAACTTATAAAATATTCGGTTACACTCGGACCTCCTACGAGTATAGACTGAAAACAAAAGAACAGCAGTTTGTTCCTTTAGTTAAGCACTCGGTAACTGAAAAATAAGATTAATAAATAAATAATACATTGCTGTTTATTCGAGGAGTCGCAGGTAGCAGTGTTAACGTCTGCGACAATCAAAGCAGCAGTCTTGCTCATATGGCTCCCAGATAACCGATTTAAATTGTTTGTATCTCACAGCCACTCTCTCAAAGTTTATAGCCATTTCATACATCAGATTTCTTTAGAATCAGCATACTACATACATACATATGTACAACAGCTTTATCAATAGTTGGTTTCATGTCATAAATAAAATAAAAAAAAAATTTAGTAGCTACATTATTAAGGGATGTATAAGCCGCCAATGTTTGACAACAACTTCTTTGTTCATAATAAAACCGAAAATAATTTTAATTCGAAACTAATGAACCATCCAAATTATAAATATAGTTTTTCCTCCTGCTGTTTGTAATATTAGTATGTCTATAGCTTTGAAAGAGGGAATCACCATGCCGGTATACATGTTGACATGTTGGGTTCACGACGAAGTACAAAACAGTTGGCAGCAAACATCAATAAAAAGTTCATATTAAAAAGTACTTATAAAGTTTGAATACCAAAAAAAAGGGGGGAAGGTAGGGGTTAATAATAACAATTAGATCATTATTGCGCAAAAAAAAAAGACAATATTTAAAATTATTCACCGTTTTTTGCAACAAAGCCGAAACTACTTTTGTTTCCTACAAAGTTGCCGCACAAAGAAATTAAACTTAGCCATGTTCTCTTTACCTTATTCATACGGATTTGTAGTCAATCGAAAAAACATAAGGGTAACCGAATGATAAAAAATCGTTTAAGCATATCCTTTTTTTATGAAAAACTAAATATTTCTATTAGAATTATTTAATTTGGCATCACCATGCCTAAACATTCTGATTTCATTTGTGGTCTTTATCCAGTCATGGACCAACTATTTTTAACAGTTAAAAACTGTAACTTGGAAATAGTATATTGCACAAAAAAACGTTTAACTAAATAAAACGAATAAGATGGGCATTTCTGCAATGTCGAATTCGACATTCGTACGTATTCAAATTGAAAAAAAAAATATATATATGCCAAAACATTATTTTATTTTGACAAACGGCGAAACTTATAGCTCTTGATTAGCTCTATAATTTATGTTAAAGTTGATTTTGGGCAATTGTTTGTTTTCAAAATAATTCCAAAAACCCAGGCTTTCGCATGCCACAAAAAACGGAAGTCGCTTTCAAGGCGAGCAGTTCAAACACTGATTTCAGTGAAACCTGAAGGAATATTTTAATGCGACTAATTTTAAAATGTTATGCATTGATGTATCTTAATAATGTTTTTTATTTCATTCAAATTATTTAATTTTTAATCACTGGCACTGTTGTTCCATTATACTTTTTATGTTTATTTATTTACTTTTTATCCAATTAGAAATGCGTAATAAGATGATTATAAACGATTTTTAATAAATAAAATACATTTATTTTCACTTCCTTCCATTTTTCGTCCAATTTATAATATAGAGACAAATTTTCAATTTGAGCATTTTTTGGTTGCGGTTGACATTTCTATGAAAATGCCCAGATTTAGTTTTTTTTCTCGAAAATGAGAACCACTTGAGGTAAATTTAAAAAAAATATATAGCCAGTACTTTTCTGTTTTGCTTAAAATAAGATGTTGGCAACCCACAAAACATAACAGTTCGACAACTTAAACTTTAGGATTAAAAAAATTTGAAAAGAACAACGCGTTCTCATTGTTTAACAATATTTCAAAAAAAAATATCCGTCCAATAAAAAGCCGTTCAAATGAAATTAATGAAATTTTTTTTCTAAGTAAAACGCGAAATTATTTCGTGCATGGCTCTATTTTTACTAACCTATAGTGTCAGCTGTCAAACTTTTAATTTTGGTAGTTGCCAACGCTTTACCACACCAATGGCAGCAAATTCAAATTTTACATAAATTGTAGCACACTTATTATAATTTTTAAATGAAAATCCTTTTACTATGGTCAATATCAACATGAATGTGTTACTGCGGGCCGATACAACAGATCGCTGGATAGGGAAAGATACTGTCTAAACATCTTTATATCTATCCTCAAAATAAACAGCTTCCCGATCCCATTAATTATAATAAATGCATCTATCAATCTATCAATGCAGACGGTAGTTATACCACAAACAAAGTAATTTTTTTCTAGATGATTATTCTATAAAACCGATAAGCTAAATTTGTTATATAATTGCAATCATTTGTGGTTCAGGGATAATCTTTGGTACACAATTTAATGGGATCGGGAGAAATAAAATCCATTGAAAAAGTAGTAGCAGCTCTTTGGCCAACCACGGTAACAACAAAACCAATCATAGGAGCGAGTATTTCATAAACTTTAATAATTTTATATTTTAATTAATTTAAATATTTACTAGGCATTCCACAGTTGAAGAAACCGCTCAGGCACCACCAACTTTCGCAACATTGGTGTCAGATGTTGGTCGATTTTCGAACAGGCTGACGTTTAAGTCCTATCGCTATAGGGATATGTCAACCGTGCGGCGGAGGCCATACTTAAGTCGGTCAATGAGAAATCTGACGATCTGTTCAAGACACGCTCGTTGTAAGTAAGGTCGAATTTTCAAGAGGAAAGACACCTCAACATGAGCGTTGCATGGCACAAATATGGCAGTAAAATCAATGAATAAGCACAGCAATCACTGAGATTATGGAGGAGTAATTTTTCTAACCTACTTGACATATATGTGACACCGAAACGATAATGAGGTCGGTATTTTCCACAAACTACCGTGGAAGAAGTCATCTTTCGAACGGATATACGATTCGGTTTTGCGTATGGCTGCAGCCATATACGGATTCACTAAAATGGCAATATCAGTGTTCAGACCAAAAAAAGTCGACCAGTGACCAAATAATCACATTGCGACAAATCCAGAACAGGACACTCACCACCAGTTTGTCGACTATTAAGTCGCTTTCGAAACGCCAATACGAACGAAGTGTTTCGACGCCGTGTCTGCAATAGGTAGCCCGGCAAAGATCTTTCGTCTTTGCATGAGACGTTATCACACATACAAAGTGCTGTCAGGGTAGGAAATATGGCGGGCTCGATCTTTCAAATGGAAGTGATGCTGCTCGTGTACGGGAATAATATTGACATCATTGGTACACAAGTACTGATTGGTCAACTCTCGAAAGTTGCACTAATATTGAGAGGGCATTACTTTGACAGATGTATTCCTTACAAAGCTGTGTCTAATTTAGGTACCTTGGTTCTCCGGAGTCTTAGTCGTTTAAAAAATATTAAATCCAACTTTTTCTAAAATTCAAACAATATGGTTCCACAGCAAATTAAAGTAAATGTTCTTTTAATTATTAAATAGACATTGCTACTCGGCGTATACATTGCGTGTTAACAAAATGTGAAATACACCTGAAAGGGATTTTTGCTTTGTCAATGTCACGCGTAAAGATGCGGTATGTCTTTAAAAGTTTCGTCTTGATAGTAGTGCAGCATCTCCTGATTTTCAGATATTGAACTTGTTCCCTACTTTCTTTCAATCTTCCTATACTTATTTCCCGACTGTCTATTGTTTATCACTATCCCGTAATTTGCATGTCTATTGCGTTAATAAGTTTAAATCTATTCAATTTTCTTGTCCCCCTGGGCCTGATAATATTCCTAGTTGTATACTAAAATATTGTGCCAATTCCATTTATACTCCTTTGCCTTTCGTTTTAAACTTTCCATAAAACAAAACAAATTACCAACTACACAAGAAGAGCAGTAAATCAGATATGTCGAAATATAAAGGTAATGCTAAACTAAGTGCTATATCTGAATTAGTTGAACAAACTATGAATGATCAATTGCAACGATTGCTTCAGTATGTCATTGGTAAGTCCATTCTATATGGATTTGCTGGAGGCAGATCGTAAATAAATGGTTTGCGTTTGGCTGCCACACCGATGTTATTTCTATAGGTTTTAGCAAAACTTTTGGCTGTGTGTGATATAGCCCCCTTTTATATAATTTAACGCTTTGCGAATTCCACCTTCATTTATAAATTGGATGCAGTACAACCTTGTGGGTAGATAGCCTTATTTAACAATTGCTTGTTTAATACTTTAGATGTGTCTTCTGGTATTCCACAAGGTAGTCATCTTGGTCCATTGCTTTTTGTTTTATTCATAATTTCCCTTCGCAATAAATCATTTATGTCATTTTATGTATATTTAATTAACTATCTTTCTTAATGAAAATTTTTAATGCATATAACTATAGTAAAGATTTTTGTATTAATGATTTAATAAAGCTAAAGGTATACTTATACTTGGTTTTGTAAAGTGGTGGTCTAAGGAATCCGATGACCTTTCCCTACCAAACTGACTCGAGGCACATTTGTTTAACCGGGCTACCAAACAGAAATCCTTTACCGGGTCTGAGTGGTTTTAACTTTCCTCTATTTAGTGCAAAGAGTTTAGTAATAAGAAGCTCAGTAGAGAAACTTATATAAAGTTAAGGTATGTAGTTGGATTAACTAAATAAATAAATAAATAAATTATTATACATAGTCGTTTTGTTGTTTTAGGCCCTGAACCAACAAAACCATGTAGAAATAATGGTCGGGGACCCCCTAAAGTTACCCCCGTTATGGTCAGGAGCGATAGAGGAGTCGATAAAAATTTCATCAAAATCGGATAATAAATGACGATTTTATAAGCAATTGAATTTGAACGACCATTTTTCTTTTCATACTGTGAGAAGGAGCACTGGGAGGAGCAAAATACTTTTTGTTAGTACCATTTTGTTATTAATTTCCTATCTTTTTGTTTTGCACTGTTTGGTTCAAAGGCTAGGGAAACATTTAACGTGTTGGTTAGGAAAGGATTTAGAATAAGTACGGAAATTCGAGCGGCGATTTGTACTGGTATAGGGTCTTTTACAGTTGTCTACGCCCGACCGAAATTTTTTTGTTTTTCTTTTTTGTTTTAGTACGGAAAACATTTTTGGTATAGTCAATATCCAACACACCGAGTATTTCTTCCTCACCACAAAACAATGGCATAATGAACTAAAATTAATGATGAACACCGAGGAACAAATCTGCACGGTACTTATTTTGTTAACATGCCTTGCCCTACACATACAAGTACTAACAACCTTCTTGTCAGATAAAAATATTGACATAATGTTGATCTCAGAAACCCATTGCACAAACAAAACCTTTATTCGTATTGCCAAGTATTGTGTATACTACAAATCATTCTGCTGGTACTTTCCGCGGAGGAGCCGCAATCATAATTAATAATAAAATAAATTTCGCTGTACTTGTAGAGTATCGAACGAGCCACTCACAGTAGCTTTAGTTTTCTGTCCACCTAGCCAGACAATTAAATGTTATCAATTTGAATATTTCTTTACTAACTAAACGAAAGGTATTAAGTTGATGGTGACTATAATGCGAAGAACACGCAATGGGGTTTTCGACTGACTACGACCAGAGAACGAGAACTGTTTTGAGCGATGAAACTTGTTGGCCTAGCGATATAAATAAAATACCGGATGTTATGGATTTAGTTTCGATGAAACCAATACCAAAACACATCATTGCTGTAGAGTCTTGTCTCGACTTGTTATTATATTGAACCAGGGACAAACGTTCATGCTGCAACTCTCTATAATAAAAGGACAAAGGTACTTTGTAAACGTAAACTTGAACACAAACTTAACTCTCAAATCTGTTAAGGAAATCGAATATGTGGTAGAAAGTCTTAATATCGCTATTCAACAAGCAGCTTAGCTTGGACTTCATTAATTCTCCTTTTCAAAGGAAGTTAAACGGTGAAGTTGAAGCTGTAATTAACGATATAAAAAATAAAAAGGCTCCAGGCTATGATTTATTCACTGGGAAAGTTCAACTCGCACAAGTTTAGATTCCGTAAGATTCATTCTACAATTGAGCAAGTCATTAGAATCTATATATATGCGAAAACTGTCCTTAAGGAAATGAATACTGCACAGCAGCTTTTCTTTTTTATAAAGTATTTTTTATAAAGTTGGCATCCTGGCCGCATTTATAAACTAAAACGGTCTGTCCCTCACCACGCGTATAAAATTTTAAAGTCATGCTTGGAGAATAGACACTTTCTGGTTCAAATAATTGACATACTAGCAATCTTGGAGGAAATAAACTGCGGAATACTTCAAGGCACTGTCCTACGTTCAGTGCATAAATCTTGTTCACAGCGAATTTAACTCTGTCAGAATGTACATATATATAGCCCACATTTGCAGATGACACAGTAATCATGGCAAAAAACGCGGTGCAGTAAATTGCCAGCTAAGCTGCCAACCTTTAAGCAAGCAGGTACATGTTGAGTTAGGGTGAACGCACAAACGCTGTGCAAGTAACTTTTTCTCATAGGGAGGCCTTCAAGGTCTAAGCTGGAAATACTTCAAAGATTGCAGTAAAAAGTCTTCGCATTTGTGTAACATATTCCACCACGACCTAATACTTAGTACCAACGGTTCCTCAACAAATTTTTAAAATAAACAGGAAGTACCATTCCAGACTAATTGAAAAGGTTCAGAAGGTACCTCCCAGAAGATTTAGCTCACCGAACTGCAAATAGTCGTTTTTGTTTAAAATAAGATTTAATGAACTTACGCAGGTCACTAATAAAAATTTTAATTGTCTATTAGTAATACTGAATATTTCTCAAAAAAAATTTTGTATTTAATAAAATAGAGTTATAAAAAAAGTCTTTATTGACTGGAATTGAATGTTAATGGTTGGTATGGACCTAGATAAACACGACCTATTAAGTAGGACCTGGCTATGTAGAACCTGAGTAAATAGGCATGCAATTCCCACTAAAATGGGGTCCTCATGCCGTTTTGAAATGGTTGAGCTGACCAATTAAAACAATTTTCAAAAAATATGTAGAGGCGTATATGATATCTATTAAGTTAACCCATCATTACTGGGTGCATTAGCTATAGCTACAGCTCTTATTTTTTTTTTTTTATATAATTTTATAGATTGAATGTCTACATAGTTTTAAAAATAGAGACTTCGAGGTCGATAAGCAAGACTACTGCAATATTGTTCATAGTTTTGTTCTTGGGTTGATACAAATGTATGATAAATACGGGTGACAAGAAAAAACCGGACAAATTTTGATGCAATCGATTACAAATGTGTTATGGTGCATCCCTTACAGAAATGCATTTATCGATAGCTTGTACTTTTCTGAAACAAATATATTCACATTTTTGTGATTTCCATCAATTTGATATTTGTTTCAGGATGTCTAACAATCGTTGTGCAATTTTAAAATTGTTTCAACAAGGAAATCGCCAATGCGACATTGTTCGTTTGCTCGGCATACCAAAACAAACGGTCTCTGACGCTATGCGGCGATTTAATGAGCTAGGCCATGAAGGTGACCGTCCCGGACGAGGCTGACCATGCACAGCCAACACTTCCAGAATTCGCCAGATCGTGAAAAAGCGGATCACCCGGAATTGCAGAGTCTCGGTCAGAAAAATAGCCCGTGAAATCGGAGTGAATAGAGAAAGTGTTCGGTTGATTGCCAAAAATGAACTTCATCTCAAGCCCTACAAGTTCCAAAAAGTGCAGCTTCTTACGGATACGAATTAGAGCTCTGCAAGAGTGCACTCAAAAATTGAGTGCAATACAATACCATAGAGTTGAATTGAATTGAGTGAGTGCGACGCACGGAATGAAATGAGTTTATATGAATTTAAGTGTCGCTGTGTATCAAACCCGGCGGCACTCAAACGATATAAGTTTGAGTGAATTTGTGTGAAAAATGGAATGAATGCGTTGGAACACTCATTGCGTACACTCGAGTGATTCAAATGTTTTGACATTCTTTTCTAGTTAGGCCCTGTACCGAAGGTACAAGAGCCTATTGGTTTTGTGCAAATGTATGTAACAGATAGAAATAATGGTCGGAGACCCCCCAAAGTTACCCCCAAGCTCGGGAAACATTTAATGTGTTTGTTAGGCGACCTGAACTGGTACAGGGCCTCTTACAGTCGGTTACGCCCGACTGAAATTTCCTTACTTGTTTTGTTTGAACAAGTCGCATAAAATATGAGTGCCGACAATAGAGCGGTCGACGAGACTGTAAGTGTGTTCGTGTGTTAGTGTCTATGTTCGTGTTTGTCTATTGTGGTTGTTCCTTACTTGAAATTGCGTCGAAAGTGACTTTAATAAATATTTTCATTAATTTTGTTAAAAACAGAATACGGCTACTGCCGTATTGGACCACTCCATTGTACAGTACAGTTTAAGGGACAAAAGAGGAAGGACCGGGGAAGTAACATGATATCAGCATTCAGGGAAAATGAATTAGTTCATCTGCTCCATAACGCAATAGAAAAGTCTATTAAAACAGTTCCCGAGATGGTGGAAGTTGTAGCCAATTGTAGTAAACTTGTAAAATATTTTAAGAAATCAGGGTCAAATGCGTCGTTAACAGTTTCGCTAAAAAGTCATTGTCCCACACGATGGAATACAATTTTTTACTTGTTAAAATTAATAGAACTAAATTGGGTTGACATAACTAACATCTTAAAAGAAAAAAATGAAACAAATAGAATAGACCTTATAAATATAAATCATATTAGTTCTATTGTAAGATTGTTAGATGTGTTTGAATTCGTTTCAAAAAAACTCGAGGCCAGTAAGGGGCCGACAATACATCTTACAATACCAAATATACATAAATTAAAAAAAATTGCCAACCAGATGAAAGCGGTAATAATATTCTTCAACTGTTTAAGTCCTCTTTACAAAACAGCATCTTTATCAATAGTACTTCCCAATTTATCAAAATACGCCACCCACGAACAAATTACTACAATTTTCATCTGAAGAAAAACAGACAGTAATAGAAAACTGTAAGGAAATTTTGCTATCCTTTTTAATAAATAATAATACAACTGTTTTTTGTAATGAACCAACACCTCCAGTAGACGACGCATTTGCAGATCTTGTTGAGGTTCAAGAAAATAATACCACATTTGACCAAGTAAACCAAGAAATAAGATCATACTCGAATATTAATGTTTTGTATACTCCAGACTTTGATTGCCAAATTGGTGGAACTTACATAAAAAATTGTGTTTGAATTTGCACTCATTCACATTCATGTCCTTCGTCTGAATTTTATATAAGTTTGTGCCATTCCAGGCGTTCCACTCACTCAAACTCATTTCTGCTGTGGTATTAATTCACTCATTCATTTCTGGTGCGAGTGACTTAATTGCCGTTTTGGCACATTCATGCAGAGCTCTAATACGAATAAGCGCGTGAGACTCCAAAGATGCCGTCAGCTGAAGCGTCGGGCCGCAGGTCAAAAAATGGGAGCATATTCTCTTCACGGACGAGAAGATATTTACCATACAACCGGCGCACAATCACCAAAATGACAGAAGCTGGTCAGCTGAAGCTCCAGGTACCTCTGCAATAATCGAGCTCCGTCAATATGAGCAGTCTGTAATGGTTTGGGGAGGAATATGCGCCACCGCATATTTTTCAGGAAGTGTACCGCCGTGAAATTTTGGAAACTGTTGTGCTTCCTTGGGCCCAGCAGCACTTTGGTGATACGAAGTGGACGTTTCAACAGGACTCAGCGCCAGCTCATAGAGCCAAATTGACTCAGGACTGGTGCAAAGCAAATTTTCCGGACTTTATCACATCCAGTGAATGGCCACCTTTCTCAAGCCAGATCTCAATCGGATGAACTACAGTGTGTGGTCTATTTTGGAGTCCAGGGCATGTGCTAAACGCCACATAAGTTTGGAGGCGCTGAAGCAATCATTGCTCCAAGAATGGGATCGATTATCGGAAGAAGACCTCCGGCCCATTGCGCTAAATTTCCAGAAACGTTTAGGGCTCTGCATCGCAGCCCAAGGAAGCCACATCGTAACCGACTGAATACTATGTTTAGAAAAAATGCAGATACACAACTATCAAATAGCTATTATTATTTGATAGTTGTGTATCTGCATTTTTTCTCAAATATAGTTACTTAAAAAGTTATGATCAAAAATGTAAGTCCGGGTTATTTCTTGTCACCCTGTATATGTAAAATGTTTTCAATGTTTCCAGTTTTATACTCTTTTCCCAAATGGAAAAAAGTATATATTAAGTTTGTGCAAATGTATGAAAACGTCAGAAGAAGGAGAAGCGACCGCAGTGCTTCGTGCGCGAAGGAATTTGAATTTGGCTCGTCTCAAAACCCCCACACGGTCGATTGCTATTTCATTTTCGGCTCATTGGCATACATCCATGATTTGGCATCTGTTAAATTTCTTATAAACGTCTTTTGAAGCCCCGCAATCGTATTTTATCAGCATTTTTTTGGAATAATCCACACTACGCTTTTTTTTGATCGATTGTCAAATTTTACGGAATCTAACGCGAACAAACCTTATTGACGCTGTTCATGCAATATCTTATATACGCTGGTGGCACTAATGCTTAGGGATACCTCAATCTCACGGTACGTCACATGACGATCTTGCGTTATCAGAGCGAACTAGGTCTACGATTGAATTCACCATTTCAGCGATATACAGTGGTTTTTGATGGTGGTTCATCGCCATACATAGAATTGAGTTCATCGACACACTGTTGTTGGGACAACCCACGTCGAAAGTTGTGAAAAATAATCCAACAAAACCTAGCCTTGATATTTCTATATTTTGGACAAATTGAATTTTTCGATTCACTGTAACACAAATAGCGCTTATACATAAAAACGTTGTGAGTACGTTCACGCAAAAAAATGTCAAACATTATTTTAGTATTGCCAGATTTTAGCTATTGGCTTAAAATAGTGTTGGTACTTCCCAAAATATAAATAGTGTTCCTTGTATTAACTGTTTCTGCATAAATTATTAAACATTATCCCAAAGATTGAATAAGAAAGTTTCATACAATCACAGACTCGACCTGTTGAGCTGGTCAGGAATATACGCATACATTCATATATTTTTTCCGCTGCTTTCTCTTTAATTCTATTCAGTTTGTGTAAAGAGCATAGAAACTTTTTGTTGTGCACGTTGCCTTACAAATTATTTTGATGAAATTTTTATGGAATATCATGGATATGTTAATGTCGAACAATAAGCGGTGCTAAATACCAAAAAAATTAAACAACAATTAAAATTATAGTCGCAGTCCCGCTCACATTATACTAGCGAAGCATTTGTAATTTTCAATCTGAAATGACATTTCACCGATGAAAGTGCATTTTCTAATGATGGCAACTACATCATAAATGTATATTTGTGTACAATTGTATGTCATTTTTAATGAAACTTAATGCACAAAAACAAAAATGAAAGGCATTCATGGCAAAAAATACAACATTTCAAATCGTTTTGTTGTCCATTTTTATTTAGTGTTTCGATTTTATTAAAAGAAAGAATTTTTTTTTATTTTTTCTTTTTATTTTTTTGTTTACCAGCCAAGAGTTCAAAGTCCAATTCAATGAAATCGAAAGTTTCTCCACTTATGTACATATGTATGTAGCAATAAAAATGTTGGATTTAAATTATTGCTCTGGCACAGACTTTTAGGAAATGGGATAGGTTGCGATCGAGACGAGACCACATGGCACGTCCAGCCAGATGAGATGTTCGGCGACAGCGGGGCGAGGTTCCACCCTATAACCTACTGTCTGCAAGTTTTATCCTGTTGGAAAAATAATGTGATTCATGTCCTTGAATCATAAAACCATTTTTTTCTTTTTGTTTGCACTTTTACGAGCAGACTTTGTCTATATAAAAATGTGTACATAGCTATGTATATATGCACATCGTATAAGTCTGTGTGTGTTCATTTGCTGCGCTTTTCTTTGGTATCGAAGACAGCAGGGGTGGAGCGACATTGTGGGAGGCTATCAGCCCAGCCGCTGTGGACATTCTCTTAGGTGGCGCTGTGAATCCATCCAGAGAAAGCATAAAACTTTTATGTTTGTTTTTATATTCAATTCACAAGTGCAGAATTTGCTAACTGGTATCGGTTTTTCGTCGGCCGGCGCTATCTGGAAGGGGAAGTGTACCCACTACGTATTTATTATGTATTTATATGTATATACATATGTATATGAGATTTGCTCCACAGAATAAATTTGTTTGGCTGTGTGTTGATATTTATCTGTTGCTTTTGTTCCGATTTTCTTTTTAACGATTGCTTTGTGATTATGTATTTGATACATAATCCCCATTAATACATGGACGTTGCCGGTTGACAGATAACCGACTAGCCAATATTCGCATTTAATAGCAGAGCGTAAGAAAAGTAGAAAAAGTGAAACTAACTTAATGGAGAGGTTTCACACTCGTTTTTTATACTTTTAATATATAGTATGAATAGTATATTAATTTTGACACTAAGTTTGTAACCGCCAAATAGAGTGTCAGCGCACCCTTACAGTATTTATAATCTTGATCACCTCACGATGACCAGTCTTCAGATTCAGTTTTCATTCACCGTTACCTTTTTGACTAATAACCCCAAAGTCCTTTTTATACCCAATACGAAAAAAAAAGGTTTCAAGGATATATTTCCTTAATCATTGATATATTTATTTGAAAGTTTGAATGTAGAGTCATAATAGTTAAAATTACTGCGATCACTAGAAGGAAGGTATGTATGTATATATAAAATACCTTCTACCTATGTCTTTCACTAGCCGATTTAATTTGAAAGGTTTTAGACCACTAAAAGAATGCAGTGAGCACATTCGGTCAAAGTCGATTTTAGACTTTTCCATTGCATAAATTTACTCGTAAATAAATTAAAAAGAAAAATGTATCATTTATGGTAGTCGATCATGTAAAAAAAATCGGAAAATTAGAAAATATTAAAAACCACATAAATAGTCTTCTGTGAATTATAGGATAGTTTAATCACAAAAGAAAGCATCGAGATCAGCGTGACAAGACGAGTCGTTTCCGAAATTTCCGTGTGTCTATCCACCTATCTATTTGTCTGTGTGTATGTATTCGCCCTATTCTGGTTTTTAGGTCCTGTACCGAAGGTACAAAGCCTATTAGTTTTGTGCAAATGTATGTAACAGGTAGAAATAATGGTCGGAGACCCCCCAAAGTTACCTCCATTATGGTCAGGAGTGATAGAGGAGTCGATATAGCCATGTCCGTCTATCCGTCCGTCTGTCTGTCCGTCCGTATGAACGAAAGGATCTCAGAAACGGTAATAGATAGAGACTTCGTGTTTTTTGCATTCGCTAGGACTTCTCCAGAATTTTACAAGTTTATTTTAAATTTTTGCCCCTCCCCCCTTCCCCCTAAAATCGCGACCAAGGCTAAAAATTCTTCGGCAGAAACAAAATTGAGTAAACTAGTATAAAGATATCATCCCTCTAAGCAAAAATCCAAAAAGTTCATCAAAATCGGATAATAAATGACGATTTTGTAAGCAATTGAATTTGAACGACCCCCCTTTTCTTTTCATTCATATTCGCGCAGTGAGAAATGGTCATGTGTTTGGTCATAAGCTCGGGAAACATTTATGTGTTTGTTAGGCAACCTGAACTGGTACAGGGCCTCTTACAGTCGGTTACGCCCGACTGAAATTTCCTTACTTGTTTTTTTAAGATATTGGTGCCCTTAACAGTTATATTTTTGCGATTAGCTCACCTAATAGAGGCATCTAGAAACTCCAAAATAAATTTATAGAAAGTTTGTATAGACTTTAATATACATTGGGCTTGGCTAGTCTACATATCCAATTTCAGATTTATTTTTTAAAAATTTGAAGGACGGACGGACGATTCGATCTGATAAAAAAAATACATATTTGTTGTAACAAAATTGTCTGTTAGGACCAAGACCCGCATGGATTATTTATCGTCATACGCTGCCATTTTAAGTTCGCTGCTGTAGATTTTGACAACTATACCACTTCGAATCACCACAGACTATCTCCCTACTGATGCATGTTCCCTTATGACCGTTGGATCCATTTTCCGTTTGAACTGCTGCTAGGGCGAGCACTTTAGCCACCTGCATCTATTGTTGAACTGCGCCACCAATTAAGTCCGACTCTGCGATGGTGGTATAGGACATCTTCGCTTCCCGAGAACTCTTGTACCACTGTCACAAATGGGCAGTCGTCTGTTACCTAAGTGTGTTTATTTCGAGAAAATAAAAAAATAAAAATGTATTTGTCAGGTGGGCTGAAAAGGCTGATACAAGTTTTATAATCATATGATTTTTAGTTAGCCTTAACCTTCAAAAGACATGTGAATAAGTTTGACAGCTGTCGTACTATTAGTTTGTGAAATGTATCATTCCGAGTGAAGCAACTTTTGTTAGTTTGAAAAAATGGATAAAATGGAAATTCGTGTGTTAATAGAGCACTGTTTTTTGGCGAAAATAAATACAGTTGAAGCCAAGGTTTGGCTTGATAAACATTATTCGGAACCTGCACCAGGAAAATCAATTGTTGAGAAGTGGTTTGCTAAGTTTAAACGAAGCAAAATAAGCACCGAGGATGACGCATGCAGTGGACGCCCCAAATAGGCTTTTGCCAACGAAAACATAAAAAAATCCACAAATTAATTCTGAATAACCGTAAAGTGAAGTTGATCCAGATAGCTGAGACCCTATAGACATCAAAGGAACGTTTTGGACATATCGTGAATGAATATTTGGGAATGCGAAAGCAATGAATTGATGATTCTGAACAGTGATAAACCCGAATTTGGACAATGGATAAAACATGGCTCCATCATTTCACACCGGATTTCAATGGACAGTCAGCCGAATAGACTGCTCTTGATGAACCGACTCCAAAGCGTGGAAAAACACAAAATTCGTCTGGAAAGGTTGTGGCAGCAGTATTTTGGGATGCGCATGGTATAATATTCATCGACTATCTTAGAAACGGAAAAACGATCAACGACTATTATGTAGCGTTTGACGGGACGAAATCGCGGAAAAACGGCCCCATTTGAAGAAGAAGAAAGTGCTGTTTCATCAAGACAATGCAATTCAATGAAAACGATGGCAAAATTACATGAAATGAGCTTCGAATTGCTTCCGCATCCACCGCTTTCTCCAGATCTGGCCTCCAGCAATTTTTTCCTGTTCACAGACCTCAAGAGGTATTCGCCGAAACTGCAGCCTATTTCGAGGCAGAAGACACTATACTATAAAAATTGTAACGAAAAATTGTATGACCGCTATAATCGTTGTATCACCCTTGAAGGCAACAATATTGAATAATAATATCAAATTTTTCTATGTTAGCCTACGAACATTTCAGTCAACATATTATTTGACCTCTATAACTAAAATTCATAATTTCTTAAATATTTATTGGGTTACGTTCGGCAATATAATTTCACACCTCACAAACGATGCCATGAATTTCATTTATATTTCATAAATACATAAACTAGATCGCGGGAAATGTTTCCCTTGTAATAGTTACCGTTTGAAATCTTTCATTTATTTAGATTTTTGTCAAAGAGTATCAATACTACGGTTCAACCGAATTTTTTGTTTTTTCTTTAATTTTTTTATGTGCATATGTATATACATATGTAGAGCTCTGTATTGCGTACAGAAGTGAATATATTTATATTAAATTTTTATGTGTTTATCATCCATTATGTACACAAAAGCATACTCACCCACTTACAAGTATATATTCGTAGATAGACATGCACACAGATAATATGTGCAAACATACAAACATATAGGAAAGTCGGTTAGATGAATGGATGAATTCATACATATATAACGATGTTAGTACACATACGTACATACTTATGTGTTTGTGTATGCCACATTTGCAGTTTTTATTTCATTTCTTTTGTACTACGTAACCGGAACAGTATTGGTATAGGTCAGTGTCAGAAGGCTTTAAATGGATTTTATGTACTTTAGCCGAAGGTTAATCACCTCAAGCTCAGATTCAAGAGCAATAAAAAAATACGTAGACTGCTGGGTAAAAACGTAAGTTTTATTTTTTATTCGTGCCGTTTTCGTAATCATTAAATTACATAAATTCTAAAATGATATTCGCTAAGGACAAAAGCGAATTTTAAACGATTCAAATTGTTTTTATTATGGGTGAATGAGGCTTGACAGACCCAATAAAGAGTTCCTAAAGTCAAGACGATATATCTAGAGATTTCTGCGAATTAAGATTTCGCTTATCAGGCAAAGCTGTATGGCAGTCAAGGCTATTGCCTGCCATACAGCTAGTTGTCCTTTATATGCATATATTGCAGAACAATCCTGGAAAAAAAGGTGAAAAACACATGTAAACGCGTGCAACACGAGCCGGATTGGTCAGCCGGATAGACAAATATATTTGGAATATTTTATAATATTAATGTAAATAAGTGCCAATAAACATGCCACTTGGGAGTGGTATTCGGTCTTCCCTAACTTGTTTTTATTTACACTTGTTTTCGATATATCAAATTAACGCCCCTCCGATTTTGTCCAAATTTAACAGGTTGACTTCTCCTTATCCTCTTAACATGTATACCAAATTTAATCTCTACCTTAAATGGATGCAAAGATATGACAAATTTCGATAGTCGCTTATATGGGTGGGGTGGGGGTTTGTGTCAAAACGTAGCCTATGTTCTTTTCCATTTTCCCATCAATATCTTTACCAAAATTCAGACGAATTGGTTGAGCATTTAGCCGTAAGTGAGGAACATCCATACATACATTCATACATTCATACATCCATACAAACTTTCGCATTTATAATGTTAGTAGGATTAGTAGGATACGACAAACAGTTCAATAGATAAAATGAGAATGAAAGTTTTTTTTAACTTATAAAAAAAGATATTTATACGATTTTAGCTTTATATAGTAATTTTTTTTTTTTCGTTATGACTTGTTCTTCGTCGGATTCATTAAAATCATCTTTTATATCTATTGAATGTTTTATATTTAGGAACTCGACTTGATATTTATTTGGAATACTTTTTTAAATGCATAGATTTTTTAGGTCATTAAATTTAAGCGATAATCAAAATTTGTCATATCTTTGCATCCATTTAAGGTACAGAGATGAAATTTGGTACACATTTTAAGAGGATGAAGAGAAGCCAACCTGTTAAGTTTGGACAAAATCGGAGTGGGCGATATCCCACCCCCTTATAACCGACTAGCTTTGACCCGTTACTTCATCCGCGTAGATTTCGATAAAAAGTACCATAACTAACAAATTTTTTTTGCCTTAGTTCTGAAACTTTCAGGCGTGCTCCCGTTTTTACTTACTTTTAAAGTAAAATATTAATCAGAATTATTGGACTTCTTTGTGTTTGGTGTCATTTTCAGTGCAAATTTATATATGTTTGATGTTTGAATTTATATATGTTTTGCAAAACGCAAAAGTAAGTGAAAATGGGAGCATACCTGTTTTTTTTTTTTAAACTAAGAAACACGCTTTAATAATAGGTCGAACTAAAAAAGTATTTAATAATTTAATTTAATTAAAATATATATAAAATTTTTAACGCAAATATTCATATCGTTTCATAAAAATATTCGGTTCTGTAAATCAATTGTCAAAAATATATATTTTATAGAGCTTTCTCTAAAAGTAGAGATACGGTAGGTTTTTATTGCGTTGAACATAGTTTTAAACATCTACAAACTTAAAGTAAAAGTGAGACCAAACTCAACGAATATTGTTAAAAAATCAGGTTCTTGCTAGATATCAGGTTAT
The DNA here is from genome assembly GCA_035044805.1 of Leucophenga maculata. NCBI lineage: Eukaryota > Metazoa > Arthropoda > Insecta > Diptera > Drosophilidae > Leucophenga > Leucophenga maculata. The sequence continues at coordinate 25,626 of JAWNNP010001131.1, read as the reverse complement.
TGTAAACGTACGCTTAGAATATTATACAAAAAAAAAACAAAAATACTTTTTATCGAAATCTACGCGGACGAAGTCGCGGGTCAAAGCTAGTGATCCATAAAATGGCAATATTTACAAAAATAGGCAAAGTTCATCATTAAATATTAGCTGGTATATTCTGATTGTTGACTATTGTTGTACTTATGAAATTTTGATGCAATATCCCAAGCCAATTTGGGAGAAACCAGAAAAAACACACTCTTGTAAAATTTGATTTTTGTAACATACGACAATTTCGCAAAAAGGGGACGATATTTCATCACAGTGAGCGTAGAGGAATAATTTTGTGTGACACATACGAAAATTTTGGTATTAAAGAAAATCGGCATGGCACATACGTTAAAATGTAACTCGTCATATCTTTATAACTACAAGGAATATCATTATAATATTTTAGCAGATGAAATCAAACTCAATTTCGTAAAAAAATTGCATATGCGATAATTTCGCAAAAAGGGGTCGATATATTTGCTAGTATAAGTTCTTCTATTTGCTTGTATAAGTTCTTCTCAATAATCAAAATTAAATGAACATTTCGGTTCAGTTACTTTTCTATTTTGTAGCTGACATCCAGGAATTAAACATAACAAGTGCCATGGTTTCATGGGTCGAATTGCGATCACAAATAATTGTGTTTATATAATATAATACATGTTCTCTATTTTTTTTTTTTTGTAAAATAATAAAATAATTTAGCAAAAATTACAATTCATTCAATTGGAATCGACCAATAACTACATGTTTTCCAGTTTATTGTTGGTTCTTAAAGCCTATCTCTGACCGCATAGTAACAGCTCGATTTAAAAGTTTCGCAACATAACCATTATCCAGTGCTATGCACCTACCGTACCAGACACAGATGATTCTAAGGACGAGTTTTATTACCTTCTTGACTTTACAATAATCTCGGTCCCTAGTGGCTATATAATAGTTGCTCTGGGTGACTTTAATGCAAAGATAGACGATAACAACACCAACGTCGAGAGGTTCATGGGTCGACACCCGCTGGCGTCCGCAAGGAACAACAACGGAGACCGATCTTTACGCCACCCACCAAATGTTTTTTGGCGTCAGCAAATTTCCGCACCCGGACATCCATAAGTACAACTGGGAGTCCCCGATGGGCGCACTAGGAATCAAATCGACCATGTGCTGATTAGCAGGCGATTATAGCGTTCACAATCTGATTGTTGGACGGTTACGTCTACGTCCAGAAGGAACCAGAAGGCAACGCTAACAGATCTTCAACCTGGATGGCCTGGACACACCAGCCGTGCTCCAACGGTACCAAGAAGAACTATCCTCTGCCCTTTCGTGTTATAATTCTACACCAACTTGGAAACAAATCTAAACAGCGTGCTCTCAAGCTGCGGAGAGAACGGTCAGCTTGCATCACTTCAGACGGAAGCCGTGGATAAGTAACACCACCTGGACTCTGATTGAGGCACGCGAAACACCAACAGAAGTATTTCTACTGATCCGCCTACTGGGTACGACATAACCCTGGCCTTAAGCAAGCTAAAAAACAACAAAGCTGCTGGGCCAGATGGTTTCCGGCCGAACTGCTTAAGTACACGAAGAATATTCACAGGTAGCGCTTACAGCTGATGGTGCTAAATAACGGCATTATTAGCGAAGTAGCAAAAGCATGTACACATAGGGAAAAAATTTGATGACAGGCTCTTTCGGTCTGGGAGAGGATACAGCTTCGTGTATTGCGAACTTAGAAATGTCCTACACTGTGTTGTGGTTACATCCCAACACCGCCGTACCCCCTTTTTTTCCTTCTCAGGAGCTAATGAAAGAAAGCAGAACAAGAATTACATACTTAAATGACCCTCTTTCGGTCATGCCCGCATTTAAAAAGGCACGCCAGCTTCCGTAAACATTTCCGCGCTGGCGCCAGTTGTTTTGAATGCCAAGTACGGAGAGATCTCTCCATACCTGGTCATTTCAATGCGTGACCGGTCGTTCTCTATTACGTCGTCCACCAATCAAGTTTGGGCCCCCCATGTAAACCATGCGTGCTGGAGCTCTTTCATCTATTCGAATGAGGTGACCAGCCCAGTGTAGCCGCTGGAATTTTATGCGCTGGACTTTGTCGACCTCATCGAATAGCTCGTGGAGCTCGAGGTTCATGTGGGACCCCAACTCGTCGCCGCCTCTAATAGGACTAAAAATCCTGCTAAAAATTTTCCTCTTTGAGGCTTCCAACACTGTTTCATCTGACTCAATCACGGTCCATGTCTCTGCGCCATACAAAAGGTATCAGCGTCTTATAGATCTTTATTTTCGTCTTTCGAGAGAGGCCTTTACTTCCAATTTGCTTACTCAGCCTAAAATAGCATACATTCGCAAGCGTGATTCTTCGCCTGATCTTCAGGCTGACGTTGTTGTTGCTGGTCATCTCTTTTCCAAAATAGACGAAGTTTTCTACAACATTGATGTTGAAATTCTTCATCGTCACTGACCGTCCAAGACGCGATGACGGCATACAAGACGACACTAAGTACTTCGTCGTGTCCTCATTCACCGCTAGACGCATGAACCGAGACTGTTTTTCAAGTGCCAAGAACGCCTTGCTAACTCGCCGTTCCTGCGTACCGATGATATCGATGTCATCGGCGTAAGCGAGCAGCATCACTTCCTTTTGGAAGATCGGGCCGACATACTCTGTATGTACGGGCACTGGCGTAGAATGTATTCCATCAGAAGATTGAAAAAGTCGCACGACAAAGCATCGCCCTGTCTGAAACCTCTCTTGGTATCAAAGGGGTCGGAGAGGTTTTTCCTCACCCTGACAACGCTTTGTGTATTAGATAGTAAAATCATTGCTATTTTATAGCAGAGTTGTATGGGATAAAAGGGCTGACATATGTAAAAGAACTAGATACATAGGGAGGATTTATTATTATTTATCAATATAGATTTCTAATCTTTACAGCTTAAGCGGAACGGACGACTCTCGTTTAATTAACCAGCAATAGGTAATTAGTTTATTAATTTTGCTCTTTCGTTGAAAATGATTTTCTATTAATGACATTTCTGGATTGAAGTGTTCACCTTATACATAGATAAACTTTTCAAGATTTTTTAGGTAAAAATATAATGGAGAATGAAGAAAATGAAAATTTATTGACATTTGGCAACATATTTCTTCATGACAACGCCCATATCCGTTGAAAACTCTTGTTCCCAAGAAAGTTTTTTTTTGTATAGCCGCGTTCACGGTTTAAGGATTTTTAGTAAAAGAAAATCTGACAAATGCGAAATTCAATTGGTTCAATACCATGTATATTTATTGTGTGTGTTATAAATATTTGTCCTCTTTAATTATTATGATCTATTAAGAGCCATCATCGAAAATTTAATGTTCTCTTGTTCAAGGGTATCATAAAGTTTTGTTACATCGTAAAATGTCCATCTTGCATCAATGTTAAAAAGCTATTATTGAGGACAACGAAAATCAAACAGCAATAAAATTTGAAAGAGCAAAGCCGTAAAGCCAGTAAATTAACAGATAAACACTTCATTGAGGGCCAGAACTGCTTTGCTACCAGTAGCTCTATTTGATCCGCCTCGAATAGCTCGCGACTTACAGTCAAAGCATATGTACGATATTTGTAGTTGCACATAAAATTCAGATAAAAGTTTTACTTTCGCTTTTGCTACGTTATCGGTGGACGTGAGTAGAAGCGCAGGTGAATCCTCCAACGAAGCTGAAACCGCACATTACCACGTCAATGGGCAATGAAATGTTGGAGGGTTAACAAAATAGTAAAAAAAACCAATAGCAAAATATCCTAATGCGTGTAATAAAGTAAACGAATTCATAAAAGTGAATAGCAGCAAAAGGAGGCCATTAAATGCTTTGTTTTTATTGCCACACTGACGGCCGGGACACTGCATTGAACGCTTCTCTTGCCGAATCAAATGTTATCGATAGGAATTGCCTGTTGCCGATGTGTTAACGACATAATGATCGTAATTGGCGAATAACATGTTTGCTATTAATTCAATTTTCTTTTCTGATTTCGTATTCACTTTTGTTTTTATTATTTTTGTGCAACCCCTGTGATAAAATTTCGCATGTAAAAATTTTATTTGTCCTATGAGTTCTAATAAGTTAAAACAAGAAAAATATTTATATATGAGACTTTTAAAAAGCATGGATTTGTATAAGAAAATTCAACAAAGAGGAGAGTAATTTGTAAATAGAAATAGACGCACCGGGGTAGACAGATTAGTCTTAAGAATTTATCTACTTAGAAATATGAGAATATTGTACTTGAAAACAAGGTAAATATACACGACTTTTATATATCTTAATCAAATTTGTTTGAATAAATATTTTACTGTAAAGGCCCATTTGAACTATTTCATTCTTATACTATTCATATGTATTATAAATACATTAAATATACCTACTATACATCTTGTAAATAAAACTGAATGTCTGTTTGTTAGTTACTTATGCATTCATCAAACTACAATGAATTTTTTCTAAATTGTTGTTTTGCACACGACCGCCAAGGTCGAGATCAAATTTTTTTTAAATATTTTATAGCAATATAATTCACAGAAGTTTAAAGTATTTAATATGAGTATTATAACAGCTCCTGAAGGATGAGTCACGGGAACGTGAGCGCCCTGGGAAAGAAAGTGTAATGTGAGTGTAATGGAGAGAAATTAATGTAGATTGTTTGAGAGGGGAAAATCCCGAGGAGGATGCTGAAAGAGATATTGTGATGGGGTGAATAGTGTATCTGTTCGGACAGAGCATCATCGGCAGAGAGTGTAGTCGGGGAGAGTTAGTTGAGAGAATAGAATTACTTTGATTCTTTGTTTTCTTTTTTAAAGTTCAACCCATAACCGACTAACGGAATCAAAAAAATTTATAGTCACTACATACGTGTTGTCCGTGGTCTCATTAAAGACAAATGCAAAGGGTTGAGTAACAGAGCAAGGGATACTTGTTGGTAAATGATAAATGATGACAAACCTCCGATTGAAGACTTTAATATTTTAACGTTTGAGTCGAATTCACTGGGAAATATGCCGTTACCAATACTTACTAAAGATGACGAAAATTTCTCTACAGACGTCAAGTTCATAATATATATAGAATAGCAAAAGCAATTTGTAATAAGTTCGCCAGTATGAAACCAGGACAAATTGTTCACTCTCGCCGGTTAACGAAAACAAGCAAAATTTTACGTTTATATGTCACAACTAATTTACCATCAGTAAATTTAAAAGCACTACCATATTATATTAAATTGGCGCGGACACCTATGGTCTCTCTGCAAAAATTTCTAAAACTCGAGAGCTACTGCACCAAATGACACCAAATTTGCTTTACGTGTTAGATTGAAATACATCCCGGTTTCTCTTTAGTTTCATTCCGGTATGTAGCTCGAAAAAAAAATAAGGAAAATAAATTTTATCACATATATGTAGGGAACGCAGTTTTTGATGATATCTTGAGAACGAATTAACAGATTTCGAAGAAGTTTCTGTGTAATGGCGTGTTTTCAATAGTTGAAATCTTCTGTATATAAAAAATGAATGTTTTTTTTTTTATTTATTTATTAATCACAAGTATATTAATTTAAACAGTTGCTTTACAAATATTATAAGACCAAGTTACTTACTGAACATCGTATTTATAAAACTTATCGCTAAAAAAGAGGAATGTTACGACCAGTTAGTCCCGTTGGAGGATTTTTATTTAATCGCCCAATTGACCGACCGTGCCTCGACTCACAGCTATGGAGTGGTCCAACCAGTCTCAATTACAAATCAAAAGATTAAAATGAAAAAATTAAATTACAATTTATTGAAGTTTAGAGTTAAGGACAACAATTTGTATATAGTTTAAAGAATAATTGTAGGAGAATAGATGAGAAAATGTGTTATAGGTATAGCAGAGAGACCGAATTGAATCGTGGCAAGCATAGTATGTTGTGCAAACTGACAACCATAAAGGCACATAGTTACGCGTGCAGTGAGATGGAACATTTAATGATAAAGATTGAAGTAAATAAAGAGAATCAACTTCCCCACAAAGAATCAATAAGTTGCAATCTATCCACATATGGAAGGATATGTATATCAGAAGCTCAATTGACTGTTTTTGAACAGATTCGATACGATGTTGGTCAATTAAATAATGTGGGTTCCAGTCACATGATGCAAATTCTACGATCGGACGAGCACAGATATGTATATAAGGTTATGTACACCCAGAAAGAAGGTCATAATAAAAGGTTTTCTGCGATGGAATGTTACGCATTTAGAAGTATTTAAATTAAAATAGTTTATTAAACACCAAGTATGTAACGAATTCAAATCTGCCTGTAATAGACTTTCTTGGGAAACATCAGAATGTGACAAACAAAGTTTGACATCATCATCATACATCAATACACGTGCTCGATTTATTCCTAAAGGGAGATCAATTGTGAATAAATCAAAGAAAATAAAACAATGGCCCAAGATGACTTCCTTGTGAAACACCAGAAGACACATCTATAGATTTAGACAAACAATTATTAAATAAGACTTTTTGGGATTTACCTACAAGGTAGAAGTGAAGCCAATTTACAAAAGAATGTGAAAATCCTAAAGCTTTCAATACATGTATGAGGTGAACATAACATTATTGTATTTTTTGAAAAGGCGTGATTTAATATTTTTTAAACGACTGAGGCTACGAGAGAACTAAGGTAGCCTATCGGCTCAGTTTGACACAGTTGTGTAAGGAATACATTTATCAGAGTAATTGCAAACGGTTGAATAGAAACACCTCAACGTCAGTGCAAGCCTCGAGAAGAATCCAATCAGTACTGAATAAAAGCAGATTTAACTTGGCGTAGTCAGTTTTCTTCTGATAATACTACCGGAGGTATTCTGTCAACGGATATATTAAAACCATTGCCAACAAATACCAGATCCAGGAGCCGACCTGAAATATTGCAAATGTTGTTACATTGTTGCAAAGACAAATCAAGAAGACTATCTAGAAAATCATTGTTGGCCTTTGGTATTAAAATGGAAGAATCATCCATCATAGACCAATTTATATTGGGTAAATTAAAATCTCTATAACTATAATATGATCTTTATGACGTCAACGTGTAGCTATATACGAAATCATTGTAGCATGAAGCAAGAAAATGCTTATTTCCGTAGACGGAGCGATGTATGAGCAAGTAACGTATATGTTAAAGTCACAAAATGAAATTTTTACACAAATAAACTAAATTTCTTCATCCGTCAGAGATGATTCAACAGATATAAGTAAACCTCCCCATTTCGATTAGGACGGTCTTTCCGAAATGAAACAAAGTATTCTCTATGGTTATTTATTAGGAAAGAAAGTAAACATAGTTTTTTGATATTTTAGAAGAAGTACTTGGCAATTCAACAGCGTTTTGCTGTGAAGCTCGTTGGTTTTTATATACATATTCATGTACTACAATGCCACTTGGCCAAAAACGAGGAGCGAGGACAGTATCAAAAAGGGTCACCGGAATAATCACCTTAAAAGAAGAAATAGAACGCGAATAATCGAAATTAAATATCGAAACCGAAACACTCGGGGTACAATCAATCTGTGAATTAATGTAACTCTTGATATCAGCTTCAGTGGTGATAGTAAATGCCGGCTTTGCCTTAAGTGGATTCTCTGCTGACGCTTAGGTGAAGAATTCAGACATTTCATGTCACTAAAACACTTTTCTAGTTTTAGAAACTTGTCAGACATAGCCTTAAAATCGCACTTGAGATTTGTGAAACCATCTCTATTCTTCTTCATGTATGTGAAGATCTCAGTTTCCGCCGATCACCATTAATTGCCCACCACATTTGTACCACAATATTTGTATCAATATTTTGTACTGAGCCGAAGTATGCTCGCAAAATATTCAATTAATACTTTACATCTAAGAATGTTGGCTAGGCGATCAGTGCTCTAGTCGTTACCCTCAATAAGAGCCTTCCGCATCCTGGACTACAAATTTCATTGGCTTCCTTCCACGATACCAAAATTGTAGAGTTGACTATTTCAAAACAAACATGAAAGAAAATTACAGTCGGGCTTAACCGACTGTAAGAGGCCCTGTACCAGTACAGGTCACCTAACAAACACAGTAAATGTTTCCCTAGCTTATGACCAAGCTTATGACCACTTCTCACTGCACGAATAAGTGCCTTCAAAAACATTTTTTTATGTATGAAAAGAAAAGGGGGGACGGAAGAATCATAGGTCGTCCAAATTCAATTGCTTATAAAACCGTCATATATTATCCGATTTTGATGAACCTTTTGGATTTTGGCTCAGAGGGACACTATCTCTTTACTTGAACCTTCGGTACAGGGCCTAAAAAGAAGAACAGTCGTGCAAATGGTTGGCTAGGGAGAAGCACTCGATAACGAATAACGTTTACCTTCCTGATGCACTGTTTCTGCAAATATAAAATTTTAAACTTATGAAAAATTTAATTAGCTTAAATATTTTCTCGCTTATTTCGAACTAAAATAAACTATTTGTTTTGACACTGAAACATGTTTGCTGATTTAGGAAATTTTAGAAATATCTTTAAATGTGCTGATTAAATTCTGATGGTGTGGGAAATTGAATTGCGCTTAGTTTTGCTTATTTTTTCTCTATTCCTCAACCTTAAAACAATATAATCTCTATTTTCTTGTTTTGCCATTGCCAAATGACATAGTAGCGCCTGCCTTTTGCGTGTCACTACTGTCATCTTTTGCCCACGCGGCGTTGTTTTTAAGGATATGCGGCCATCTTGCCTTCCATCCCCAAAGGCGTTTAGGATTTTAGTTTGGTTGAGAGTGTGTGAATGTACTTTTATATATAGCCTTAGCATGTGTGTATGTGTGTATGCGGACTGGACATGTGAGTAAACTGAAATACGCTGTAAGCACTCGTATAAAAACATTGTCTTATATATACATAACGTCAGTCATTTGCGATATTGTTAGACTCCTTGCTTTTAAATTTCACGCAAAGTCGGACGAATAGCGAAACGGACATCGGCGAACACCGTCGGATCTGGGCAGATCAGGACAAGACATTAAAGGACGAATCTGCCTGACTGATTGGCAGGCAGGCAGGCGGGCAGGAGGTCAGGCAGGAGGTCAGGCAGTGAAATAAACCATGTTGCTATGTTGTAGGGGGATGCGGTGGCAGTTGCTTTTACTGGGGCCGCAGGACGGCTCATTCGAATTGCTTTCGATGCCACCTTGTTTCGACTGCTTGTTTTTTTTAGGCCGTTCTGTAAATGATAAAGGGAAACACATTCACATGAAAGATAAATTGAAGGAAAATGGACAAAAAACGGAAATGTCTATTGCATCCGTAGAGTGTGGACCGCGGCTGGTGACGTGTGCGACAGAAAGACTGCCAATATGCGGCGAGGGAATTGCGCTGAATGCTGTCTTTGAGACGCGCCAACGAAACTTTCACGAAAATTGACATGTGTACATGTTGTCCTTTACAGACTGTCCATCTAAGAGTTGCTGTCTTCCCTCTTATTTAATATTGTTCATACCTCATCTAAAAATTTAAGAATACAACTTTTGTATACATACATTCTTAGTCACTTCAACGGTTCGATTCGTCTCTGTCTACTAACACTACCACTTTAAAGTGTAGTTTCCCTACAATTACATACGATATAGAGGACTATAGTTGTTTTTATGCACTTTTGAATAAAAACCATCTGTGCAATATAGATCAACTTTAATTTATATTACATATTTTGTAGGAGCGGTTGGTAGAAAATTCGGATGTCAATCACACTTTTTTTTAAAAGAGAAGTGAGTTTCCATGAAAGGATACAATTCAAAAGGAATACATATTTCTACAAACTTACAGCGTGAGAATATTTATATTAATTACAATAAGAAAATTTTTATATAAAATTTGGGAAGGTCTTAGTTGGGCTTCACGAAGAATTCTGCTGTTGTTGGCATCAATGCATCCATTTGAGAAACAAAGATGATATTTGTTATACATATTAATGGGATCAGGAGAAGTAAACATACACCATAAGTATGGTAAAAATTGGTGGGATGGTATCTCGCCCCTCATATTACAAACTCTAAGTCTAAACCAAATTCAGCATATCTTTCTAACGATTTGAGTTGCAGGGATGGAATTTGGTATACATGTTATTGGGATCGGGAGAAGTATTCATATTAAGAATGGCAAAAGTCGGAGGACGCGATGTCCCGCTCGCCAAGTTAGATTCATTTGGCTGTCTATAAGGAACGTATATGCATACAAAGATACAAAGACACAAATTCATTATATACGAGGCGCATTAAAGCGTGTCGGGTACAGCTAGTATATATATGAATGTATAGATTTTCCTTTAACGATTACTACACCATTCACTTGATCACCATGAAACTTTGGGAAGTTATTGAGTACACTCCCGCGTATAGTATAGGCATAATACATCTTTCCTACGATATGATCCACATCGCGATCCAGAAAATCTAATATTTGCATCAATTATTATATGTTAGGTTTCGGTGCGTGATTGTGGGTGATTGTGATAGGCGGTTGTCTAAGAGGTGTGTCACGATATTTATTTTTTTAATAAAAACACTTATAATTATAATTTATGATGAGTGGGAGGGAAAGTGTGCTAATCGGGCAAAGCTGTTGAGAGAAGAGCTGGGAGAGCGCGTTGGGGGAAATATACTGGGCTATAATTCTTGGCTTTCTTTAAAATCAAACCCATAGACTGCTAAAGGAATTTTTTAACTGGCAAATTTGAAAATAAAATTTAAACAGTGGCTTTCAAATTAAAGTATTATGTATATACATTTGATTGTTTGTAAGTTGGTCAAAGTCATAAACATATTTCAACAAATTAGGCCAAGCCAGTACATATTTAATGCTAATGAGCTACTTATGACTTCACAGATATTTAGAATGCATATACTACGTAGATACATATGTATTTCTAGATGAGCGTATTTTGTTATGCATATATGAATGAATCTACTGTCCATATATTGTATATAGATATGTGTATTATGAATAAGCATGACATGCAGGTGGATTACACACATTTACGCGTGTTTGTGCAAATTATTGGACAGCACAACTACTTGAATTAGAATCTTGTACATAAATAATATAATGAGGAACTTGAACTTGTACTGCTGTTGATACATGTGTTCATTTTCAAAAGCGTGTTCATGCAATCCAATATACACATAATATAAATACTTGCCAGTACATACTTATGTACATACAGTTGCACATTTCGACAGGAAACCGCAAACAAAGGGAATCTGTGCGCATAAACAAATATTTACCTCATTATAGGTAATCCTCAATGAAAGCATAATTAATACATAGGCGTTTGCCGCTTCGCCATAATGTGAATGAAGTGAAATGCATCCTCATTCATGCAGCAGATTGTTGTTTATGGAATCAAACTTATCAATTCACACCTACATTCATAGATGAGTTACATATACGAATGTGGGTATGTATTATGTATGTAGTAGTGAAACTCTATACAATTTTCAAGCCCATTGGCCCTCATTTGGATAAAGACATAATTGTCAATGAAATAATGAACAAAATTAGCACCTCCTTATAATCGTAATTGCTTCGATTACAAATTATTATTAGCTTACCTGCGTTGGAGGAATACGAAAACATAAATTGATGAGGGAATCTAGCTCTGGAATAGTCAATTTATTTGTTCCAAAAGCACATTGAAATAACTTTCCTAATATTAAGGTTTTAGTTGTGCAAACTTTGTTTAAACACATTCACTTTATCAACATCCTTTTCCAAATATTGTGTCAATATATGCATTTTTCAAATAAAAAATGACATTATTCCTTAAGGGTATTATTATTCTTAAAGACTGTCATGAATATTGTACTTTTTTTTTTGCTATTTATTAATAAAATAAACTTGTTTTTGATAGGACATTTCAAAAAGTGATGTCGGAATTTTAATTTTATTTTTTGCACTCGGATTTTTCGAGCTGCCCGTTTATTTTATACCCGGTATACAGCATATTTGTTCATAACAATTAATATTTTTCTTAAATTCTACTTTCTATAAACAGTATTTCAAAGTAGGCTAACAAATAAAACAAAACTACTTTCTAGGTAACTCATACTATAAAATATATCAACCGAGTTTCAACACATTATTAACATTTTTCCAATGCGGTTAAGTGTCTTTAAGTTTCTCTACTCGGAAAAGCTTTCTCTCAGACAGACTTACATGTGGACGGACATACCAATCAATATATATATTTTAAGGGGTATTCGTTGCTTTCTTCGCCATGTTAAATTTAAACATTTCAAAGAATTCAAATACAAATATTTTATGTGAAGGGAATATAATCTATCTTAAGCTTATTTTAACTATGTTTCTAATGTATCTACAGAAATTATCCTTCAAAAGCTTGCACTTATTAAAAAACGTAAGCTGAATTGAAAACACTTTGATTCTTAAAATGCATTGAAAATAGTTTCAAATATGTACAAAATTTAACATTGTCACATTTACAACATATTACACATTTGTTTAGATGGGACGAACTCTGATTTTGGCAGGAGCACGCCTGATTGCACGTTTTATAATGTGCGAATTCAGAATTGCTTTTAATTGAGCAGCTTACGAAACGAACTACTTACCCAGTGAGCTGTGCGCTTTCAGCTGCGAGCAGTTTAGTGAGCTACGAGCTCTACGTCTGAGCTCAAATTTTAGAAAAAAAGCAGATCACGTACTTCGTAATCAATATGCTCCTGAGCCAAAAAAAGTGTTTTTAACCAAATCTTAGATATTGAGGGAAGATGGTATTTCAGGCATGAATTCACGAACTTCTCACAAACATGTAGGTTCATGCTCACTAGCGAGAGCTGAAGCAGCTCATGATCGAGTTTTTCCGAACTCTGGTCTGATTAGGCATTCTTTGATTTGTTAACCATCATAAATAAAGAACTAATGTACCTCCAATTAATAATACTGATTACTGGATAGGGCCCTTTTGACTCCGTATTGGGACTCCCGGACTGCATTTCAAACTAACACCGTGAAAAGTCCATTTATTCCGCATTGAAAATTGGGGTTGCTTTCAACAATGCAAGTTTTTGTTTAGTTAACTGGTTTATACATTCTAAGTATTCACAGGTATACCAGTGGTGATAACAGGAAAAAGTTTGTGTTCAACGAATTTCAAAATTTAAAAAATAAAATGTGATACAGTTTCAGCCGACATAACATAATGCGAAACTTTGAAATAAAATGTCTTCGATTCGTACAAAGCGAATACTGCTATGAAAAAAGTAATACTGCCTGGTTCTTGTGCTCAGATTTTTCTTTATTTTGTAATCAAACCAAATTAATTCATTTTGGATGCTTAAAATGTGTTTGAATATATTTTATGCATTCAGTTTTATATATACAATCTTCGCCATTTTCGTTTCTATCATTTTCACAAAGGGGAACAAGTAGAACCTCAATACTCTTGGAAAGAATTAAATTAGGGCAATTGGTACAGCTTTTGTATAACCTTTTGGCGCGATCACAAGTGTGTTGCAACGATCTGCTACCGAAATATAATTCAAAGAGCCTAAAAATTTTAACGTTTTATAAAATACTAGCTTTTTACCCGCGACTTCGTCCGCGGATCTTCCGATAAAAAGTAGCATATTTAAGTACTTTTCTTATTTTGCCTCATTTCTGAAACTATACTATATATTTCTGGTGTACCGCCCCTCGAATTTTGACCAAACTTAACCCGTTTACTTCTCGTGATCCTCTTAACATGTGTACCAAATTTCATTTCTGTACCTTAAATGGATGCAAGATATGACAAATTTTGATTATCGCTAATAGAGGTGGTGGAGCAACACCCCCTCCGATTTTGTCCAAACTTAACACGTTGACTTCTCCTCATCCTCTTAACATGTATGCCAAATTTTATTTCTGTACCCTAAATGGATGCAAAGATATGACAAATTTTGATTGTCTCTTATATTGGGGGTGGGGCAGCGCCCCCTCCGATTTTGTCCAAACTCAACAGGTTGACTTCTCCTCATCCTCTTAACATGTATACCAAATTTCATCTCTATACCTTAAATGGATGCAAAGATATGACCAATTTTAAATATCGCTTATATGGGGGGTGGGGCAACGCCCCCACCGATTTTGTCAAAACATAGCCTATGTTCTTTTCTATCATCCCATCTATCTCTATTCAAAATTCAGACGAATTGGTTGAGCGGTTTAGCCGTAAGAGAGGAACATCCATACATCCATACAAACTATCGCATTTATAATATTAGTAGGATGTATGAAAAAACTACAACCGTACGCTTCTTACCTGACTATGGGGAAGCAAAAATAACGTTGTGGAAGCGTTTCTATGAATATGTATTAAATACATTAAAACTTGTTACGTGAAAAAATATTTTTATTTAACAATAATCATTGAATGGCATGTACTTAACAATTTCAGATGAGAATATGTTCTTGTTTCATACTTTTCAGAGCGTGAGTTAATAGTTTATGTTATTACCTAATCATGTATAAATGTACTCATTTAACAATATTAATTGTTGATAAATATAATTTAATTGCAATAAGCGGCGTATACAGGATACGGCTTAAAAGTCGTGAAATATATCTTTTTTGACAAAATTTATTTGCCAGTAACGGTGCATGCCATAGTTCTTCGTTAATTGTGTTGTTGTTCAATGTGGTCTTTACTGTCACGGCCAAAAAATGGACTGAAATTAAGTTGGTACCGTAGGAACTCATACACTCAAAACAATGTCTTTTTGTATTACTAACGAATTACTAAAAAGTTAAAAAAATAAAGATCACTGCAGTCGAACGAGTACGAGATACACAGCTTCTAACGATTTGTATGAGGGCCACTTTTTCTAGTGGTCCCATCTTGGTCTATAGGAACATCAACAATAACATAATACAAAAACTTAACGGTTGAACAGATTTTAATGGGAGCTATTCAATTTAGAAGTCCAAACTGGACCTAAATGAAAAATTTGATAAAACAAAATAGCCAACATTAATAAAAAATGTTCATACAAAAACTCAGAATGAATAGTAGGTGTGCATGGTTAGTGCCAAGCTATATTTCGAAGGGGGGACTAGCGTGTTCATTAAATACAAGTTACCTAAAGAATGATTTTCATACGGAGAGACTGATATATCAACTAGCCTATTGATGTTGATCAAGAATATAAACACTTTGTGCCACACCTCCTTCTGCCTGTTACATAAATTAATACAAACTTAGTATTATACCCTTTCTTTCTATGGGAGCAGGGTATAATAAAACACATCCATGGACAAAAGTCTGTTAAGTAAGATTTTCTTCTTCAGAAAACATGGGAATTTTTTCAAAAATGCAGTTTTTCATTTTGGGAATGATTGCTTGTTAATTTTGTCGAATCATTTGTTAATAGTTTCAGAACATTTTAGGCTCAATTCAAATTTGAAATGCACGTCATAAGAACACATAAAAACATTTTCTGCTCATTACCGAACTGCGCCACGCAAAGAAGTGTAATCGGTTCAACTGACTATGCTTGAATGCATGTTTGTTCCTTGGTGGCACTCAATAAGTCAATCGTTTGTCACTAATGACACATTTGACAGCAATCAATACCAACAACCCGATGCCATACTGTGAGAAATAAAATCAAAGACGACTTACTATATCAACTATATTAACAAAATACTTTAATGAATGTGTTCCTCAATTTTCTCAAAGGTGCTCCTCCAAGCATTATGCTATTTTATTTTAATAGTTTTTAAAAATCACGGAAGATGGAAGATTACGAATATATTCTTCTGTCCCTAATATTTTTCAATTATATATGTCACTGATTTAGAATGAAAAAGCACTTCTGTTAGGATTCTAAAATGTTCGGACTCTAAATCATTTTGTAAATTCGTTAATGCTAAACGAAACTTAATCCTACGAACAGCAACACTCTAATATCTAGCAAGTCTACATCCTACTAATATTATAAATGCGAAAGTTTGTATGGATGTATGGATGTTGCCCCACCACCTCTATTAGCGATAATCAAAATTTTTCATATCTTGCATCCATTTAAGGTACATAAATGAAATTTGGTACACATCTTAAGAGGTTCACGAGAAAAAAACTGGTTAAGTTTGGTCAAAATTAGAGGGGCGGTACACCACCCCTCATATAGTTTCTGAAATGAGGTCAGAAATGAGGCAAAATAAGAAAAGTAATTAGATATGCTACTTTTTATCGGAAGATCCGCGGACGAAGTCGCGGGTTAAAAGCTAGTATTTCATATTCGTGATCAGCTGAATAAGTAAAGTATTAGGTCCAGCCATGTCCATTTGAATATCCATTTTTGCGTATTTGGAGCAATTAATAATAAAATATCCAGAAAAAATTTAGCAGCTAGACTTATTTTGTTGCACTCAAATAAAGAATCGATGTTGGTTTGAAAGAAACATTGTGTATGGAAGTATTGAATCGGTTCCAATGAACATTGAAAAATACACCGTAGATTTCGGTTGAAGCAAAGCATCAATGGGTACTATTCAACCATAAAAACTATGCATTGAAATAAAATTTAATAATGCAAAAGAAATATTTGGCATAATTATTTTTACGTGTACCTTATGTTAGCAAATTAGAAAACGCTTTTGAATGAGCTACAAATAAGAAACCGCCCGATGTTTGGTTTATATCTTGGCGATTTATCAAATCTCTTCAACTCAAAACACTAGTGTTTTCTGTCACATGTCTGTATAAATTTTGAATATAGTTAGCCACGAAAATAAATATTAAGCAGTGGGAAATATTAAGGTGCTTCCATTTCAATATTTTTTGCCATTTTGAGGAATGCGTAACTTGCTTCAAAAATGATTTTGTAGTAAACCAAATTGTAGGCAAATCACAAAGAAAAATAGGGTATATGCATGTTATAATAACTTTAGCTCTTGTGCTTTTACATCTATTTATTTATTTAAAAAAAGATATGTACTTAACATTGTTCTTTAAACAAATATTTTACTTCAAAACTTTACGTGCATCAAACCATAAGATACATAATCAGCTAAGATCATACAACTTCTGATACATGACTAAAGAGCAATACATCTATGGTACCACAAACTCTAATGTTTTCGTGATTTTTTATTTTGGTTTTTGGAACTTATTGATGATATTCAATATGTACGTTAATTACTCAGAAGAATGCTTTGCTTCGTAGCTTCTTTCTTTATCTTCGTCATCAAGTCTGTCTTGCTTTCCGTATCTTGGATTGGATTGGCTATGTGTTTGCTTATTCTGTATATAAAAACTTAAATTACGAATATGTGGGTGAGGACGATAGTCACCTGAATGCAAATGCAGAATGCCAATGGTTTAAGTATTTCTGCATCCATCCGAGTATATATGCTCTCGTTCGTTCGGATCTTCATGTGTATTTGCATTTTCTTAGTGAACTGCTTCCATCCAGACGCCACCGCCACAGCTGTTACCTACTTCGACTAATGTGCTTGGAGAGGGGGATAAACCGCCTCATAACATGAAAAGACGGGCAGTCGGATGGATTTAGAGTCGAACCTTCGTTGGTCAGCTCCCATCTTTGCCTTGCTAGAATTTCGCATATATAACAAAATTTTGCTTAGATGTTTTGACAAAACGCTAGTTCCTGTTGCACAGAAAAACACGACTTGAACCGACTTGCGTTCGGGCTAAGAATCCTTGAGTTTATGCGCGAGTGTTCGTTTGCTTATATACTACATAATTTCTGTGCGAGTGACCATTTGCATGTGTATGCATGTGTACAAATACGTACATTTGTATGTGTGTATGTGTGTGTCTGTGTGTTTAATTCTCTAAAATGTGAAATTTTACAATCGCCTAGCGCGCAGCTTTTCTCATTTCTCTTTTCGATGCCCGTGATGCCGCACAGCTTCTTTGAAACGTTGCCTGGACATACTTGTTCAATATTGGCTGACCGGCAGCCCATCCCACCCTATCCGTCACACGGTCACCGGCCAGTCGTCTATATGTTGTACGTATATACATATGCATCTATCTATTCATCTGCCTGACCATAACTGCTCACATTTCATAGTACGTTCACTCTCATGCCAAGAATTTGTTCGACGTATAAACTCACACACACACACTTACACATACATTCCAACTCATAGCCATGGCCATAATACGGACTCGCACGGACTCTTATCCTTTTCACATGTCGCAAGTCGTATGCAAACAACATTTTGCAGGAGCAAGCACTTCTTTCCTTGGTCTTCGTTTTATCTTTATGCAGACCCTTACACCGCATTGTCCTAGCGTTGCTACAGTACCCCATCCCCATGTCCCCGCAGCCCATACGCTACTTGTTCTTCTCGTCCTTCTTCTTCTGCTTCTTTTGCTGCACGCCGTCTGGTGTCGCTCTTCTGCTTAGCTTCGGTTTCGGGCACATGAAGTCCAGTCCGTCCGTTAGAATGTGTATTTGTGTGTAATGTAAACGTGCTTAGATGCGAGAGGCTGCGACTGTGAGTGCGAGTGTATTTGTGCAGATGTCCGCTTCAAAATTCGCATACACAGCAATGGTCAACTATGGAAATTATCGATCGACTTTCGTTTGGTGTCAGGTGGTTGGGTGCGCTGATGGACGCGCGACCCAACCGATGGATGACGGTCTATGTACGGCGGCCAGCAATCTAAGGATGTCTAAGTAGCGTGCGGGCGTGCTTCGAGGATGGAGCGACGGACGGAAGGATACGAACAACGACTACCACGACGATGGAAGTCGCTGTGGCGAACGAGTGCGGCGGTAGAGGCAGGGAGTTCGCATTGTAGCCAAACGGCAAGAACGTTAGCGACAGCAGCTAAGAGATGCCCAAAAAGAAACTGCGGACTTTCACATTATGCGTTGTTGTGAGCGAGTGGGTCAGTGAGTGAGTGTGTGAATAAGAATAGTAGGTAAGAGGGTGGGTATGAATGTAAGTATATGTGTGTATGTAGGTACATGTATATATAAAGATGAGTATATGTAGACTTAGAAATCTGTGGAAATCGGTCCCTTACTTCTCGGTCTGTACATCAAAGCTACATGAGCTGTCCGACAAATGGACGGACGGAAGAACTAACTGACAAGTGGACCGACAGGCTGAACATGAAAACGAAGAATGCGTGGTAAGAAGAGCGCGCTCAGGATGTGAGGGAGTCGCTTTAGTAACGAAGGAAATTGTTGATATTGTGTACAGCGCGTTTTACTTTTGGCGTTCCTACGAAACTACGAGCTCAATGTATGTAAGTAGTTTTGAATACAAAATTGAACGATTCAACTTCGCAACGCAGTGCAGCACATTACTCTGTCCTTTGATTCGGTTTGAACATTTTCTCAAAATCAACTGACAAAGTCTCTTTCCAGACGATGTCAAATGTGGTGATGGTGGCAATGGCAGAGGCCGAGTCCTTTTGAGCACGGCTTCCCGCTATGCGCAGCTCTTCGAGGCTATAGAACGACGAACATGGTTCACCGTCAGAATCGTGGTGACCCGAAACGCCAATTAGTTTACTGTTTTTTTTTTTTTTTTGGGATGGGCTTGGCGCTAGAAACAACATAACTTGTATTAAATTAAACTTTCTGTCAGAGTCCGTTGTTATTGAACCTTTCTTGGCTACAACTCGAAGTTTATATTATCTCACTGTATATGGACTTATCCCACAAAGAAGTTCGACGAGTATAAAACTCGGAAACATTTTTTGCTTCTGATTTTGTACCCTGCATTCAATAAGCTTGCTCGATTAGCTCAATGAGTTGAACCATTTTTGCAACTTCGTTTAGCTTCCTCTTAAATTTGTTTTAATAGGGTATTTTCGGTTATTAATTTTGCCAAGCGGTTTCGTAAAACGTTGTTTTGAAATTAATCAAAAAATTGCATAAAAGTCCATGAATTCATTACCCGGAGTCTACCTAAAATCGAACCAGCAATATTATTAAAAAATAGGGACTTAGACCATTATTGTTTGATTATAAATTGCACTTATATTGAATCATGAGAATAACATAAGAGGATGGCTAGATTGACAATATATATATGAGCGAAATACCACTGACTGATTTGTCACGAGAATTCCGAAACTATACGCCCAAATGTCTTGAAATTTTGACTTTTTGTTTGTTTCAATAAGTAGAGATCCACTAAAAATGGGCTTCAAAATTGTATAAACAATAAACAAAATGTGTCATATCTCTGCATCCAGGGATGATATACATGTTGATGGGGTCGAGACGACGCCACATTCGTAAAATCTTTGCATCCATTTCAGATACACGTGAACTTCTAAATACGATCCGGAGAAGTTAAATAACATTATTAGTTTGGTCAATATCGAAGGGGCGATGTACCGCCCCATATACGTGATAAACATTATTCGTCATATCTTCGCATATATTTTGAAGTACAGGTATGAATTGTGTTTAATGGGATCAGGAGAAGTAAGATGCAAGAGATATGTATACCAGGTAAATCTAGTACTTTTTATACTCCTAAATTGTGCGACCACCGATAGTATTTTCAATGAATTACACGTTTTCAGACAAACTGATAAAATTTGTTTTAACATGTTCAAATATGTATATATAAATATTTATAAATATTATAGCCCGCAATGCCAAACAGTTCAGAAGTTTGCAATTTATTTCTTTCGTTGTTCATTCAATGTTCCGTAGAAACCAGCCGACATAAAAAAAAACTAGAAAACAAATCTGTATGCAACGTCAAAGAGTCATCAAAAAATTAAGCAATGAGGAAGTAATCGAAATATATTATATTTTCCTAAAATTTACATACATAAAATTTTTATTAGTATGTATATAATTCAGTAAGGGCGTATCCCGCTTTCGTCGAAGGGGGGCGCCACTGTCTCCGAAGGGGGGAGCCAACTTTGTTTTTTTTTTTTTTTTTTTAGTAGGGAAAAGTGCGAAATATGTAGTAAAATACATATTTTTCCGAACTTTTCGAAAATTAGGGGAGGGGGGGGGGGGGGCCATGGCCATATAGAAAGTTTAGATATGACTGGATACGCAGAACAAAAACTC
Source organism: Leucophenga maculata (assembly GCA_035044805.1). Classification (NCBI taxonomy): domain Eukaryota; kingdom Metazoa; phylum Arthropoda; class Insecta; order Diptera; family Drosophilidae; genus Leucophenga; species Leucophenga maculata. Next base: position 4,428 of record JAWNNP010001131.1, on the reverse strand, counting down.
AACAAATTATTTTTATATGTTTTATAGGTATATATTTTTATGCCAAAGGATACGCACTGCAAATAAAAAATTATTTAGCATGGGCGAAACAAAGACAGTCAATAATGCAAAGGCAATGTGACGCTATTAATTTAATTGACGAATAATAACGACTACCCAAAGAGCACTAAGCACATGATCTGGGAAAGCATATTGGCAAATGGTCTTGGATAGAAATGGAAACGTAAATAAAAAAATAAAATCGTATAATATATACAAAACCACTGTTGCAAAGCTAACTGAGATAATTTCGAAATGGTGGTTCATCTGCATATATCGGTTTCGAAAGACTGAAATTTTTATCCTAAATATGCCATTATTAGGCAAAGATAACAACACAAACGAAAACATGTAGATAATCATGGAAAGGGCGCTCCTAAGAGAACCATTATGAACTGTAAGCATTTTGAAGTCAAAAACTCTAGAAACTATGGACTCTATAACTATGAAGAGTGCCAAAGTTTAATAAACCCAAATGAAGTACGATCTCAACTTGTCGAATTTTGCAAAAAGACTTGGACATGCAAAAGGAAAGATCCAATTGGCACAAGAACCGAAACTGGGAAAACTCTTTGAGTTTTATTGATTAAAATTCCACAACACCGACAGCGGAAATTATTAATTGGTTTTGCACTACCTCCGTATGAAATAACACTATTAAAATAGGGCGTTGCAAATACTTTAAATATAGTTCTCTATCAAAGTCATAGTAGACTTTTCGAAACAAATGCGAAATATTTGCATTAAACCTCAATGAAGAAATTCCGAAGAGTGGAGGCAATCTCCAAGTCAGCAAGAAATAATGGAACGATTGAGTCCATTAATTCACAAAATTTTTCGTCAATTGCTGCGTTAAATACATCAAAACGTGCAAGGAATTATACATTTAGAACGCGAAATCGGGACACATCGGGTCGGGTCGGGAAGGGAATTTAAATTTATCCGACATTTACAGACAATCCCGATACACGTCAAAACTCAGAACAGGCTGTGAATAGTCACAATATTTACCATGCTTAAATGATCATCGCCAACATCATAAAGTATATACATATAATCGTGATCAGCGCAACAATGCAAGTCGTTTTATCCATGCTGCCTGTTTGTAGACATTTTATACTTAGAAGCAACAAACTTGTTATTCTGACCACGTTATGGCCACTAGCAGTACCAGAAATAATTAAACCAATTAAAGTGAATCAATTAGTTTCTCCAAAAATAATAGTGGTTTAGAAATTGACGAAACACATAAAAAGTTCATTCCAACTAGGTTTGACATGAAGTTTTGTTAATAAAAGTTGATATTTCATAAATTGTACATTGAATGATGTACATTGAAAATTCCAGCTTTGCCGAGGGAAAGCGTAGGTTCAACCGAAGAAAACCATTTGTTTTTGGTTTAATTCGTCAAAGTCTGTTAATAATTATTTCATTAGAAAAAATAACTAAAGCTTTACTACTTCTCACACATTGTTCCAAATATTTTATCCTTCGTGTTTTAAGTGGTCAGCTCAGTAAATAAAAAAGTTGAGCATTCAAAAAACAGGTAAACTGAAATCATCCGGAATTAAGAATGGTCGCGTAATTTAGAGTCTTGGCGTTGGTACCCCGCATGAAACTAGCGAGTCAATTTTTTTTTCCGAAAGTCGTTAGTTTGTGTACAACCAGTACGGAAATATCGAAGTTAAAAAGTCATTGATTGACAATTTTATTTAAATTAAACCTTGTAAACAAAGAAACATTTTTATTTTTCTTTATTTAAAAATTATTTTCATTACATAATATATTCTCCTCCTACTCGACTCCAAGCACTTTTCTACTTTATCCAGCAATATTCAAAACCGATTAACTATGAAACTTTATTCGCTTTGATTACTTCAACAGAACCCATTAACATGTATACCAAATTTCATCCATGTAATTCAAATGGATGCAAAGACATGTTGAATATTTTGTATCGTTCGTATGGGGGGTGGGGTATAGCCCCCTTCGATTTTGACCAAACCTAACGCGATTACTTTTCCTGATCCCATTAACATGTGTAATAAATTTCGTCCCCGCACCTCAGATGGATGCAAAGATTTGTTAAATTTTGTTGTATACATTTGAATTTTTGAAATCGACACAGTAGTTTTTGAGTTTACTCATTACGAACGCACACACAAAAATACAAATCTTTCCTCTTTACAATATTAGTATTAGTATAGATGTATTTTATTGCAGCTGCTGCGTCAATATGTAAAAGTATCTCTTTGTAAGGACACAAGCAGCAGTAACATATCGCTTGCTAGTTTCACAGATTATTTTATATGACATGTAAACACCTTTTACTGCATTTAAAGGCTGAATATTCAAAAATTAAGTTTCAACTAACATCAGCCTGCAAGTCAGAAAACACAACTACTGTACCGATTTTTAATTTAATACAGTAAAATATTTGTGGTAATGAATTCATCACTCGCCCAAAGGAAAAAAAAAACAGAGAACACTGCATATTTTGTCGCGAAAGCAAAAATCAACAAACAACGGAGTCACGTATCAAACACTTATCACATTTACCAAATCTAATCGGCGACAGCATTGCTCGATGCTATGCGTTGCAGCCAAGCCTAGTTGAGCCATGTAAAGTCTAACCACGTAAAAAAGAGAGTAGCTGCATGGCCACCACAGAAAAAAATTTCAAGTGCATCAGCAAGCTGCATGCTTCCGGCAAAACAAGCGGTTTCCAACTGACTTACTAATCCCCTAAACCAACTGGTCTCTGCTCGTTTGCCGCGTTTTTTTTTTCTGAGGAATTTCAGTGATAGCTGCAGTTTTTCATTCACCGCAATTTTGGCGCATCCGCAAGAGTCCGTTTGTATAAACGAAGGCACTTGATTGACCTCTTTTTGCACGGGACCGCAGTTTTGACGTTTTTCTTCATTGTTCTTCTTGCTTTTTTATAGAGTTTTTTCTTCATTTCAATGTACCGAAACGCAGCACTTTGTGATATCACGGCCGTTGCCAACTAAATGTCCATATGGTGCAGTTTTCATGCGTACAAACTGCCGTCATTCAAGGCCAGTTTTTGCGATGTCCTGTGTCGGTTTGAAAAAACGATTTTTTTCACGCTTTAATTTGAATGCAACACCTTCAGTGTAACACAATACTTTGCTGCAAGAACATGGCACAGTGTCAAAAAAAAAGCATTAGCATTCGTGGCACCGAAGCTTTAATACACTTCGCATGTAATTTTATCTCGTATAACTGTATATAATTATAATAAAGAAAAAAAAGTATTGGGAATTAGAAATTGGAAATATGTACCCGTTCTAGTTTATTTTGCCGATTTAATGATGATTTATTTGATTTGATGATCTCTATAATATCTATATCTATGCATATATGCCAATTTATAAGTTTTTCATTAAAAAGAAAGGTATCCTGCATCGGGACCACAGGAAATATATCGAACAAATTCTTATACATATCTGTTGGTTTATTTACCGTCCCTTTTGTATACATTTTGACGTTTCAAACCATCTAATATAATGTGCTACAAGTACTTTCTGTGCAGGGTATAAATACGTAAATCGGCACTCAACAGCTGTCGGTGACACAGGATGGCTCCAACTGATAGCTTTTGAATGACGTTGATATGTGTTTGCTTCGAAAAAACCCGTGTGCAATAAATAAATTGGTTCAGTGCTTTGGCTATTAATCGGTATGCTTATACGAAAAAGTACAGATCTGTTGATAAATAAATCTTTAAAGAAACCTCCAAAAAAATTGCAGGCTTTTCTAATTGTACTGAAATCAATGCAGCTCATTGTTTGTTAAATTAAGGTAAAATTTTTCAAATACATACAACGACGATTTGAGCGATTTACAACTTTTGATCAAGCTTATGGCCAGGGAATGCAAAAACGTAGTAGACCCGCTTCAAATTTCCCAGCATTTTATAAAGGCAGAAACAATTGTGGACAGTATGCACTCACTGATGCAGCAAAAGTAAAACAGAAATGGCAGGCCTCTCTTTGAATGTTAAATATGCGGATTCTAAACAGTTATATTCGGACATATCACGAACATTCCATTCCAACCAAATTCCAATTCCCGGTGTCACGGAAACATTCTTCGTTTGGTTTGAAATCCCTCGCGTTTGCCTGAGGGGCTTGGTAAATTGCAGCTTTAACAAATGGTGTTCAGGTAGTGATAGAAATTCGAAAAGAATTAGATTTGTAGCAGGAAAAGGAGCAGTTTAGCTATTAATTATAAAGGAAATACCATCTCCCTAGCATCATCAAATGTAATACAATAAAAGATGACGTAGCCCGTAATTTGTTCGACAAATTTTTGTTTCAATATTGTACAATTATAAATTGAAATTTTTTTATTCACATATTCCTA